>JAKKIB010000252.1:10020000-10062500 GCA_023089585.1 Melophagus ovinus
GAAAAAATTAAAATTCAAAAAAAGAATAAAAAAAATTAATTTAAATTAAATTGTTCAAATCAATTCGATGTCGATTGTAAAATACCCTTCATCATTTTACATTAATTTTATTAAGAAATCGAGAAATTGAATTAAAAATTAAGAAGAAAGAAATTAAAAATTTTTTTTCGAATTAAAAAATGTTTGAAAAGATTTTTATGTAAAAGAGTAATCGAATAATTAATCAGTTTGGAGCCATAAGTCATGTATAAGAAGTGCTTGTCATCGATTGTCTTTGGGCCAAAGTACAAAACATTAAAATATCACGAAAATTGCCGGCAAACATCTAACAAACAAACAATTTTAAACTAAGTCAAAATTTGATTCTGAGTAAATCGATTTAAAGGAAAATAAATCTATTCTAAGCCTTCTAGATGTTACATCAATTGGCATAAACTAATCATACTTCAAATTGTATAGAATGTATAAAAATAACAACAAAATCATAACAACTGATAAGAAAATTCTTTTCTTAAAATATTGAACTTGAAGAAGTCAGTAAATAACAAAAAAAAAAAAAATTGAATTCTAAAAGGAAATGTAAAAAATTTTTTACAGCTTTCCGAGAATTTTTGAGCGGCCACTTCTTAGACTAAAATATTCAATTTTACAAAAACTTCATAGAAATTTCAAAATGGCTCCACCTTTGGCTCCATCTAAAAATATATTAAGCCTAAACTTTGTCTTTCTATCTGAATCTTTTGGTTTTGGTTGTTTTACAAAATCGTCCATAATAAAATGGAAACAGTTGAAAATAAAAAGGTAAATGTTCACTTTTCAAAAAATTCAAATAACGCAAAAACACGAATGAAACACTTTCACTTTGTTGATCTCGGCAAAACTGGCAAAACTGGCAAAACTGAAGGCCAAAGTAGAAATGAAAATTGAAAATGAAAACGAGACAACAACCAAAAGGTTAATCAAGAAGAAGAAGATAAACACAAAATAATTTAAAGAATTTTACAATACAAACTGTAAAAATTTGACAACACAATCGTTTAACTTTTGTGGAACGTTAATTTCGCCACGCTCTCTCATCTTTCGTCCTCAACAGTTTAACAATTTTAAAAATACTACTTCTTCACATTTCACTCATTTACCTTTATCATGTTCCTTTCTTTCAGCCTCTTCTTCTTCTTTATATATATATATATCTATATAAGAAGACACAGCTTGATGGCCATAAATTAAAAGACGACAGACATGAACACAAAAATTAAATAATGTTTACAAAAAAAAAAAAAAATTAAAAACGCTAAATAATCAAACTAACATAAAACGTAAAGTCACAATGAAAAATTGTTGGTGTGGGTGAAGAGTGATGTAGGTATGAGGAAAGGAAGGAGAGTTGTGGATGCATTATGAATGACATTTCTTAATTTGCCATAACATTTTGTAATATGTCTCTCACATTTGAACAGTGCACTTCATTTCATTTCATGTGATTGTCATTGTTGATTTCACTTCATTGCATTTCAGTTCTAATTCTGAAAATGATCGTTTAGTTTATTCCTTCTTTTTTAAACGAATTGTAGATAACAATAATAACAACAACAACAACAACAACAATAACAACAACAATAACAATAACAAAAGTTAAAAGAAAAGAAAAGTAAAGAAAATGTTGATGGAGACCAGCTGCCTTTTTGTCAACTTATCTTAAACGATGGGAGATTTCTTCCTTTCAATTTTTTCAATTTAATTCATATTTCTTTTTCTCATAATTTGGAATTTGTACCTTTTTTCCCTTTCTATATACAAATTTTAGTTTCTTTAAAAGTAAAATGGAACAACGACAACAACAACAAAAAACAATATTTTTATTCTATTTCTTCATAAATCTATCAAAAATCAAAAAATCGAAAATTTATGTATTCATGTCCTTGAATTTTCAAAATTGACAAAATTTTAGAATATCTTTTTTAAATAGAAATTCTTACAATAAAGAAAAATGTCACATGTCACATGTTTAATAACTCATTGCCCATTTAGTTTGATCTTAATAATTATGGCATTCAAGGTTAAAATTAATGGATTTCAATTAAAATGATACAATTAAATTTCAAATGCGTTTAATTATTTTAAAAAATAATATTCGAGAGTTACTTTCATAATAAAAAACTAAAATTACATTTTGCTTTTTGTAGAAATAATCAAAATTCCCTTCCTGATGCTTTCTGCGGATTCGCTTCTGGAAATAAGGATCTTTACGATCCATTTTGTTATTTCTTACGAAAATCAATATGAAATAGTTTTCTAATTAATACTTTAAGCAAAATCGTCTTACCTTTTTAATTCATTTCTTTTTAGTGGATTTTTCAAATTCTACACTTTTCAAATAGAACATTTTATTTATTTATGTGTATCAAATGTTGAATTTTTTCGTTACTCATCAGCCAAAACAAAGATAAATTTTTTATATAAAAATTTCCGCTGTAGAATCTAGCAAATCGTGTAAATTGAACAAATCGAGCATTCAATTGCAACATTTTAATTGTAAATTGCTCAAATTTCTAGCGACATGAGTTTGCACTCACTTAAATGTTTCTTATAAAAATAAATCTTTATATAGAATGTAATTTTTTGAGATTTTCCACCCATTTTCAAATCATTATAATAATTTTACATCAACGAAGAATTACAAAAGTGTCTTCACAGAAAAATTTATCCTAAAATCTCACCATTACCATATGCCGAAAAATCAGATAAGCATAGACAGATTGGCGGGTACCATGATTTTTAATGCACGAGAATTGATAAAACTCTTCAATATGCCTCAGACTTTCTTTATACGACTAATTCTTATGCAATACTTATTGTTCTAGAAGATCAGCTTTTGACAAAATTTTATGAAATTTTTTTTACGGTAAACTTTTTCAAAATATTTGAAATGATCATAAAGATGATTCAATTCAATCGACATTCAATCCTACTGATTTTGGGACTAAAAGGCAATGAAATACTAAATTTCATTAAAATGTTCGAAGAACCGTGTCAGTTCAAACAAGCAGTATTCAATATTTATTCAACATGCATACCTGCCGTGAAGGCTCAACTGCATGGTATACAATTGTACAATGAGCGCTAACGTTGGTACTCACCTACACATGATACCGTCATGTTACCGTCACGACTAGCTTCAAAATTAAAGCCCATATTAAACCTTATATACAAAACTCAACCTTTGGTATCCAGGTTCGAAGCCTTCCTAATACTCCTTGGCTTAGTTTGGTTAGCTCAATAAGCCTGCCGAGCTACCCATTTTATTCGGGAAAACGGACGTTGCACGACAAGTATATATATGTATGACCGAGCATCGGTCGCGATATGAGCACCACAGCCCCCACTAAGCCAACCTCAATATTACCCAAATTGCTTTATCAAAACTGGTGATTCCAAATTAAATCTTTGGTTCGATCTCGTGACTCATGACGCCAACACTAACGATCACCTCATGGGCCACTCCTAGTTGAGGATGTGCTTCTCGGAACTGATTGCCTCCAGCATAAACAAACAAACAGGCAGCCAAAGGTAAGTAGTTTCAGTCTATCTCTTGTCTTGAAAGACATAAATTTTAAACAAAAAAAATTTTCTACTCAATCGCCGATAAAAAATATGAAATTGGTAGGATAATAATTGAAATCCTTTACTCTTTCTTTTGTTCTCAAAAAAAAAAATCCTTTTAACCTTAAAAAGCAAACAATATGATAAAAAAGAAGAAGAGTAATAAGACGGACAGAAATAAATGTGGAAAGCAAATGACGCCACCTCTAATTACTAACATTATCATATATTTTTTCGTATGTATGTGTGTATGTAGGTAAAGGGACGCAAATATATAAATTAAAAAAAAAGAAAAGAAAAAAAGTTGAATCTAATATTTTCATATTTATCACACACACTTTGATAAACACATGCCGCTCATAAAAATATAAATCTTTCTTAATATGTTTTATATTTATATATATATATATATATATATATAACTAAGGCAAAGCAGGAGAAGAGAAAGAGAGGAAGAGAGAAAGGAAATATCTGTCTACGTGAAGAAAATTTGCTTTTAATGTTTTATCAACAGAGCCAAACACGAATTACGCAATATGATAATAATGATGATGATAATGATGACAATGATGATAATGATGTAGCGATAAATCAAGGATATAATCTACTTTTCAGGATCATAATTTTCTATACAAAAACACCACAAAAATATGCGAGCAAAAGAATAAGAAACAACAACAGAAAATTGAAATTCATAAATAACGTTGCTGCTGCTGTTAATGCTGCTACTGTTGCTGTTACGACTACTACTATTACTATTGCTATAAATGTTGTTGTTGTTGGTGTTGTTGTTATATATATTCACAATCATAAAATTCATGAATTTACTTTACTTTACACTAAAGTTTATTGTATATTAACTTAAATGGGCAAGCAAAAAGAACAGCAGCAATAAATAAATATAAATAAAATTGAAGTTGAAAAAGTGAATGTAGATGAAAATAAAGATGGTGATGATGATGATGATGATGATGATGATGATGATGGCGAAGAAGAAGAAGACGAAGAAGTAGAATACAATGTTGAAGACGAAACAGCAGCATGAAAAATAAAATGACAGATTTATGTTTTGTTGCGTGTATAAACACTTACACACACACACACACACACACACACACACACACACACACACATACATACATACATACAAATAAATATACATAGATTTTATACATCAAATGTTTGCCAAACAATCAGCCGACAACAAAAAAAATTTTATATCATAAATATAAATACAGCAAAGAAAATTTAAGTGCAGCTCTCTCTGTTCCGTTATAGTTACACTTACAGTTACATTTACAGTTAAATACACATTTTTATAACAAGAACAATGTCAAAGAAAAATATTAAAATAAAACAAAACAAAAATGAACACGCCAAGTACGAAATTCCATAATTTATGCAACTTCTTCTTTTGTGCTTATTTTTCTTCCTCATACTTTCTAGGATTTCTTGTCACAGGCCCCAAAAGTATGTTCTTCTTTGCATTATTTCACAATTGACATTTAACAAATTTTGAATGTGTGTGTGTGTGTATGTCTAAAATTGTCAAAAAAAAGATCCGTTCAGTTGATAAAAATAACAAATAGCAACAATAGCAACAACAAAAACAACAAGTGACATATTTGTTTTTTTCTTCTTAATGGATATCAATTTCACATAAAGAGAGCATTTTACAAGAGGTACTTTTTTCCTTATTGAATGTAAAATAAAATAAAAATAAAAATCTTATAGTCAATTGAGATCAACTCTTAAGTGTCCTATACCTTTTTCTTAAATGGGCTTAAAATGTCCCGAAAATGATTTATAAATTAAATGAGTTAAAAAAAATTACGACTTTCTAATGATTTGAATAAGTCACTATATGGAAGAGGGTCTAAAAATTGCTAAACGGAATAAGTGTGTTAAATAATATTTTATAAACGATTTTCATTAAGAATAATTCAGGGTAGTACATATTTTTCATAAAACACCTTTTTACAAATTAGATCGCTAATCCGAGAGTTTTTAAAAAAATTATCGGGTCCTACTCACATTTAATGCCCTTTTATTTTGAGCTAAAGTACTCCCAGCTATTGAAAAATATCTCCTAAATAACGTTCTTTACTTTAATAAGAGGCTACAATTTTAGATGCCCATTTCTAAGAAGGCATCACACAAAATGGATCAACTTAAATCGGTTTAGAAACTGACTCTTAACCAGTTTGTAATTGTAACTCTTTAGAAATGCTCTCTGGATGTTACATATATTTACATAAACCGATAATATCGCATTTAATGTAGGGTATATAAAAAAGAGCATCAGAGAACGAAAGAAACCAGATTTTATTCTAGAAATCTATAAATCTCTCACTTATCCATAACATATCACTAGTTATAGTGCTTATCAAAATGCTTGAAATGTTACAGTGGATGAAAAATACATATTTTCTTTTTCTCTTTGTGATGAACATAAACAACAATAAAGATGTAGAAGAAGTAGAAGAAGAAGGAAACGACAATGATGATGATGATGTTGATGTTGATGGCAGAAGTAAAAATCTTAGCCATTCATGTCAGAATACAACACAATCTAACAGATTGAAAAGAGATAGATAGAGAAAGAGAAACGAAAAGAGAAAGAGAGAGTGAGAGAGAGAAAGAAATAGGTAGATAATTTATTGAAGTGAGAGGGTGTTTTTAAGTAGAATGAATAAACGAAAAAATGGATGGATGGATGGATGGACGGTTGGCTTTCGGTTTGGATGGATACATTAATGCACATATTTATATATGTATGTACATGAATGTGTGTAAAGTAACCCTTATTTGTGATATCCAAAATACAAAAAAACACGAAAAAAAGAAAAGGGCAAAAATATTTAATGTCAATTTATTTGATAAACGACAATGAGACATCGAACATTTTCTTGCTTTCTTACCCATTTAATCAGTAACAAACGTGTTGAATGGCAGCCATATTTTTTCATCATCATCTTCTTCTTTTTATTACTATTACTATTATTTTTTTGTTGTTGTTGTTGCTTCATTTTTATATATAATTCATTTATTTCCTTCAATTTTCTTTCTTCCATTCAGGAGAAAATTTTGTGTACATTAAAAATTTTGTCCGTACATCCAGTTATTGATGTTTAAACAAATGGAGAATTATTGCTTTTGATAATCATCTATTAATCTATGACATATCTAAAATCAACCCTCAACTTTCTTTAGAAAATCGATAATTTAGTTTATAATTTTTTTTTGTATCATTATTAAAGTTATATAAATTTGAAAAAAAATTTTTTTTTGGTTAATTTTTATGGTATTTTTCAATTAATTTCAAAACCCTATAAAAAAATGTGGAAAAATATGGATTGATGAGTGAAAATTTATAATAAATTCATTTGAAATCTAAAAGCTTTTTACTTATTCATATGCGATTTCAATCTAACTGAGGTGTTGCCTTCAAATGTCACATATGAAATAACTTAAAAGCTCAAGTCAAAGTTCCAACGATTTGAGAAGTTGTATGTAACCATTAGAAGAAAATTCTAAATAAAATCTATATAATAAAATTGGACATGCAAACTTAGCGGTACTTTCATAGAATCTAGTTATGGCATAATAATTGTTGGGTTCAAATTTTAGCAAAATGAAGCAAACGATTTAATTGAAAATAGCGCTTAAGTCAAGTCAAGTGAGTCCTTTTAAATGTTCTAAAACAGGTGCAACTTTCTCTTAGATAAAAAGTTCTCTATAATTTAGCATTAATGTGGATCTAATGCAAGATCCATTCTGAAGATTCTAAAATTCTATCTAAGACTTCTCTTCATAATTTTTTCCTTAGTTCTTTATTTTCATTTATCGATCGTTTTTTTTCTTGTTCTTTTCTTTAATTAATTTTTTTTTTACTTATTTTGATTAAATAGAAATTGTTAAAGTTCATTTTTCTGTAAAGACCTACACTCACATTCATACATATGAGACCTGTCGCTTGCGTGTATGAAAAGTGAGCATTAAAATAGAAAAATATAAGAAAAATTTATTGCTTTGCATTTTCTTCATTTCATACAAAATTATTAAAATAATTTTTTTTATCATACAAAAACAACAAACATCGTCATCATAATTTATCAGTAATAAACACTTTTACAAAATTTTTTAATAAGAAGCAACAACATAAAAAGCTTAAATGTAACTTTTTCATGTTAAAAAGTCAAAGCAGAATTGACCAAGCAAAGTCAAATGAAGCAGCAAAAAAACATCACAAAGAAAAAAAGGAACGAAATCACAAACACAATAAATATGAAAAGAATAGTTAACAATTACTCAATTAATCATGGGATTTTATTGTTTACCAACAACAATAATAACAATAACAACAGCAGCAGCAGCAGCAGCAGCATAAGAAAATCTTTCTTTTCTCTTTCTTATTGGAAGAAATTCTTTTTTGAGAGATTATTTTCCTTTAAATTCTCTAACGCTAACTCTTTCGATTTTCTTACTCTTTCTTTTTGTCTTTCTTTCTCTCTCATTCTTACTATTTCTATCTTTATTCTTCTCACTTTACAAAAAACTTGCTTTCACTCTATCTCTACGTTTCTCTCTACCTCTATCTCTCTCTTGCTCTTTTTAAAATCATCTTATTTAACTATCTATCTCTTTCTATTAGAAATTGAAATATCTGTAAAATATTTAAAATATAAAATTATAATGCCAGAAAATTTTTAAATAAAATCATTTAAGCATGAACAAATTTTCCAAATCTATTTGGGCGTCTCCAAAGCTCCATGTGTCTGTTTGTGTTCATATGTGTGTGTGTGTGTGTGTGCGCACATTATTATTGTTTAGAAAACATAACAGAAAGGTAAAGAAAAAAATACAAAAAATTGAATAATTGAAATGTCAAAAGTGATGGCGATCGTTAATTTGTCTTGTTCTTGTTCACTTCTTAAAAATTTTGTGTGTTGTGTCATTTTATATTTGTATGCATTATATGTATGTATGTTTTGTATTTAATAATAATAATCTACAAACTAAGAGCAATTGTCTATAGAAAACAGGTACCAAAAGTGCACAACAACAACCAGAACAACATTAAGAAAAATAATCACAGAATTGAAGAAGGAACCATTTTTTATAAATAACAGCAATCAAAAAGAGAACCAAGAAAAAAACAAGAGAAAAAGATAGAAGAAGAACAAAGCAGAAAAAAACCATAAGAAGAATGATGTTAAACACTTAAAACTCTTATTGTCTGACAATCTATAAATTTTTTACTCTTTCTATAACTCTATATAACTCTCTCTCTCCCTCTTCCTTACACACACACACATACACACACAGAGATGTATTTTGTTAGGCATTTTATCTCAGTAACAATGAAAGATCTAAAATATTTTAAAATTTGCCGCTTAAATGTCTTCCAAAAAAAAAAAACAATCAAAAAAAACGAAACGGAAAAAAATATAGAAAAAAGAGACAGATAGATAGAAAGAGAAATAACATTAATATAGATAAAATAGACTAAGATTAATTGTGAACATCAGTAACAATAATTAAGTTATAACTTTGTAACAAAATCTCTTTATAAATGAAAGAAGCAATCTGTCTGTCTGCCTGCCTTTCGTTGGCATTTTTAGGCGTTTATATATACAATTTATTGTCTCTTGAATAATTTCATAAACACTTAAAATGATATTTTTTACAATTTAGTTTGTAATAATTTTTCAAATTTTTTTTTATGAATTCTGCTTTCTTTCTTTAGCATTTTTATTCTTATTTAGATCTCGAAATTCTTTTCTTTCGAGACCAAGTGAAAGAAAATAGAATTTACTTTTTTTTGATTAAACTATCAACAAATGAATGACTGAAAAAGAGGGAAGGGAATATTAGAGAGAGAGAGTGGGAGAGGGATATCAATGGCGGAAAAGTGTTTTTCCATTCAAGAGATCTTTCAGTCTTTTTAATTTTCAATTTCTTCATATTCTTGGAATTTTCTACTCAGGCAGTTTCGTTTGCCATGTCAATGAGTGTAGTGATAATGGACAGTGATAACGAATAGTGATAATTGTGAATGAGCAGTGATAATGCAATTTTTTATTTCTTCATTTTCTTGGATATTTTCCCCAGGCAGTTCGTTTGCCATAGTGACAATAAATAGTAATAATTACCAATGATAATGAGTAGTGATAATGAGCAGTGATAAGAAATAGTGATAACTAGCAGTGATAATGAGTAGTTATAGTAATGAATACAGCAGTTGAAATAGCAGTTACAAGAACTATATGTAAATTGTAACTTTTCTTCGCAATGTTGGGCGCCGAGAATCAAACTGCTAAAACCCTGTAAATGCCCTTCTTTATATTGCGTTCACTTCTCTTTCAAAGTTTGGACTTAAAAGCAATAATTTCTTTATATAATTATTAAAGATGTTTTTTAATAGCACGTAAGGACCCAAACCGAGTACTTGTTACCAGATAGAGACCATAATTTGATAGTCAGCGGTATTATTATGTTGGATCGTTAATATAAAAACAAGACCTAATTATCATCATCAATTTCAGCTTTCTTTAACCTAAATAGCACTTTCAAGTAAAATTATCAAAATCTAATCAAGGAATACGTGGTTTTCGAATAACTGTACAATGGAATGAAAGCCCTTAAATTAACTTGGAATTTAAGTCATATCAATTTAAGGCTTTATATCAAATCCTTGAAAGTTTAATCTGTCTTCATAAAAATGTATCACACTTTGGACCAATAAAGAGTATCAAATATGATGATGATGATACAATTGCTACTCTCAAAACCCTGCCTTATAAAAGTTATGCCAAATGTTTAGAGTCCATCTTTAGACTTCAACCGATTACTTAGGAAAAGAATGTTTACAGTAACAATAAAAAATATTAAAAGTCAGATAACCAAACAAAATTATTTCAATTCAAAATTTGTTTGTGACTCTCCGAACTTTATATGTTCCCTGCTTCTGTTTCTAAAATAATGATAAAAAGAAAGCAAAAGAGAAACAGAGAGAGAGTGGTTTGAAAAGTTAATGAACTAAACACATTAAAGATATCAAAATTAAATACAATTAACAATTTTAACTTATAGAATGGAAAATTTATATCCCTTTCCCGCTTTCTTTGTCTTACCCTCCGACTCCTTTTCTTTTATACGTATAATTTGCATGAGCAAACGTAGTTTTTATTATTAAGTTGAAACATTTCTAATTTATGGTTACAAATTTTTTTCTTTTAACTTGATCTTGACACAATCCCCCCCCCCCCCCCCCTCTATCATTCTTTCTCTCATCATTTATTATGGTTATTTCAATATAAAATAAATGGAAAAATATATGAAAGTTGCAGTTTAAGTTTTTTTCTGTTTTTCTGTCCTTTTTGCTTATTTTGCCATTTATTTTGTGTTTTTGATCCAAAAATCAGAAATTTCAATGGTAAAATTGGAACAACAACAAACACAAAATTTTATAGATATAAAATTTAGTTAACAAAACATAAAAATCTAAATGCTTCTTCTTCCTGCCCTTCTTCAACTACCTTTACATTTTCTCTGTTCTTAATTTTGTTAAATAGACAAAAAAAAGGAAGACGAAGAGAAAGCAACAACAATAATAACAATTGCTTTTTTTTGTTTATAGTTTTTGATGGACAGAACAATAGAAAAAAAGGGGTGGTTTCTTTTCTCTAAAACAACAACAACAACAACTTTAATAGCAATAATAATAATAATAATAACAATAACAACAAAAAATCATTCAAAAATAAAGAAAAAAAACTTCAAAACTAAATTGATGCTTAAACTAAGACCTAAGCGACATTAAATATAGCAACAAAATAACAACAAGAATTATAATAACAAGAAAGTAGAAAAAAAAGTAAAAGAAGAAGAACAAGAAGTAAATGTTGTATTTTTATATTTTGAATGCATCAATACTTTGACCTCAAGCACAAACAATGATATACATTTCTGATTAAAGATATCCATATAAACATACACACACATACACATATGAATACATAATGCTCAAACACACACACACGCACACACACACACACACACGCACGCACACACACAAACACACACACACACTCATGTATACATATATAACGTATAACGAATTGTATTAAATTGATGGTTTATAAGAAACATCAACAAACAACTAAATAAATGGACTATAAGGAGGACAATGATTAACAACAACAAAAATACTAACAAAAAGAATGAATAATTTGCATAAAGTTACAAACATACAAGTAACTATGGCCGAAAAAAAGACGAAAAGAAAAAACGAAAAAAAGGACTGAAGTTGAAATGACTAAAAACAAAAAAATTAAACTAAGTAAAAAAGTCAAAGTCGTTTCTTAAATACCCTACAAAACTTTGGCTAATGTAGCTAAAAAGTCCAATAAGCAAATTAAAGGCAAATAAAATTAGAAAAAGTGTAATTTTTAAATTATTTAAAAAGTTCGTTTTATATGTGAAGGTTTAACATATTGAGCGACCTGGACCAAATTTACTATACGCATTATTTACATCAAAATCGAGGGCAATGCCATTTTTCATTAAAATGTATTTAAAATTGAGAGTTTTATCTATACAGGCGAAAAAGGCGTTATGTGGGAAAAGTTCGAAAAATTGACCGATCTGGAAATAATTTGGTACGCATGCTTTATATGTCAAAATACAATCTGACGTTAATTTACTTTAAAATATTTTAAAAATTGTAACTATTTTTAATATAAAAACTTTTGTTTAGGAAAAGTGTTATATGGAACGTGATGTTAAAAATGATCCGATTTTTTCCACTTTTAATAAGATTCATTTCCAAGCCAAAACAAAGCCATGTACCAAATATCATTAAAATATCTCTAAAATTGTGATCTGTAGCTTGTAATCAGACAGACAAAAAGGCGGACGGACAAGCCTAAATCGAATCGAGTCAATCGAGTTTTTGGATGTTACAAACATCTACACGAACCTTTAATACTCTATACCATAAGTTGCTTAGGGTAGAAACAAGAAGAACAAGAGAAGAAAACACCAACAACATAAACATAAAAATTGATGGATTCTCCACACACAGCAACAAACATAAACATAAACACAAAAAGTATTGCCAACTCTTTCCAATGTTACGTTTAGCTCAGTAACTCAGTTCACTAACACTCACACATTCTATAAAAGAGAGATAGAAAGAGCGGGAGAGAGAGAGAGGCAGTAAATGCACAAAAACGTGAAAGAAACAATGAAGTAGAAAAAAAAGTAAAAGAAATTTCATATGAGTTCTCAGTTTTATGGGAGTGCACAATAAACATTTTATACTACTTCTCTTTTCATGTATGTGTATGTGTACATTTAATAACAATGTATATGTATATGTATACATATCATGATGGCTGTTTATGTTTTTAAGCATTGAGCTGTCAAGTCATGTTTCACATCACAAAATGTCAGTTGATGAAATTGTTTTGTTGTTGTTGTTGCTGTTGTTATTGCTATTTTCTACACAATATGTCTAGAGCGCAATATCTCTTCTACCATTGTTATCTGCACTTCTTTTTCATCTTCTTCTTTTTTTGCTTCTACTTTACTTCTCCTTCATCATCATCATCTAGTTAAGTTAAGTAAAGTAATGTTTTTCGTATAACGAAAGTAGAGTTTAGTTATATACACACATACACATACACACACATGCATGTGTGTGTATGTGTATGTGTAATTGTAGAATAACAATATATGAACCAATCAGGCTGCTTCTTCTTTTTATTATTATTATTTCTTTGTTGCTTTCTGATTTGCTTTTCTACTCTTTTTTTGTACAGTTTTTGATTTGATTTGACATAAAAGGGTTTTTTTTTGGTAAACTTTTTTCTCATCCATGCAACCCAACAGAACCAGAAGAATGGTTATCATTATTTCACATGCGTATATATTTTGATTGTATATTTCTTCGGTTTTTTTTTATTTATTTATTTTTAACATTTCGATTGTTTGGTTTATTTCATTTTACTTTTTTCTTTTTCTTAAAATTGTCTTTTGAAAATGGTAGATATCGTTGACATTGGTCATAAAACAGACAATATTCTTTTCACATAAATAAATATGTTGTTGTAGTATGTGTTGTTGTTGTTGTTTTCACTTACTCATTGTAAATGCCACAAAACATGGGATTTTAAGTATGCAACTAAATTTGCGGGTTCAAGCAAAAGTTCAGGTAAAATACTAACGATAAGCATTTACATGTCATGATAATTTCTAGGCGATACAATCTGGAAACTTTGTAAAGCTCTCCATATTAATATTAATATTAAAACTATACGGAATAATAAATTATTTATTTGCTTACATATTTTCGATGAAATATCATATAAACAAATTATTAACTATTAACGTTAATTTTACTAATAGTTAACGCTAAGCGTTACAATCCGGGAACTTTGTTGCACTCTACATAGTAATAAAAATATTAAAATTTTGTAAAATAATAAATTATTGATTTGCTTACATGAATTTTATGAAATATTATATTATGAAATTATAAAGAAAAAAATTGCTTTTAATGAATTGTTATACAATGATATTAAACTTTTATATATTTATATTTTTGGAATAATTTAGAAAATTTCATATTCATATTAGTGACCTTTTATATTACAAAGCATAACTGTGATATTGATTTTATAAACGATTAAAATGTTATTAAACTGTTATACAATAAAATTCAACTCTTACTTTTCTATTATTTGATAAACTGTTATAACGATTTCAAAGGCATGTTATAACTTTAAATGGCTTTCATATATTGTTTTACCGTTTTTATATAAACTATCACACTGTAAAGCGAGACTGTTATATCAATTATTGTAAACTGTTATACAAGGTTTACAAACAGTCGATTATTTTGCAATTTATAAAAAGAAAACTATTATACGTTTATTTATTTTCATATTATTCAACTGTTATACAATCATAAGCTATAACTGTTATACAACTTTAAAATAAAATTGTTATAAATTTTAGGAAAAATGTTAAGTACTTATCCATTAAATAATGTATGTAAAATAATTATTAATTTACAAAACTGTTATACTAATTATATATGCAGCTTTATTTTTATAATAATTAGAAATTTTGCCAAAAAAAGAAATTTTATGCGATGTCTATTGGAAAATTTTTTTATTATAATAGAAATAACAAATGATTGTTATACGATGCATGGAATCATGATTTTATTAAATAACATTAATAATAATAATCATAAAACAAAGTATTAGAATTAAAAACTTCAAAATAAAAGTAAACTGAAAAGAAGAAAAAAAATATAAATGATTTTAAACAGAAATCAAGAAAGTGTTTCCTGCCGAGTGCCATTAAATATTAAACATAAAGAAAAAAAAGTAAAAAAAAAGCAAAAAAAAACATAAATTTCAAATAGAGGGGGGTAACAATAACGATAACAATAACAATAACAATAACAACAACAATAATAAATATATTTGTATTAAATATAAAATATAGAAATTATAAGAATAAAAAAGTAGCAGCAAGAACAATAGTAACAACAACAACAACAACAACAACAACAACATCATCATCATCATCATCATCATCATCATCATAATCATCAACAACAAGAACAACAACAACAACAATATTACAATCATATAAATTAAGCCGCATGCAGTTACTAAATAAATGCCGAACTGTCGCTCACACTCTTCTTCAACACACTTTTACACTAACACTAACGCAAACACTAACACAAACAACAGACTTTCTTCTTTGTTCCTACTTTTTCTTCTTACATTCTACGTTCTTCATTTCACACACTCACTAATATTTTATATAAATCTGTGCATATATATATATATATATATATATATCTCTGTGTGTGTGTGTGTGTGTGTGTGTGTTTGTATGTATATATGTGCATATAAAACATTTCATCTATTATATGTACATATGTCTCGACAAACTATAATTCAAAAATTATATAACAGAAAAAAAAACGAAAAACAAAACTCAACAGAAAACAGAGAAGGAATGAAAAAAAATGGAAAAATATGAAGACGGCTCGATAGTCATAAATCTGTCAAAAATCCATTTCTGGCATTACTTATGGGTTTGGCATTTCCTTTTTCTTATTCTTCTTCCATTTCTCACTTTTCTACAAACGCACATTTATACATACATATATATATACACACACACACGCACACATCCATTTAATTCATTTAAAATAAATATATTGCACTGCATTTCTTTTTGTTTCAATTTTTTTTTGCCCCCAATGTTTTTTCATTTTTTACACGTTTTTGTAACAAAAGTATTGATTTGAAAAGTAAGATGAAAATTTTATACAAAGCACCTAACGATGTAACAAACTAACCAACCAACTAACCAATCAGCCAACCAGCCAAGTGGCGGCATATTTTTAAGAAATCAAAAATTTATATTTAAAAAAAAAACAAAAAAAAGACAAAATGAAATGAAGTGAGGGTAATGAGGAAAATGGTTAGATGAACGCAGATCTTTTTCAAATGATAAAATATAAATTTAAAGAATATTTATAATTGTGTTCAAAGTCGACTATTATAATATGCTACAACAGTTGTCTACATAAAAATTGAAAAAGTCAAGGATTTGTTCATTTAGACCGTTGTCCAATTATACCCGTTTGATTCATTTTGTTCATTTGTCCATTTTACAAAATCTGCCCATTTTGTCCATCCATTTTGAAAATTTTTATCTAAATTACCGTCTCGTTCATTTTCTGCCATTTTGAGTCACATTGCCCAATTTTACCATTATATTCATTTTAAAAAGTTTATCCATTTCAATCGTTTTACACATTTTACCCATTTTATAAATTTTGCCCATTTAGTCCGCTCTTGCCAACCTGATCCTTTCGCCTATTTTAACCATTTGTCTATTTTTACCCATTTTATTCATTTTTAGCAATTCTGCCAAATTTGACTCTTCCAACCATTTTGAACATTATTTCTAAATTACCATTTCGCCCATTCTGCTCTCTATCCATTTTATCCATTTGAAACATTTTATCCATTTCGTTCGTTTTGTACAGTTTGCCCATTTTGAAAACTCTTTCCATTTAAGCCTCTTTTCCTCATCGGATATTTTCTCCCATTTTAACCGTTTTGCCATTTCACTCATTCTTGAATCAAAATTACCTTAATACAGAAAAATTTCAGCAAAATATCTTAAAAATTTGATTATGTAGCTTAGTTTCTGTAGGCCATGGACAAGTAGAAAAATCGATTCAGCAATTTATATCAAAAAAAATTGTAATAATAAATAAAAAATTTTTCTTATAAGTTGTTCCATACAAACAATTGAAAAAATTTAATATACTTAATTATTGTAAGTGTTGTTAAGTATAAATAAGTAATAAAAAATATAAATATATTTTAATAATCTGTAATCTTTCTGGTATTGATTAGAATTTTAAATTTAACCCAAAAAAAAGGAAAGACAGAAAAAATGAGAGAAATGAAAAAAAAATCTCTTTAATTTGTTTTCTATGTAAGGAAAGTATTTGTTGTTGTTGTTTTTATTATTATTGTAATAATAACTAATTACATGATCAATAACTGATCTAATTGGTTCCACAGTTAGAATTATTAATTGCTTTAAAACGAACTGATCCAAAAATTCTGCGGGCGTTGCTTAAAAAATAGCGATTTTTCATTTTCCTTCTCCTTTTGTTCCTCTCATTTCGTTGTTGTTATTTTTTTCTTAGATTTTTTTTTAGATTCCTTACACTTAACGTTTCTTAAGAATATACTTAAAAATTTTCCTTTAAGTAGTTTTGCTTCTTTTTTTTAATTTTGGTTTTTGGTTGATAACAAAAAAACTTGAATTTTTCGTTTTATTGTTTTTTATAATGATGATTTTGAGAGCAATGATGATAAATGCCAGATATTATGAAACTTCAATTTAACAAAATTCATACAAAATTCCAACAACAACAACAACAACAACAACAATAATAATAATAATAATAATAATAATAATAATAATAATTGTTGGGAAATGGATAAAAGCAAAGTGGAAAGAATTCGTTATGAAATGAAATGAATTGAGAGCGAAAGTGACAGCGCTAACGAAAATGGAAAACGGAAAACAAGATGCCATTCAACCATTTAGAAAAATTATAACCACTTTATTTATGTGTTTTGTTATTGCTTCATTTAATCATCAAAAATATATAAAATATGCAGCATTTGGGCAACAAAATTTATTGAATGCAAAATATAACAAACAAACAGTTCCAGTCAATTACTAATTAGTATTTTATCATAATTCACTTCTTTGTAAAACAAATGTCGATTATAACTATCTCTTGTTTTCTTTTTTTTTTCTTACATTATTTTTCTCTTTCAGTCATAAGTTCTCTTCTTATTTTCTTTGCTGGACTTTAGTTTTTGATCTGTTATTGGTTTCCTAAATCTTTTTTTTGGTTTCTACTTCTTGCCATCAATATCTCAGACTTCTCTTGTCATAATTTATGTTCTACACATGTGATAAGTTCCAGAGAAATATCGAATACATTTCAAAAAATAAAACAAAAACCAAAAAAGTTGATAGAAAAGAGAACACAGAACCAACGTGAAAAATTTGATTTATAGAAGAAAATTATGTATTTTATTACCTTGAAATATAAGTGAAAAAAAATTATTGTATTATAAATAATCATTAAAGATAATTATTATTATTACTATCATTATCATTGTAATTATTATTGTTACTTGTAATCTAAACAATAAAAATCTGCAGGCATTTGTTTAAAAGATTATCATGCTTTCTATTTTGAATTTTCTTCTTCATAAAAGAAAAGTCAAAATATTAAAAGCAAATTCTTTTTTCTTAAATTTAAAGGTTTCAAGGTTTCAATTTTATTGTATTTGGTTAAAATTTTTCCATGAAAATGTCCATCTAGTAAGTGAAATCTAAGTAAAAGTGAAAGGCTTTGAGATTTTTTTTTTATGTGGCTTTGAATATCACTTAGCAAAAAAATTTTTATTGTTTGCTTGTTCTTCAATTTTTTTCATTTAATATTCCTTCAAAATATCAATTTATTATTGAAGGGCAAGTTGAAGTCTGACAAATTAAAATACCAAATAACTTGTTCATCTCAAATGAGATTCAAATTCAAAAGACTGGTGTAAATCAAATTTAATAAAATTTCTTTCAATTTATATGTGAAATTAATATGCCGAAACATTTTAAATATATCGGAGTATTAAAACTTACTTAAAAACTACATTTAATTGAATTTTTTTTCTGCTAGAACTATTTTAAATAGATCAATGTTTTATACAGCGATTTTTTCTTAATCTAAAAAATTTTCGGGCAAATCACTTAATGAAAGCGTTGCAAGTTGCAGGCACTTCTCCGTTTCTGACCCATAAAATACTTAAGCCTTCTAAAATTGAAAAACAAATTCACCATCAAATATCAAATTGCCTTTTGAAAAAGCCTAAATCAATTTGGAATGGAAGCCTACGAGCCTTTTTCCTTATTTCATTTAATTTTTAGATTATGTAATAAATATTTTGCGGTTATATTGAATTTTAGTTTTTTAAGAAGGCCGATAATTTGCTTAGATCATTTTGTATTGGCGTTCTAGATTTTCTAATACTCTTATATATAGCAAATGCTTCTGTAAACATCCATTAAATCTTCTTCATAATAAAAACAATATGACTCTATTTCTTATTACTTCAATCTACCTTTTTTTTACATTTTCTATGGCACACTCGCACTTTTTCCTTTTTCCTCGATTTTAAATGACCCGAACCTTTCTCCACCTTATTCATATCAAATTTCCTTCTAAGTGAAATCAGGTATCCTTGCAATAAAATAGATTAATCATTCAATCTTTATCAGTATCATCTAAAACTTACATACATACAAAATATACATATATAAAATATTCTTTGATTATGGTGAAGTAAAACGGTGAGTATGTTTAGTAGCATTTATCGATTAGGTTGACGGAATTTTGCTTTTTTTTTAGAATTTTCATTTTCATAAAATCATATAATGAATAAAACAAATATTAAAAAGTTCATTTAGCTGGTGTAAAATTTTGAATAACCACCATTCAGAGTTTTGAAAAGCCTTATCGAAAATGCAGACAAAATAAAAGAGCATAAAGTTACAGCTTTATAATTCCCATAAAACGCATTTGATTTTTAATATATACTTTAAATAAATAGGCGTAGCTCATTTTTCTTCTAATTCGTCTATACAACGCAAACATTACATTGGTATAAAATTTCCAATAATACGCCATTTCTAAAAAGATAAAGCAAATGCTAGGAGTGAAACTTTGTTGTATTATTATCTTAAGTAGGCGTGTCAGGTTGGTTCAGTTTATGGCTCAATATTTCATATTATATCCTAACACTGCAATCAAGGAAAATTGCTACCTTTTAACATTTTGTAATACGCGAGATATATAGAATTTTAACCTAGAAGGTGAAGATGCTTAGAGTGTAGATTGGTCAAGGGGTGCCTTGTTTAATAGATTTTTCCCAATTTGTTAATACCAATTTGCTGATAACTTAAATATAGTTTAACTTTTTTAGGCGACCTAAAGAATATTTCAAACAAACGTGCAGATCCAAATCAGCTTAGAATTTTATTATGATTTCTTTACACTTTTTAGGCTTTCAAACGCTTGATCTTAAATGTTACAAACATTTTCTTAAATTGAGTGGATCAACAAAATTCTAGTTGATGATTAGAGAAAAAGGAAATAAATGGCATAAAAGGGATGAAAAAGAAAGTACAAAGAAGGTAAAATGCAGCGCCCGGTGCTTCAATTTGTTTTTGTTTGTTTGTTATTTTTTTTTGCAATTTTTTTTTTATATTATTTTTATTCTTCTATTTCATATCAGTTCCATGGAACTATAGTCACGATTTTGTAATAATGTTTTCTTAAATATGTGTCTAATGCACAAACATTTTTTTTTAGTTTTAGTTTCGGTTTTTCATGCCATTTTTTTTTCTTGGTCTTTTCACAATTCAGTTCAGTTTAGATCTTATGGATTTGGTAAATAAGAATGGTTTGGCAATAACTATGCCAACGACAAAGGCAGCAACAATATTGATTGCAGTAAAAAAAAACAAACAAGTAATAAGAAAAGTTTCAACATTCAATTCAAAATAAATTCAGTTCAATTCAATTCAGTTTAAGTTCAGTTCAATTCAATTCAATTGATGAAGTCTTATAGCAGATGCTTTGTGTTGATGCCTGCTGCCTGTTAGCTGTTGGCTGTTTGCTGTAACTGCTGTTGCTTATACTGATAATATTGTTGCTGCTATTGTTGTTGTTGTTGCTGTTGTCGCAATTACATTATTACATTACAAACATGTTTATATATAAAATCTAAAAAGAAACTGTTGCTTTCACACATACATTAAAGCAATTGGTCTTAAGTTTTATAAGCTGCTCTTTTTTATTCATTTTGTTTTTCGTTTCTTTCATCTATTTTTATGCAATTTTTTTTTCTACTTTTTTTTGGGGTTTTCATGTACTTTTTATAAGATTTCTATTATTTATTTTATTTTTTTTTTTTTGGGATCTTTTCATAGATAAATATATGAACCAAGAAATGCTTAACATATGAGTCAATAATTCATGGTAATATTGAAATTCAATAGCTTAAGTAATGTCATGTGCTTGCCAAAAATGCAAATCTGCTGAAAGAGCTTTTACTTTAAGTTACTTAATTTAGCTTAATTTACTAAAATTGCACAGGCCTTTTTGCCGAAAATTGGCAAAATTTTTAAATAAGTCGAAACAGTAATTGATTCATATTTCATTCATTAACTTAAAACGGTTCCAGGAAATACTTTTATAGGGTCTTAACAATTGCAAGCATAGCATTAAGTCATTGAAGACCCTTTTTGTTTGAGCAAAAGTGGCAACTATGCATTTATTTGTTAGGAATTAGAAATCAACTGCTATTGGGGCACTTTAAACGTGCTCAGTTTTTACACGATCGTATTTAAATTTGGAATACCATTCAATAGTAAGTAAACCTTCGTATAGGAAAGTCCTAGCAAAATCTAAGCAATTGAAAACCCTTTTTGAGTGAGCAAAAGTGGCAACTGTGCATTTGTTTGTTAGGAATTCCGAATCAACAGCTAATGGGGCACTTTAAACATGTTCAGTTTTTACACGAGCGCCTTTAAATTTAGAATACCATTCAATAATAAGTGAACTTCCGTAAAACAAAGTCTTAACAAAGGTTTTGTACCTTTTTTCAAGGTAACGTTTAACTTTCATGCCACGTTTTCCCCTTTTAATCTGTAAAACTTTTATGAAATTTTGCCACATTTATTGTGAAGTCTTTATACTCCCAAGAATAGCATATGATGTCCGAAAACTTATTGACCTATGTGTTTTTTGTATATATAAATAAGAGATTTGTGATTATTATTATTATTGTTGTTATTTGTTGCTTTGCTTTTTTGCTGCTGCTGATGTTGCCGTTGTCGTTGCTGTTGTTGTTGCAACTATTAGTTTTTAACGGATAAACATAAAAAGTTTACATTTTTAAAGTAGCGCTGATTGTTTTTTCTTTTTTTGCTCATAGCACTGTATTTAGATCTGTGTGTGCGTGTGCAGTGTGTAAATGTATATGTGTGCTTCTGTTTTATGCTTCATTCGATTTTCACATTTGCTATTGTTGTTGCATTTCTTACAGCTAATTCATTTCATGTTTCTCAATATCTCTTTCATTTTTCCTTTCGTTCTTCATTTCGTTACACTTTTAAGACTTGAATTTTTCTTATCTCTATTTATTAGTGTATAAATGTTATTATTATTATTTTTATTATTGATGCCGTTATTGTTACTGTTATGGTTACTACGTTTCATTGTTTGCTTATTGTTATTTGTTTTTGTTGTTTGTTCATTAAAAAAAAATTTACTGCAAATTTAATCGAAACAGAAAAAAACATAAAAATGGGGAAGCAAAAACATTTTGGAAGCTTTACATTTCTAAACGCCCACCTAACAGATTAGCAAAACTATTACAACACCAATAATAACAATAACAACAACGAAAGCAACGGTAAACATTAACTGATAAACTTTTTTGTTGTTATTGTTTTCTAAAGTTTATTTTTACTTTGCGATTTCGCTTTTTTTTTCTTAGCTTGTTTTGAAATGTAAGACAAAAAGAGATAAAAGAGATGGCATGATAAAGAGTGATAGATATATATAGAAATATATCTTGCTTAATCTCAATAAGCATTTTAATCAAAATCATATTTTTTGTGTACGATCAGTTGCATGAAATTCTCATAAAAAAACCAGTAGAAATCCATCCCAACAAATGAATGGATAAAAGGAAACCTAAGAAAATAAATAAAGAAGAAGAAGAAGAAGAAGTACAACAACAATAACAATACCATACAAATAACGAATACATCTTGTAAAGTTTTGAAACATTATTTACGGTTTGTAAAAAATATAGGTGTTTGAAATGAATCATGAAGGACAATTTCTCGAAACCCTGTTGAAAAGATTTTCTAAGTTTCGTTTTGTTAGAAGTCAAACTTTAAATTTCAATATTTTGAATTTTCTCTTAAATTTAGCTCTATTGCCTCAAGAAAAGGTTTCTGCAAAAATTAAATACACATGTCACTAAATTTTCCTGCAAAGTTGGAAATTTATCTTGCTAAAAGTATGGAGAAGCATATAAATTACATTATAAAGTTTAATGTTGGGACCGTGCATGATCAAGCAAGGGTTCTTACCTAAAAAGAGGGGTATGTGCGACGTAACTAAGGCAGACAATTAATCGAGGTTTGGTAAAGCCAAATGAATGATCATCCTCCCAGAAGTCGCACTTCCAGAAGTCGCACTTCAAGAAGTCACACTCCCAAGCTCCACAAAGTATGATAAGATTCGTTGTAGATTAAAAAGTATACTAGAGATTAAAATAAGCGAATGATGCTAAAGATAGAAATTTGTGTTAGTCTCTAATAAATTTTTAGGCAATCTTAAATGATCAAACCGGCTTCTACACCCAAGGGAAAGTTTTCATGCCGCCAAAATAAAAAAATCTCACTTTCTCGAAAACGTGATAAAAATAAGGATTTTAACTTAAAAGAAGTTTTATAGCAACGAATAAAAAAAGAATTTATATTGTTATATATTTATTATTATTGTTGCTGTCATTGTTCTTTCAAAGAAAAATAACATCATTTTAGGCACGAGCTGTAATAAAATTGAAAAGTTTGTTACAAAAAAAAAAAAGAAATATACGAAAAACATTGTACAAACCAGAAAAAACTACTACTTTTCAAGCGATCGATTTCAGTCACTTTACTACTCTCTTCATTTTCCTTTGTGCGTCACTTTTGATGAAATTCTTACTTTGAACATTTGAAATCATCCACTTTTATAATGGCTCGTTTCAAAACGATTATGGCAACAATTTGCTCAAAAGCAAAACATTTATAAGAACAAGATGACGAACAATAAGAAAAGTGCTTCAAAAAAATAAAAAACAAAAGAAAAATTGTTGTAAAGAATTTCGATTTTGTTTAACAATAACAACATTCATATGTTGCAGATAACAATTTATGTTACAGAGAATTGTTGTCAATAGTCAGCAACAGCAGCCATGAATGTGAAAACGAAAAATGGCTGCCATCTTCTTCTCTGCCTTTAATCTCTGTATCTCAAATTTTGCATGGCACTTTTCTTTCATTCATTTCATTTCATCTCTGTAAAAAAATCAATTGAAACAATTGTCCAAAAATGTACGTAAAATATCAACATATAATAACAACAACAACAAACTGAGAACGATCATGAATGAGGCAGCAATTTTTTTGTGTAACAAAATACCAAAAGGTAACAACAAAAATAAAAGTTATATACAAAACAATGGCAACCAAAATATTACAAAATCCATTTCAATAGTAACAAACAGCAGCAGCAACTATAACAATAAGAATAATAGCAACAATAACAACAACAATATTAAATGAAACTTAAAGCATTTAAATTGCCAATTGGCAAATTGTTGGAAAAAAAAATTACAATTTTCCATTCATAGTAAAAATATGATGCTGACATAAAGACAAAACAAAAGAAAACAATAACGTTGATGAGCGAAACGATTCACACATAAATGTAAAAACAAGAAAAAGAAGAAGAAAAGAAAAAACAAAAAATTTCCTTCATTTATTCGTTTATTAACAAATTTTATTTGTATATTTAATGCCACTTATGATGATTCACAATAGTTGCTTAGATAAATCCATTTAATCTAAAATAAAATTTCAAGACTCTTAAATATTTCTTTGCAAAGTTTTAAATGATTTCTTTCGAGATTTAAAATTTTCAACAAGACTCGTAATTTTGGAATAATCGATTGACCGAAGTTTCAGTCCAAACGATTTTTCTTTTTCTTCTTTTAAAAAAATGTTTACGATTCGCTTTAACACTAAACTTTTTTTCAATTTAGCAAGATCATGGCAAATTGTTATAAATGAATTTAGCTTTCGTAGTTTTTTTTTCTAGGAAATATCCTTAGAGACATATTCCCCAGAAACCTTGACTTCACTTCTTCACTTTTTACTTTTTAATATTAATTATAAAATGGCTCAAAGTTCTAGCTTCGTTGTTGCATCAAGATCTAAGTTATTTTAAGGAACCAAGTCTCTCTAGATCTCTTAAAATTCCCGGCTTACTTTAGCATTTGAGAAATATTCTTTCATGTGGCTTAAAGATCATCAGTCCATCTACAAATAAAGCCGCTAGTAATCATTGAGGCTCTTACTAATCAGTTTAGAGGATACTTCAAAAGTCCATTCTTAATTCGAAGACGCAGCACTTGTACTTCTATAGATTACAATGGTTTATTCCATAAGTCGAATCTATAAAAGGCCTTGGAGCGACGTTTACACCGCTCTCATTTATGTAAAATTCTGTCGCTTTGCTTAGAAAATAATGTTAAGAAATCAGTTTGAATAATCGGCATTCGGACTTTCAAATTCTATTGAATTGTGCTTTACTGAGTTCAGAGTGAGAGTCCTTTAAAATCCTACATTAAAGTTGCAGTCCTTTCAAAGTTATACGTTTACATTTTAAAAATTTTCTTGAACTTATGGTTGACAAAAATAGCAGATAGTAAAAATCGGACATATTGAAAAGATGGAACAGATCGAACAGATAAGACTGATGTTTGCGTCATGTTATAAATAAAGAGAAAATTTTCTTAAAAATGGAAACAAACCTGTTGTCAAATCATCATAATTCATTAAGAAATAAAAGTTCAATCAAAGCATAGTTAAAAGAGATGAAGATGAAGGTTAGAAGCAACGTCTTTGTTGTCATCGTTATTGTCATGAATTTAAGGGCATTTGTCGTCATCACAAATAAACAATAAACGATAAATATTTTATATATGATCCTTGTCAAGAGACAGGGAAACAGAAGGAGAGAGAAAGAGAGATAGAGAGAGAGAGAGATGAGAATATAAAACAATAGAGATTCCTACAAAATAAGAGTATCAAAACGATGGGGTAAAATTCAATTCTTAACTTTATAAAAAAAAAGAACCAAAAACAAAGAAAAAGATGATGATGAAGAAGAAGAAGAAGATTATGTAGAAGCGAAATCAAAAGAGACAGATCAAGCAAGAAAGATTTTTTTATTTTCTTAACACATTGATTGCTATTGTCAACGCGCTGACCAATAAATTTTCATGTGACGGTTCATATTTTTTTTTCAAAATATTTTTAGTTAGGGTGGTCAAGCAAGCATACGCATACATGCACACACTCACACACTAACATATAAAATGGTCAAATATTTATTTAATGTTTTTAAAAAGATTATCTACATATTTGTTGCATGTTTTTGTTGTTCAGTACTTTGTTATTGTTTTTGTTGTTTTTGTTGTTCATTGTTGTTTGTATTTTTGTTCTTTTTGTTGAAGTGATTTATTTAGTTGGTTGCAATTCTTGAAATTATTTTAAAATACAATATATTTATTGCTGTCTCTTTCTCTTTATCTCCATCGCTTTCTCTCTCTCTCTCTCTGTCTCTTTCTCCCTCTTTCTCGTTCCTATTCTTTCTTTGCCTTTTTCTTAACTTGGATATTCAGATGATTTTTTTTCATGGTTATTTAATCATTTATTCAATAATGCTTCTTCTTCTCTTTCGGTTCTTGTCCCTTTTCTCTTTCTCTTCTTTTACTGCTTTCTTTGTCGCTCCCATTCGTTTGTTTGGTTTGGTTTGGTGTTGTCTGGTGTGATAACTGACTTCAATTTAATATTAACATCGATTTGTTGTTGTTTTTTTCTTTTTTATTGTGAACTGATTTCAGTTTTCTTCTTGACGTTTTTTTTCAATTCATTTTGTTTTGTTTGCTTTGATTGTTTTTCATGAAGTTTCAAAATTTCGAAAATGTATCCTTAACACATAAAGCATTTACATTCACACGCACATTCAAAAATAAAATTCTTTAGAAATTCCCAAAATTCAGTGAATATTCAAAAGTTGCAGAAGAAATAAAAATAAAAGCAAAACTAAACGAATATAAATATAAAATTCATGTTGCGAAATTTTACAAAAAAAGAAACACGAAAAAGGCAATAATTGAGAAAACAATTGAATATTTTAGCTCTTAAAAGTGTTGGTAAAATATTTCCCCCCCCAAAAACTGATGCTATCACGTTTTTGGTGATTTTGACAAAATATTCGAAAATTTGAAATGTGCAAAAGAAGTAAAGAGAGACATGAAAATTTCTTGTTTTGTAATTAATATTTCAAAATCATTAAATCCATTTTTCGTTAATTTGTTTCCTGATTCTCCATATTTGCCTTCTTCCCCATTTCATATCTTTCTTACAAAGCTGGCACCTTCATTTCCTACTTCATTCTTACATGGCCACTCTTTTCTCTGCCTTTTTATATAAGACTTTCTTTCTTTCTTCTTCTCTGTCTTTCCTTTATCATTTTTCACTGCTTTCACTTCGTTTCGTCCTTCCATTATATCTTCTTTTTTTTACCTTCCTTTCTATCTTCTTTTCATTCATCTTTTATAGTCCATTTCTTTTTATCTCTTTTTTCTTTCATTCCTTCTTAGCATTTCTACTTCTCTTCTTCTTCTCTATGACTACTTTCCTTACCACGTTTCCTTTTTACCTTTTCTTCCCTTTTACTTACCCGCTTTCTGCCTTCCTTGACTTTTTTTGTCGTCCCCCTCTTTCTATTTCTTTCTTAGCTTTTGTACTTCTCTTTTTCTTCTCTATAACTACTTTTCTTTCCAAATTTTCTTCTTATCTTCTCATCTTCCTTTCCTTCTCTTCCCATTTACTTTCATCGTTTCTCCTTTCCTTTCTAGATTACTTGTTCCATTCCATTCTTTTGTCCATCTATTCTTTCTCCTCATCCACTTTATGGCTACACATATTTTATTCAGCTCATTTTGTTTCGTAAATATATTTGATGAAATAAATGTCTAATTACTCTAATCTCTTATTTAACAACAACAACAACAACAACAACAACAGAAGAAGAAGAAGAAGAAGAAGATGATGATGAAGATGAACAAAGTAAATGTGAAGGAAATTTATGGATAGAATTTGCGTCATTAATTTTACAAAATTTGCATTGGCCCAAGAAAAACTCGAAGAAAAAGTAGCAAAAGGGGAAGAAGAAGATGAAGAAGAAGAAGAGCTTGAAAGTAATGAAATTAAGGCAACTTTAGTCTTTCTTTTCATATCATTTCATTACATAAGATCTCATGTTATGTTTATGTGTTTGCATGTACGTTTTATACGTGCGTTTAAATGTGTTTCTTCTTCTGCTTTTTTGTTACTTTCTTTTCTTGCTACCATTGCCATGCTGTGGCCATTTTTTTCTCTTTGTCTTCTATTCGGCCATTTCACTTGTTGCTGTTTTCATGTTTTTCCTAAATGTTGTTGTCATTTAATAATGTTGTTGTTGTTGCTGTTATTTTGTTTTTATTGTTGTTATAACATGCTTAGGTCTATTAACTTATGGCCAAGTAATATGTAGAAAAATTATGACTTTTGCCATCAATTTTATAGCAGCATCATAAACACTAACAATAATCAACCAACCAAAAAAAAAACAAAGCAACAGAAGTTACAACAACATTAATAAACTGTGAAAATAAAATAACAAACGTAACAACAACAATGGGAAAGAATTAAAAAGACCAAACTAAAAACGAAAAGCAAAAAAACAACAGTAAAAAAAGTGAAAATTAAAAAAAAAAAATCAGCTAACGAAGATTCAAATAAAAAATTGGTTGAGTTAGTTTTGGCTTCTTGGTTAATTCTCTTGCTAACTGTTTCGATTGTTTGTTGGCCTGGTGGTTGAAAACTTTATAACAGTCAACAACAACAACAACAACAACAACAAGCAGGAAATATAGTGCATAAAGAAAACAACCAAAAGAAAAAAGATGAAAAGTACACACACCAACACACATAAAATATAAATTGGCACAACATGCAACAAGTAGAAAAGGCCAAAAATAATGACAAACTAATAAAAACAAAAATTATCTTATTCAGGCGATCAAAAAATAAGAAGGAATTGGAAAAACGAGGAAAAAGCACTAAAAGAAAAAAAAAGAAGAGTGAAAATATTATTGGAAGTTTCTTCTTTCCTTCCCTTCTCATTCTTATTCTCTTGTTCCCAGTTCTCTTTATTATTTGATTTATTTGTTAATTTACACAAAATTTTATGAAAAATTTCAAAATTAAATGAAAAATTTTTCTAATTGAAAATTCATCATCATTGATCTGTTTTCCTCTTTTTTCTCTTTTCATTTCTTTCTTTAATGTTAATCATTTTTTACTTAGTTCTCTTTTATACACATTTTCTTTATTATTTTTCTACTCAAAATTGATCTTCGTTCTTAAAAATTTCTCAAACGCTTACACTTCAAATTATTCATCGAAAGTCTTAAAATAAGATCTAGCACACTTAGAAAGATAAGGAGAGAAAGAGAGAGAGAGAGAGAGAATGTGTGCATAAGATAGAGATAACAAATAAGAGCAACATCATATGCAAACTAATTTAATAAATTTTGAGAAGAAGCAGCCAAAAGTAAGCAACAAAGACAGTAAACAGTAAACAAGAAACAAGTGAAAAATAAAAAAAAAATATGCCCACGATCATTTCAACAATTAAATGAATATAAATGCCAATAACAAGAACACTAACAATGGCAATTACAATCTTAACATTATTGTAACAATAACGTAAAATAAAATTGTTAATAAGCTCAAGAAAATAATTACAACAACAAAAGTAGCACCAGCAGCAGCCCGAACAGAGAACAACTAAATGAAACACTATCAAATGATCTTCATCATTATTATCATTAACATCAATATCATTATGATTAACGTTATGTAACAAATCATAGAAAGAGATAGATATAATATGATAGAGATAGATTGAACTATATAAAAAGTTATATAAAGTCATTTGAAGCGATTATTATTTAAATAGATGCGATAAAGCGAAAGATAGAATTACAAAATTAAAGTTGAGGAAAAGTTTGGAATTTTTAACTAAATTGAAGAAAGTGACGAACATGATTTTGTATTAAAAAACGAAGATTTGAAAACACCATGAAAAAAATTTGTAAAACTTGAATGATTTTCGAAGCGACAAGTTTCAAAGTTTGTTTTATATTCGAAGCTCAAGAAAAATAGAAAATTTTGTCACGTCCTAAAAATATGGATGATTGGCAGCTAAAGGCTTAAATCTGAATATAAATTTGAATTTTAAACTCAATGTAACAATAATTTTCTATTTCATTTGATATTATTTTCATGGACCTTGATGGACCTTTACGGAAGAAATTTATTGTACTTGTGGAAAATTCTTAAATATTTAGCGAGTACCTTTCCGTAGAAATTTTATACCTTCAAGCTAAAATTCTTCATTTAGAATTATGGCTTTGTGGTGGTATAAGCCATGAAGCATTTTTTCAAATTTCATAAAATTTACAAGAACTAAATGATGCGTCCGCGTTATGTCCGCCCGTTATGCCGCTAACGGAAGCATATTAGCTTTTAATAAAACTATGCAAATTGAAGTGTCAGTGATAAAAGTTTTTGCAAGTGACAAATTACACACGTAGCATGACTTAGACCCATGGACCATTTGAAGGATACCTCTGCCCATCAACAGGAAAGAAGGGCTCTCAATGAAATTTCTATTTATAATTTGTATAAATAATTTCAGTTACTTTATCATCACATCTCTCTGACGCAGTATCATAAAAGTTCGGCCGTAGTAGTAGTATTATAAAGTTTAGAACTCAGCAGTATTATAAAGTTTAGAACTCATTGATTTGGTCCGTTCTTTTCCCATCTAACACAATTTTATTCAGTAACTTTAAAAAGCCAAATAATTTAAAGAATTCAAAATTGAAAATTAATTAAATGAAGAGCAGAAAGAGGAAGGTAAAAAGGAAAGTAAATGAGAAAGGATGATGCATGGACTTTCCTAATTATATTTTTTTTTCTTAACACAACCAATTCGTCCTCTATTCCCATGAAATCTCATGATTTCTTTATACGTTTAAAAGAATGCAGATTTTACTATCGCAAATGCATTTTAAAAATTAAATTCTTCCTCTTTTTTTTATCTTACACTTCTTATTCTTACATGGCAAATTACACTAAATAAATAGAGAAGAGAGACAAAAGAGAGAGAAACAAAACTATGGCAAAAAAATTGCATGCGACATAAATTGCAAGAATTGCGTTATAATAAATAACAATAACAACAACAACAATAATATTAACAACATTTTTAATCTTGATCTTCATAAATTCCTCTTCATAACTTATCAACATAATCATGATAATCATGATAATTAAGATGTTAATGATGATAATGATATTTAAATCATTTTCTATTGAGAGAAAATACGTTGATGCGTTTTTGTTAATTTTTTTTTGTATGTCAAATATTCAATTTCAAATATTTTTGTGCAGAAATTTGTGAGCATTTCTTTAGCCATTCTTTAGCTATGAGTCACAAACATTAAACTTGAGTAAGATGGTTCAAAATGCCAAAGAGGATAAAAAAAAGACGATGCAGGCAAAACAAGCAGCAAAACTTAATTCCATTTAAATTGTTGCAATTATAATGAAATGTAACATCATTATCATTAATATCGTCATTATTATTATTATCATTATCATTATCAACAGTCAACATTTAACATCTATTAGATGTAAGATAAGTAACAAAAGCAACGTCAGCAATAACAATAACAATGAAGCAAAAAAAATATTAAGTCAAATTTTTTTTTTTAATTACACAAATGAAAACCCGTTTATGGTAGTGCTATTGCCTGGTTATTGGTAAATATTTAAAGTACATATTTCAAAAATACCGTCGGTAAATTTTTTGATATTCAAATCGAATTTGAAAACATGCAAAAAGAAAAACGCAAAAAGTTCGAAAAAACAATTCGCTAAAAAGTAAGTTCTTTTTGGCAATTTTTACAGTAAAAGTATGAAAAAAATATGTAAAACTGTGAAAAAAAATATGTAAAAAATATGCAAGTAAAAAAAATCAGCTTGTTTTATGGTTTTTCTATACTTAAAACATTTAGAAAAAATAAATTATTTTAATCAATAAAGATTCATCCAAGAAAACAAAATCAAACAAAAACAAACAAAGTCTGCCATGGTTATTATGATTTTAGATTGTGAGGTAAACTATATTAAAAATCGTAACCACAATTTATATGAATATTTTTAACCAGCCTTTAATAATTTTTCATTTAATTAAAATAAATTTAAATATGGAAAATCTAGCGAGATGCTTAACGAAGTAACAGCTGATTGTTTTATTGGAACCAATGTCTTGAACTAAATAACTTGAAGTGAATTTCAAAACAGCATAAAAAATCCAAATGAAAAAATATAAAAAGAAGTAGCCAACGGCATTATTTTGCACCTTTGTTTCTTCATCTCATCTCTCTCAACATTAAAACTAAAAATTTTAACTCTTTAGCATTAATATAATTGCAGCCCTGAAAAGGGCTTTCATCTGGCACAATTTCTTATCAATCCTTCTTATACTTCAAGTCCGACTCATAGCCAGACTGATTTAAACTCGACTCCCGGCTAAAGTTTTAAGCGACAGCCACACAATTCATATCATTTTATTGTGACCTTTTTTTCATCAGAATTAATTTTGTGAAATGGAGGTACGAACTATAAGGAAATATAGAAAAGAAAATAAACCAAAAAAATATCGAAAACGATTTTAAAAGATATTTCTAAAATAATCTTTATTTTATGCTAAGTTTCTTACCTTAAAAACTCTTTCATAATCATTTATTATTAATTGATTTTAATGAAGGTAATAATTTCGATTTTGATTTTGAATTGTTCTTTTTCTTTTTGTTTTTACTTTTTTCAATACTATTTTATTATCAAAAGTTTAGGGATTTTCAAAAATTTTTTTGTCTCATTTTGTAACGCGTTTTCTTAAATGGATTTTTTAATAATTCATTGCAATCATGTAACCAAATCGGTGATTATCATCATTTATAATAAGTATGATCCAAATCATTTATTCTCTTCATCATTTCACAAAGTCAATAAGTGTTTTTGTCGTTTTTTTTTTATATGGTTTTGACAACTTTTAGCAAAAGCTTTGGCATTTTTAATGGCTGCTTTCCAAGTCACCTTACTTAAATTAACTTTCTCTCTGTCTCTATTTATCCATATCTCTTGGCCCTTATATGGCGGTTTCCAATTAATCCAAATAAACCTCTTGACATTTATGCACATCAAAAGAGGCCAAAATTCATCCTTCCACTGGCCCGATTACTTTTAAAGCATTGTTTTTGCATCTGCTAGTTATCGTGCCCAGATTGAAGCGACTTTGGCTTTGATGGCGTTTGTTGAAAGCGTGGCGGAAAATCAAAAAATCATCATCATGATTTCGTAGGCGGCTGGCAAACACCAAACGAAATTAAGAGAGCAAAATAGAAAATAAAATCCAAATCAAATCTCATTTATCTTACAACACATTGATTCAAATGATTAATTTTTATTATCATTATCATAAAATCCATTTTTAATCATTATCAATTTCTGCTCTTTACTTTTTAGGTCTTTCAATTTTCTTTTCTTGTGTTTTCTTTCTTTTTCCTTCTTTCTTTCATTTATTCATTCTCTATATTATTTTGCTCTTTATGAGATTGATCAAACAAACTGAAGAATCATTTTTAGAGAGATGCCACGGACTTTAAGCGGTCTTCTCTTTCTTTATACAAAATTGTCGTAAAGCAGCTAAAGAATTGGAAGGACTGAGATTTTCTGGTGAATCGTTTTTATTATTAAGTAATGTTGCCGACATTGCTCCTGCTGCTGCTGTTATGCCTGTTGCTGTAATTGGCTGTAAGCGATTAATGTGACTTGTATTTGGTGGAGTACTGGAAATGGCATTAGTGGAGGCAACATTACTTCCTAATGAATCGAACATGGATGATAATGCATTTAATGAATCACTTGGATATTTTTTATCACCACCTTCATATGACTTAATACTAGATGCTGGCGATTTTGGTGTTAATGAACGATGACTATCTGTTGGACTATGAGTTGGTATTATTGAACGTGTTGTTATTATTGGACTATTATTGTTATTGTTATTGTTATTATTATTATTATTTTTTGGTGAATGTCGATTAAGAATATTATTATTATTGTTATTATTATTATTGCTGTTATTGTTATTGTTATTTTTATTACTATTAAATTCACCACCATTCGCTGTGATATTATAGACTTGATCCCTTGAACATTTACCATCATTATTATCATTATTATCACCATCTTCATCATCCATTCTCTCCGATTTAATTTCCATTTTAATATTTGGTATTTGTTCATCACTGACAATACCAGCAGCACCACAGCCGACACCACCACTAACACCACCACTTTTATCATTAAAACCCTTCTCACTAAACATATATTCGCTATACGGAGCAGACTTCTCCATGGGAACATCTGGTTCCCGTTTTATTTCCAATTCATGGCATGAGGTTTTATATGACATATCTTCCACTTGCATTTTCTCTGGTGTCGGATTCTCTCTACGATGTTGGACATCAATATGAGTGTCACCACTGCATTCACTTGCACTACGTTCACTGCTTGTGTACCGATAATGTTGATAATATGGATCCGTAGTATCAATTAATGGTTTATTGTAATCCACATTCTCATCAATACCTAAACGTTTCAATATACTGGAAGCAACTGGTGATGTATTCTTGGTAGAAGAATTTGAGGGACTAGTAGCTGGTAAATTAGTAGGTTGCCTTGTTGGTGCATCAAAACTATTAGTAAACATTTGTTCAATAGCACTTAGCACTGATGAAGTGCCGCTAGTAGTTTTCGTAGCTCCATTCTTCGGCTCCGCAATGTCTGGCGATTTATTATTCTTGGCCAATATATTATTAACTGTTGCAAGATTAGCTTTGGTCGTCTCTTCAGATGTCTTAACACTACTAATATAATGGCGCATGCGTTCGGCAAACAATGCGGCCTCAGTTTTATCACAACCCGGTCCCATGCCGGCTCTTTGTAATTTCATTTCCATCTCTTGTTGTTCAGTTTCTATTTGATGTGCACTTTTCATTTCTAATAGCTTACGTACCGGTAATGATTTTTCTCGTTTTTTAGGTGGAGGCCGTTTACGATTAACGGTTCCACCCATAGATTGCATTAATGGTTCGGCATAATGATTATTTTTGGCCATATGATTACTAAGATCGCCAAAAGAACTGAAGGCTTTATCGCATACTTTGCACGTCAGAACAGCACTTAGTGTACGGCTTTCTTCGGAGCTTAAACTTTGGCCATCTTTATTCTCAGCATTATGAGCTGACGATGCAGATGATTTCATTGAAATGGTTTGCTCTTGTGATAAAATATTTGTGTAATGTTGAGTTTCTTGCATATGTTTAGCCATTTCACCTAGCGTTCGGAAACTTTCACCGCAGCGCATACATTTAAGTATTTGCATGGCTTGTTCTACACCTTTACCCAACCAGACATTTTGGCCGCGTACCAATTTCCTTGGTAATGGAGTCGGAGGATCACCACGATATTGAAATGCATTTTTGGCAGCAGCAGATGGGGCATTGGCATTACCTTTATTTGTAGCTGAACGTAAATGTCCGGGCCCAGCGCCATGCGACCCCTGATTTGACGGTATTGGTGAACGATCTACTGAAGTGGGTAAATTGCCATGTGGCGGCACATTAACACCACAATGCTTACTATCTTTCATGTGAGCTGTTAATGCTTCTAAAGTGGAAAAGCTTTGCTTGCACCAAACACAGCAGAATACTGAACTGGCGACACCTTTATTTTGCCAATGCGATTGCCAAATATTGTGTCGAGTTTTTGTTACACCCTCATTGGTAGAGGGTAATAAAGCTGAACTATTATTACTACTATTTGAAGAGGCTATGGCTTGTGGTTGCGATACTGGAATTGAGGCAGGTGTTGGGGCATTGGTAGATGAAGGAATTGCATTAATTGAGGGTGCCATAGAATTTGATCTCAAAGACGGTTTCTCTTTTCTTTGCTGTGGCACGGGCCCTTTAACAATGTCAGACATTTTCTCTAAAGGATCTACCACTAAATCATTCTTACCATTCCAATCTGGGAATTGACCACGAAATATATTCGCTGCCGCCACAGCAGCTAAATAAGGATTCATTGTTGACAGTAGGGGAGCTGTAGCAACTGGTGATGCTTGAAGTTGTGCTTGTGTTGTTAGCGATGTTGGTGGTGGTGGCACAATTGCTCCAGCCATTGTACTAGACACTAAAGGAGGACTGTTATTTTTAAAGATTTTCTTGACTTGAATCTGCCCAATACTGGAATCTGGTTCATTCGAATTTTCAGCACATCGCTTACGTGGCCCTACAGATAAATCCAATGGATTATTACCGTCTTCAGTATTAGTGAGATCATCGGCATTTTCTTCATCTTCATCTTCATCGGATATAACTGGCGGTTCTCTTGATGATGACCGGCCAAAAACATTTGTTCGATAATCTAAAGCTTCTGTATGATGTTGTTGATTATTGGCAGCAATTGGTGAGGTTTGTGGTGGCAATTTAAAAGCATTTGTTGCATCACCATGCAATGGTGGCAGTGGTAATTGTGGACCACCATGGGCTGCACCCAATGGGAAACCATATTGTTGGGCAGCTGCAGCTACCATATGTAAATAAGCTCCCATTGATGGAGTATGTGCAGGTAAGCCGGGTAGTGTAGGAAATGCAGCATTTGTTGTTGCGGATAATGGTAGAACACCAACTGGTCCCCCAGCGGCAGCTGCCGCTGCTGCTACTGCTGCTGCCATTGTTGCAGCATTTTGTGTAATACTATCACGTGCTGGTTCTTTACCATTTTCCGAAGTATTCGATTCATGTGATGGGCAACGTTCACTAGAGTTTGCCGACTCTGTAGAACGGGGACGAGCAGTAGGTAAAGCTCTGTAAAAAATTAAATAAATAAGTAAGTAAAATAAATAATAAATAATATGTTATTTAATGAAATGTTAAGACGAAAATTGTTGTGAAAACACATTTCATTAGAATACTTTAAAACTCTCTGTTACAGAGTTTGTATGAGACCAATTTGCCATGAAGGGAAACCATGGAATAATTTATGTATCTAAAGTTTAAGTCTACCCGGAGCCTTTGGTTCTACGTAAGGTTTTACAAAGAAGTAAACCTAAAAATGCGTCTCTAGCATTTGAAGATTTTAACTGCTAAGAACGGATTTGATGGACTTTCTTTAGACCCATTTGCCTTTTTCCTTTGATAACTAAATAGTTCTTTAAATTTAAGTTTTCTATTTTTGCACTTTTTTCTTAGAAAACGTTTTCACATGGAAAGACTTAGAAAGACTTAGAAAGATTTTTTTACAAAACTAATTGAAAATTATTGAAGCTCCGATTTTGTTATTTTATAACTTTTCTTACAATCCTAATGAATGATATGAAATGTAAGCATAAATCCTCGTAACCATTTTGGTAAAATATCACAGCATATTATTGATTATATTTCACTGAATATTTTAAAGTTTAGTCGAAGTTAATTCATTCAAAAAATATATTTTTTTACAGCAAATATTTTTATAAATAAAATTCCAGTTATTGATTTATTCTCCTAGTTCCTCTTCTTCCTCTTTGTTATATTATTTATTATATTATAAATAAAATACATTACATAATTATCTTATTAATTATCTTTGAAGGAAACAGAGTAAACTGAAAACAAACAGAAAATCAAAAACAAAAGCAAAAGCAAAGGCAAAAGCAATGAAAAAAGCAAGAAATTAAAAGCAAGCACATGTTTTTTAAAATTGTGAACAAAACGCCATCAGGGTGTTAATTGAAAAAATGCAACTGTTGCTCTGTTGCTGCTGGAATGTAGAGTGCATTAAAAAGAAGACAAAACAGTAACAACAATAATAATAATCGTTGTAGTAAATAAATATTCAAGTTCAATGCATTCACTTTATAAATTGTTTGTTATTGTTGCTGTTCTTGTTCTGACAAGTTAAATATATGAAACTAAAAGTAAAGCGAGAAAAAGGCGCAAAACAAAAATCGAATATAAATTATAAACAAAAAAGAAAGAAAAAAACCAAGAAAAAAAAAGCAAACTAAAACGAGCAGAGAGTAATACACACATGCACACACACACACGCGCGCGTATATATATGTATAGACATGCACTCACACATGCAGAAGACAAATATTCTGAAAGCATATTGATTATTATAAAATAGTATGAGAAACACAAAAACTAAACGAACACAATCAAAGAAAAATGTGAGAGAAAAATGCAGAAAAAGGAAAAATTAAAATATACAAAGAGAACGAGAAAGAGAGAGACAGAGAGAAGGAGAGAGAAAAAAACCTATTGGATAGAATATTTGTAATATTTGTATATGTAAAATTTGTATGGGTTTGTGTGTGTGTGTGTGTGTGTGTGTGTGTGTAACTTGCCTTCTGTTATTGTTTCCATTTTTTTTTTTTGGTTTCGTTACAAAATTAAATTTTTTTTTTCTTAAATTATTAAGACTTATAACCAGCTGTTAAATATTCATTTATTAAAGCATAACCTAAAAACAGCCACAGCAGCAATTGCAACCGTAATCGTAAGAAGCAGAAACTTAGAAAATGAAGAAAACAAACAGAAATCTACAATCGTAAATATTTATAGAATTTATAGTGAAGATAAATAAAGTAAATTATTTCCTAAAGAGGATAAATAAGGAGGTAAATAGAATGGCTTGGAAAAAACTACAAAGCAATCTTATAAAGAGGCGTGGCCATTAAAACATTAGATGAGATGCATAAAAACCTTTTTTTGAATTTTCCAATAATTAATAAATTTCATTTAATTTAAAAGTTATATAAATGGAAATAACTGAAAAAAGTGGGCGTGGCAACTAAATTATATGGACATTTTATATATTATTTTAAACAAAGTTTTCTCCATTGAAAATTTCGATTGCTTTTATTTATTGATCTCGCATTTTTATAGATTTTTCTTTTTGTTAATTATAATTAATACTGGGCGTGGCCGTGATGTTGTGTTTGTGAATTAAAAAAATTTTTTAAAGCATTCATAATAATCATTTTCCTAGAAAAATCATAATAAATATTTATAAAATTTTGTATGGATTTTATATCATAATTTTATTAAAAAATAATTTTAAGGATGAGCATGGAAATTTTTTTTTCAAAATTATTAAACAAAATTAACCGTGCTTGCTATTATTTGAGACTTTTTTTTTTTTTATTAGATAAAAGTCTTGGCCATTTCATACGAAATCATTCCTTAACAGACTTAAATCCAGATCCTGGCGTTATAACGAGCTTGTGTTGCCATGATCAAATTGTACGTTCTAATTTTAACGAATGCTTTAAAGAAACTTTTTAAAGAGCCATAAATTGATTTAATAATGAAATGAGCTGGCATAATTTTTAGGTTTAAGTTGAATTTGAAAAAAGCTCGTTATATATAAAAAAATTTTGCTAATTGTTATACAAGACTTCTAGTAATAGAAAGTAACATTTTAATATATTTCATATTTAAGTAAGAGATTTTGATCGAATCGAATTTGACAAAAAGAGTTCATGTGGAAAAATCCTAATAAAATAAATAACATTAAGGTTACGTTACAAATGTTAAGGAATTTTGACAATTTTTATTTTTTGTTAAATTTTTCTTTAGGCTTAAGACGCGTAAGAAACGTGGCTGCCACTTATTGCTTTTACCGTTCGTGTCCTTTTTTTATGTATTTCATTTAATCTTCTAATCTATTGCCTTTCTCCTCTTGTTGATCATTTAATTTGTTTCGAATATTTTCATATCAATAAATTATGAAAATTTTATGTCATTTGTTTATATAAAAAGAAATTCATGTAAAACATATAAAAACCTTTATATTCCTAAAAGAAAATTATATTTGACGAATAGCCAAATCTTGGATACCCACCGCGCGACCACCATAATATTACGACTCGGAGCCTGTTTAAATTTTTCAGTTGTGGATAGAAAACGTAAGCATAAAAAACTAAAAATTTGATACTGTGTAATTATGCATGGGCGTGGCCAAATAGCCTGCCCACTTATGCAAAATTTCACCTTTCTATTTTTAGCGATTGACAAATAATAAGCAAAAAATCAGCCACTCTTGCTTAAAAAGCAAAACTTTTCTCAGTTTATGTGGCACTGAGGGCGTGGAATTTTAACATTTTTTTGTACTTTTTTAATATCAATCTACGTGCAATAACTTTCCATGATTCTGCTGAATTTAAGCTCTATATTTTAAATTTTATGATCAGGGGAACGTTTACAACAGACAGACGCACAAACAGACAGATGGACAGACAGACATATGTAACTAAGTCGATTCAGAAATTGATACTCATTAAGAATATATAACTTTATGGAGTCTCCAATGTTTCCTCTGCAATAGACGTTACAAGCATAATGACAAAAGGAGTATAAAAAGAAATCAGTAGAAAAATTGAGGGGACAAGAGAAGGCAAACAGTCCTAAATAGACTTTGATTGTTATTATTTCAATAGCTATGAAAAGTTACAAAATTACATAAAAAAAAAGAAAAAATTTGCTTATTCAGATAACAAATCGCGATGGAAGTGCAAGAAAAGCCAGGGACTGGATGAGTGAATGGGTTAATGAATAAGTGAAAAATATATTTATGTATATTTCATTTAAAAAGATTATGTGATCATCCATTGCAGCCCGTGAGTTATGAAAGATTGGTTTAACCAGGCCTTGCCAGTCAGATTACGCGAAATACAATCATAAATTAAATTATTGATTATTATAAATTATAAATAATTTTTCCACCTTTTGCTTATACGCTTTTGCTTATACAATAACTACATTTACATATACATTTATATGCATATATATATACAACATATGTACAACAAGCGGCATTTATAAATTATTTGAAAATGATAAACATGTAAATTTTCTTATTTTTTTTTTTGTTTTTCTTTTTTTACTTAACGTCTTATTTCCCCCCACTGTTTTATTTATTTTAATATATTGCTTTATTTACGTTATGGGTGGTCATTTTTGGTGTAGAAATGTAGAGAGTAATCTATCTAATTGCTACATGCTTTTACGGTATATTTTTCTCGTTTTTTTTTTTGCTTTTTTGCTTTTTTGCTTTTTTGCCGTTTTTTGTGACTTTGTATCAATTACTTCAGTTAATAAATTAATTAAATGTATTAAATAATAATCATAATAATAATTCTATTAATTGTTAAATAAAATAAAATGAAATATGAAAGTAGAAAAAAAAAAACGAAAACACCAACAACAACAACATAATTCTTTGGAAATTGAAATTGAATTAAAAGTGAATTTCATTAATCAAAATAGGTTGTGATTTGAAATATATAACATAAAAAATATAAAAAAGACATTGGTCAATAAGCTACCGATTTAAGTTATTATTTTACTTAAATTTCTATATATTTATATGACTCTTAAAGCTATTTTTTAAGTCATGCTTCCTAAATGCGTATATTAAAATTTTCAAATCAAGTAATTTCTGAGTTGAGAAATTTGAAAACTTTCACTGGCTGCTCTCTTAATCTAAGGATTTATTTTTTATGTAGATGTAGAACAGTAAAGTACATTTTAAATATTGCGCTAAAGCTTCACAAAGTGAGCAGCTTTAAAAGAGTGCTACGCTTCATTCATCCAAAACCGGTAGTAGCGTATTTTCTTCGGCCGCCTCCTTTATCGTATCGTTGTTTGTTTATACCCCAGCAAGCCCGATTACTTTTCGAATCGTTACTAAGTTCAATACGAGCGTATGCTAACGCTATTCGTATGATCTCGTGGTCCGGTACAAAAAAATATGGCACGCAGCACTTCGAAGAGAATTCCCGCAAGTAAAAATTTTTCATATAAACTTCTATAAACAGTCTGTTTTGAACTATCTCAAGCAACTAAACTTTATGACATTAAAAATTGTTTTGCAGATTTCTTGTTTAAGGTATTCCTTAAAATTTTGAGCGATCAGAGAGCATTCAATGCGATCAATTTTGCATTATTTAATAGAAGCAGATTTTTTCTTGTTTTTTTTTTTTGGACCAGAGTTTCCATTTTCATAATTTGTAAAAAAGTAATTTAACTTCAAGAAACAACAAATGAAATCTATTTTCTCTTCCTTGACAAAAGCAAATGTAAGATAGAAACTAATCGCTAGAATCTTATGAA
>JAKKIB010000252.1:11867500-12187500 GCA_023089585.1 Melophagus ovinus
AATGAGCGCTGGTGTTTGTAGTCATGTCACGCATGGTGCTTGCTACCGTCATGACTAAAATTCAATTTAAAGCCTGTATTGCACCTTATATACATGGCTTAATCTTTGGTATTTAAATTCGGAGTTTTCCCATTACATTGGCTTAGCTTAAATTAGCCCAATAAGTCTACCCAGCTACCCATTTTCTTCGGGAAATGGGATCCTGCATGACAAGCATATATATGTATGAACGAGCAACGCCTGCGATATGGGCACCACAGCCCCCACGAAGCCAACCTCAATATCACCACAATGGGCATAGTAAAACTGGTGATCGTGTGGTACCAAATTAAATGTTTGGATCCGATCTCGTTACTCATGATGCCCCCTGATGGCAACGGAAAACCAACAACCATTTCATAAGCCACTCCCAGTTGAGCAGGTACTTCTCGGGACTGTTTGCCCCCAGGCTTTTGAAACATCAAAAGAATATATTTTTTTATTACACAAATCAAGTCTAGAAATAGAGCTCTAAAAATAAAATTGTTGTTGTTGTTGTTGTTGTTGTTGCAAATGTTTTTGTTATTTTTTAGTGTTGTTGTTGTTGCAATTGCTGTTGATGATGGTCGTGTTGTTGTTGTTGTTGTTGTTGTTGTTGTTGATGATGATGATGATGATGATGATGATGATGATGGTGTTATCATTGTCGTTTTTGTAATTGTTGTTATTGCCATTGTTGTTGTTGTTGAATTTGTAGTAATTGTTTTTGATATATATTTGTTGTTGTTGTTGCCTTTGTAATTGTTGTTGCTGTTGCTATCGTTGTACTTGTTGTTGTAGTTGTTTTTGTTGTTATAATTGTTGTAATTGTATATTTGTTGTTGGTGTTGTAATTGTTGTTGTTGTGTATTTGTCATTGAAGTCGTTGTTGTAATTGTTTCTGTATAATTGTTGTTGTAATTGTTGTTGTATGTTTTTGTTGTAGTAAAATTTTCTTGCTTATTTAACTAGAAATTAATTTTTTTTTTCAAATTGTAAGGTGTTTGAGAGTCGACTTCATTTACCTAAATTATTTTTACATGTTCTGTTCTATTTGTTTGTTTCTTCCTTCTTTATTGCTCATTTAAACACGCACAAACACAATTTTTTTTTTATATTTCAATATTCAAGCAAATTGCATTACACTTGTATGAACATTTATATAATTATTCATACATAATTTTTACTGTTCGTTTATATTTTATATAAATGTATAATATGGATAAACTTTGGCACTAACAGGGTAACAAAATACTAAATATAAAATACAATGCAATGTATATATGTCTGTGTGTGTATGTGTGTGTGGTCCTATAAAAATAATTTATAGATGTTTGGACACCATAAATGAATGAATGAACGAATTGTTGGTGAGGTTGGGCAACCAAGTGATAGCTTTCGCTGGCTGGCTATTTGGCTTTGCCTCTGTAACTCTGCGACATTATTTCTACATTATCAGAATATTGGGGAGTTTTTTATTATAAATTGCATTCACTTATATATTTATATTAGTATTTGTATTCATATTTATTTGCATATATTTTTATATATTTAACAACCAGAGATTGAAAGTATATTCATTTTTTTCACTGTATTTACAAAGTCTACAAGGAAGCATCACCGGCCTTAAATTTCGCATAGATTTGGATATGCCTGTCTGTCTATCTGTTTGTGTGTCTGTCTATCTGTTTGTGTGTCTGTCCATTGGAAACATTCTTCTGGTTACATAAATATCGGCAATTCTCACCTTCTAAACGCACGGTTCTAAAGGGCACGGTCACTGTGCAATCTAAACTGAGAATATCTCAATTTTTTAAGCACTATTTGATGGTTTTTTGCACATACATAGAAACTTGAAATTTTGTACAAATAGAGAAGTTATTGATTTACAATATCTATCCAAAAATCATGCAAATCAGCCACGCTAACGCACAATTACACGATGCCAAATTTTCACTTTTTTAAATTTTCCTTTTTTTTTTTTTTAGTACTGAAAAATGGAAACGAACTCTAAATTGTAATATCGTAGTGTTTGAGGGGTGTTTATCCAAAAATTGGCCTCAGCTATACATAATTTTCTTATTAATGATTATAAGTATCGTTAAAGAATTTAATCGATTGAATGGCTGATCATTTGATGATGGCTTTTAGCCCCTTGAAGTAGACGGCTATTGTTTAATTTTAATTAGGATCGTTGATGAAATAAAGTGAAACGCGCGAACCGAATAAATAAAAACAAAAAAATAATACAAAAAATAAAAAAAATAAAAAAAGAAGCAGAAAAAAAATGTTGGACAAGAGTAGAAGAAATAATAATAAATAAAATTAACAATTTCAGGAAATTGTAACAAATTAGTGGGTAAAGTAATTAGTAATGCAGCATTGATTTATTGCCATATTGTATTTTGCATAATAAACTGGACCCCATTTATTATAACTATTTTATTATTTTCGATCAACGTATAAATAAATGTATAGAATACAAATCAATGAATTAGGCAAATTTTATATACAAAATTAATTGCTTTAAATTAGTTCAGTATTAAATTATTTATAATATTTAAAGTTCAATAATCATAAATTACATTTTTTAATGCATTCAAAATTTTTAGTACTTATTTACTAAATGTTACTTTTCAATTAGTACTAAAGAATCGTCTGTTTCATTACTAAGTAAGATATTTAAGTAATAAGTACTTAAAATGGCATAAGTACTGCGCCTTTTTTTTTTGATTTTTTTGATTTTTTATTAATATATAAAATTAAGTACTACATTGATTTGCCAAACAATAAACCTTAATAATGAGTAATTAAAAAGTACTTAAGATTTTTATAATAAAATCAAAATTTATTAATTGAATTTTAAATACTCAAAATAGTTTTAGTATTTATGTACTAAACATTTCTATTTACTTATGAAATGATAAACTTGTGTAATAAATTTTACACCGAGTTTAATTTATGTAAGTACTAAAGTGCATAAGTACTTGTAAGTATAAAATATTTAAAAATTTTTATTAACGTTTTATGATAATTCAACAGACTGCGCAATGTAAATGAAGGCCTTTAATATTTTTATTCAAAAAAAAAAAAAAGGGTTCTCTTTTTTGTGATGGAAATTTTTGGCATGCTTTTACAAGAATTAATAGAAAAAGAAGAAGAAAATAAGTAATTCCTACATAAAGAAATGTCAGAAAAACTTTTTAACTTAGAGAACAAATTATTATAACATTATGAACGATATTAAAACACACGACAATAAAAAGTTATATAATAACTTAAAATGTATTTATTTATAATAAAACATTAAAGATTATTAACAGTAATTTACGACACGTGTTTTAATTTATTGCCATTTTAACCATAAAATTCTTGGCTAAAAAAAAACAAAAACTTAAACATAAGAATTTTATATTTGATTGAGGCCACCAACTAGAGGTTACATTTTATTTTTCTTAGACATTGTGGGCGTGGCTATAATGTAATTAATATGTAACAATATTTATCAGAGTTCAATCGGTTTTATTCATTTTGTAATTGTAATGAATTAAATAAAAATTTTCAATAATACCTTCCAAAATTGACATAAAGATACCAACTTGTACGACCAGTATAATACTAAAAGCCAGATTCATTTAGATTTTATACTAAATAAATGCCAATCTTTACGAAATCTCAATTAATATTTTTGCCAAAAAAAAAAAAAAAATCTGTTCAAATCAATTTTGTCAAACAAAAGAAAACTTTTTGAAAATATTCTTATTTACAGACTAGTTCTAAAAGAAGCAGCCATTAATAAGACGTTATTAACAGGATACCTCTTTCGATACACCAAACAAACCAGTTAAGCGTTCGCACATTTAAGCAAGTATGCTTAAATCCATTCTGAATTGCTAGAGCCCAAAAAAAAAATGGTTCTATCTAAACGAAATTTTAAATGTTACAAGCCTTAGCATAACACTTATCTTCCTCTGTTTAAAATAAAATTAAATGAATTAAATTGTTAACCAAAAATGTAACTTAAAGACCTAATAATGGGAATATGGTGGTACCATTACGAGGGGGGAGGGTCTGTAGTCCTTTTAGTGCCATTTAATGCCGCAATTAACACTTAATGTTTATTATGCCTCACTTTCAGTTCAATTATCATAATAATTTGTTTAATAAATTTACAAAATTAAATTTTTAGAATTCTTCCGAAAATATATAAAAAAAATTTTTCCTTTAAATGGGAAAATTTTTTGTTATGATTCACTTGTAATCTACAAACGAAATTTTATTTGTTAAAATTGATGAGCACTTTTTTTCATGACAAAAAGGTGCACCTTATAATTATTATAAAATATAATTTTTTTTTTATAAAAAAAAACAAATATTTTCAAACATTAAGATAAACATGTGCATTTATTTTTATTTATTTATTTATATTTTTTTTTTGTAGCACTAACATAAATAATGGGTTGAATTCTCTTATCAAAATGTAGTGCTTAAATTTATTTCAGCATTTAAAAAGGAAAATAAGAATCAAAAGTATGTAAAAGCATAAAAAAAAAACAACTGAAAATTTTATAATAGATCGAGATCACCTTTTATATACTGTACATTATTTTATGTAATCCAGTTAAAAAGTCAAAGAAAGAATGATATAGAGATTTAAAAAAATTGTAATTTTCATGTACTGCGATAATTTTGTGGAAGATTATTCAAAAAAAAAAAAAAATGGCTCCATTTGAAGGAAATTTGATATAAAATTATCAATTTTTTCAATATAAATAGTACAATCCCCATTATCTACTTTAAAAATTGTGACCTACAACTTTACGGACGGATGGATGGACAAACAAATTTAAAATATTTCAGAAAGTGTTTGTGAAACATTTTTATTGTTAGAAAAAAGTTATCTGTCTCAAATACTTCTATATATGTTACAAACATTAACACAAACTTATAATATAATACCCTTTGGAATTTGTCTGTAAGACTTGCAAATGGAAAAGCTGTAGAAAGGAAATTGCCCATAAAAGTAGAAAAATCTATAAAGATAGCAATTTATTACATACATTTATATCATCATAAATATAAAAATTTTCTGAAGCCTTCCATCATCATTATCATCATCATCAGCAACAGTAATAATAATAGTAAGAAGCTTAGTATTATTCTAATATCATTTTCGTTTATCGTTTAAAAGAAAAATATTGCGATTTGTAAGCATAAATTCATGTCTCATATATCTCATGTGTTGGATGTTTGCAAACTAAAGCATATTATTAAATTGTTTGAAAAATAATAATATAACATTTCATATATTTCATATTTTATATTTTCAGCTATTCCTGTTTTATTGAATCAATCATTTCAAGGGACATTAACATCGCTTACAAATGTTTTAAAAGAACTAGTTTTTTTTTTGACTGAAGATAAATTGTCACATTTCTGTTATCATGTGATATTGATCCAGTGTTTAAGAAACCTTTTTGCACCACTTAATTGGATAATGTTTCCAAGCTGGGTAATCTTGGCCAAAATATTTATCTTAATTTCATGCTTTCGATGATGATTCCTTATGCAACAATGACTCAAGTTTCATAAATAAGGAGATATACTTTTTGGAAGATAATGAAACGACTTGACAAAACGTGAGTCTGTGCAGAAAGGCTCTCAATTGAAAAAATCCATAAATCTGTATTCATTTTCAGACAATCCAATATATGATAATATTAATGATGATTGCAGTAAAACCACTCTGATGACGTTCGCCTCAATCATACATAAAAATGATTACTTGCCACATTTGTATAGAAATTCGATAAAAGTGAACTTTTTTAAAAAGTTCTCATAATTTAAAGCATAAAGGCAACAAAATTATATTATTTCTAAGAAAAAGGCCAAATCTTAGATACCCATCACCCACCGATCATGATTTTAGGATTCAGAGTCATTTTCAGATTTTACGTGGTAAACACAAACATGAAAATGTAAAAAATATAGTATTGTATAATTTCGCGTAGGCCTGGGCCAATTGGCATGTATGTTGAATAAATTTTATGGATCAATGGCCTTACTTCGTGTACAAAATTTCAGCTTTCTATCTTTGGCAGTTTGCAAATAAAGAACCACAAAATTTTGTTTAAAAATCTGATATATTCTCACTTTACGTTGCACTGTTGGAATGTCCTTTGACCGATTTTGCCCATTTTCAATATTAACCTGCCTGAACTGGATTTCCAATGTTCATGCCAAATTTGAGTTTGATATAGTTTTTTTTCATGATCAAATAGGCAGATGGACAGACTGACAGACATATCTAAAACTTTTCAAAATTTTATGATGATCAGGAATAAATACATTTTATGGGATCTCTAACGATTTTTTTATGGCGTTACAAACACAATAAGAAAAAGGAATATATCCCCCACTTCTGGGTGGTGGGTGTAAAAAAAATCAGATAATATTAGAATTATTTTGCTATTACTTTATCTCACAAGAATTTCGATATAAAGAAAAATTCTTTAAGAAGAAATAAAATAAAACCCTTAATTTTTGTTGTTGTTTTTCATGAAATATCGAATGTGATCGTTATTTATATCATATTTGAAAAAGAAAAACGGAAATCTATAACAATAATAATAAAATACATTTTATTCTACAATTTATTTGTATAAGTTTTATTTATAATTTTCGGTTATTAATTTTGAACTTTTTCTTGACCTTTTTTATTTATTTATTTTATTTTATTTTTATTTTTATTTTTATTTTTTTTGGTACTTTCTTTCTTTGAGGAGACAACAGGTGAAATTTTATTTAGTTTCGCCAACATGAATATCAAAAATTTATTCCCATTAAATATCTAAAGCATTTACCTTCTAATTAACTAACTCTTTCTAACTCTATCTGCCTTTCGGTCTCTCTTGGGTTTGTCTTGTCTGTTTTTGGTTTTATTGAAACCCGTTTTGTATTATGCGATTCACTAAATTTAAAACTAAGTTGAGTTATGTGGAACATAATTAAAAAAAAAAATTAAATTAAAAAAAAATGACATTTAAAAAAAAATTTAAGAAGAAAAGCAAAAAAAAATTCAAAAAAAAAAGAAGAAACGTAATAAATTTTAAATGGCAAAATTATTGCCAAACAAACGAACGATCGAACTCATTCACCTCATTAATATTTAATTATATGGAAATTATGATGAAGATGATGGAAATATTTTTTTTTTGTCCAGTAAAATAAAAGCAAAGGGAAGAGTGAGGAAAAAAATTTTTCAAATATGCATAAACCGATCAAACTGAATAACATTAGCTTCTGCTCCATTCTGCTCTGTTCAATATTTGCATTCGAATTATACACAGAAAAATTAAAATTAAAAATTTTATTATCAATTCGAGGTGATTCAAATTTTTTTTTTTTTTTTACCTTACAATCTACATCCAATAAAATTTTCTCCAACATTTCTTTTAATGTGATTATAAAGTTTATAAAACTGAAAATGCATAATTTCGGAGAAAGTTTATTAAAGTTCTTTACATGAGAGTAACTCCAAAAAAAGTATATCAAGGCAGTCCAATATTTTTATACATCGCTTTTTTGCCAATAAAATATATCGGTTTATATCAATTTTGTCAAACAAAAAAAAATTTTTTTATGTACCGATTAGTTCTAAATCCTTCGATTTAACTAACAAATCAAATGGACATTCGAACATTTAGATAGACATGCTTAAATCCATTCTGAATTGCTGGAGTCAACAAAAAAATGCTTTTATCTAAAAGAACTTTTAAATGTTACAAGTCTTAGCATAACACTTATCTTCCTCCGTGCCACACTTAAAATAGAATAAAATATAAAATATTAGCACAAATCAAACGAAAAAAATTTGCAAAAATTTTGTTGTATTTAGATCATGTTTAGCATAAATAAAATCGATTGTCATCTATTGAAATTCTAAAGAGAAAACATGTAAAAAATGGAAGTGCATACTTTTGATGTAATAATAAAAATATTTTGAAACAATTTCAAAATATTGGTTGGTCGTCCACATCACTTAGATACACTTTTCTAATCGCAAGCTCTATAAATTTCAATTTGAAAAACTTAAATTTTTCAATCGCCAAAAATTTTACTAAACTAATATTTAAAATGAATAGAATTTAACTGTATGAAAAAAATTATACGATTGCTTTCAAATGTCATGGAAAATAGTACATAAAAATTAGCAATATTATTATAAAATTTTGTTAATGCTTTTGAAAGTATTCATCTCTTTAAAATTAATTCTCTATAAACATGATTTTATGGTAAGAATTTTTAATAAATAGAAATTTCCGAAAAAGTATTTTATTATAGAAACTTCTGATCTAAATCGTTCTTAAACATTCTTCGTCAATCATTTAAAAGTTCTTTTGATAGAAAATGTCACATGTGTAAACAAATTGAAGGGCAATTGAGCAAGATTCGACTATTTTGTTTGTAAACTTTTCTTTGGACTCAACTTTTAAATCATTAAATTTTTTTGTTTTTCAAATGAAATAAAAGCAAAATTCTGTAATCTAAATTATTTTTACATTTTTTTTCAATTTTAGATATAAATTGACTGCAAATAAATTAGTACTTTGTAACTTCATTTGAATACAAATCAAATTTCAATTTCATTAGTCCATCCTTCTATTCATTAGATTTTTGATATCGATTGAATATCTAAATCAAAAATTATACGATATTTTATTATATAAGAATTTTTTCTTTAGACAAAGCTTCTTCTACAAACCTAATCCCTTGAAAATAAAGTAAATGGAACCATAGTTTTGTAGGACTCTAAATGCATCATCAAAATTTTTCCATTACAAGCAAACAAGCATCCTTTTTTAGGGCTACTTTTTAAAAAGTGTGTATTTTGAAAGTGTCCATTTTTAGATTTTTAGTTTTGTAGAAAATATAAAATGAAATGCAGACTTTTTTATGTGTAAAGATTTATTTTATAATTAAAGTTTTAGTGATAATAATTTATAAATTAGAGAAATAAATCTTCAAATAATAGTTTTAACTTCTTCATTAAAATTTATTTATTTGCTGTATGTTAATACGTTAATTTAATTTGAATTTTGATAATTTTAAGAAGTTTTTAAATATCTTTTAATCTTTCCAAAAAATATAACTATTCGAATCAAGTGATACTTTTGTAGTCCAATTTAGTTTTCAATCCATAAAGGCACAACTGCGTATTCCCCCCGATTTTCATTATATTTCAAAAGTGCAAATTATCGATTGATGAAATAATTTGGGCGGCCCATGGTATCATATAAAAATTTTAGCACATTTTCACTAAAAAATGTTTATTCAATTAAAGATTTTATTCTAAAAGGTATTGAAAACTTTAAACCCATTTAGAATAAGATATATTTATAGTCAACACTCCTAAAAAAGTCGCATCGAATAATCGAAAATTGTTCTCTTCACAAAAGAAGTACAAATTTTTTTATCTGAATTTGGTTAACATGACAAAATTTTTTAAAATATTGAGTCATAGAAAAGCTTTAACAGATTACTAACGGAGACTAAGGAAAAGTTTCATCTAAAATTGAAAATATTTATCATAACTCTCTATTTCTCTCTCTCTCTCTCTCTCTTTGTAGTATGACTTTTCTCCTTCTTACTTCCTGCTTTTATTTCCTTACTTCTTCTTCTTCTTCTTCTTTACTCAATGACTCTTCCACTGCTTCGTTCATGTTCTTCTTCTTCTTCTTCTTCTTCTTTTTCTTCTTCTTAGCATTAGAATTTTTTTTCCAGCAGCTTAACCTCTCAAGTGGCTTAAAAGTATAATTTACATTTAGAAAATAATTCTATTAAATCTTGCCTCAAATAATTGATCATGATAAGTGGATGCCATGAAGAATGTTATTAGAAATCGTGGTGGTGATTATATAAACACAATTCTACAAACGCATTGGAAATGAAGCCTTAACTTGCATTTTTAATTGTCCTGGCTAAAAAGCACAAATAAAATAAAAAAATAACCATTAACTAGAAAAAGTAAAAAAGCAAAAGAAAAGAAGGCTCATAAAAAGCAATACCACAATTGTTGGGTGTTTCATTAAATATGTCAGATTAAATAGTTAAATTAAAATGCAAAGAGACAAAAAAATGCCCTCGACAATCTTTTTTGGCTTTTTACATACGCTGATTTTATTCGAAACAACTGCAACAATTACAACAACAATAAGAACCACAATAAAATATATTGCCGTCAATTTTCATGACACATGAGATTTTATGGCATTGAATTAGTAATAATATAGCAGTAACAGTAACAGTAACAGTAACAGTAACAGTAACAGTAACAGTAACAATAACAATAACAACAACAATAACAATAACAACCCCTCTACTGATAATTACGAACAAAATTGTGCAATCAAGCCACGTACCCAAAGCCAACCAAAACCACCCACTGCATCAATATTAAGTACACATAGAAATCATACATCTCTATCATTACATTTACCTTTAACTATCTCTGCCTTTAACTATCTTCTTTTTCACTCTCTATCGTTCTCTATCATACTTTATTTCTTCTTCTTCTTTCATAGTGTTATTGAGGGCAACCCCTTAGATTGTAACAGATTGTTTTCTATGAGGCCATAAATAGCATAATAAAAACAGGTTAGAAACAAACGGCAAGTGTTAATATTTTAGATCTGAAAATGTGACTCAAACATATACATGCGCGCCCGCATACAAGAAAGAGACTCTAATAGTTATTGATTTAGTAAGAAAAATTTATGCACCCCAAATAATTTTTGATGGGATTTTCCTTACCTTATTAAATCCATTTAAACTGAAAATTCCAAAGGTATGTTTAGTTTAGTTGAAATGTTTGTTATATCAGAAGGAAAGTATGAGAATATCTACAAAATCTATATACTCTTAAACGGTATTAATTTCTGCAATTGATCTAATCATGTCCGTCAGTACCGTCAGCCGATCCTTCTTTTCGAAACAATCAATTTCAATGCCTTGAAATTTTAGAAGAACCTTAGAAATTCTTGCATTTGAATATATGTTAAAAATTGATGTAATCGGTCAAAGTATCTGCACTCCATATCGACTAAACTGGGAACGACTTTGCATCAGTTTTCTATAAAACGAATTTTTTAAAATGCTCTACTTATTGCTCTTAGATTCTAAATGATATGTGCTGAGATTTTCCAAGCACTTATCTATCCCATAAAAATTTAAAACTTGAAAGCCACGCCTACATAAAATTACAAAACATCAAATTAGTCAGTTCTTCTTTTTTCTGATTTTCTCTTAATTTTTACATAAGTCACGCAGTCGACCCTTTAAATATAAAGCTAGAATAGAGATATGTAGGATATGCAAAATTTGGTTTCAGCCTAATATAATAATTTTACTTTTTTCTATTTATCTTCCCTTACATCTTCTTCTTCTTCTTCTTCTTCTTCTTCTTCTCCATTTGCTTGGGCTTTGACCCCTTTAACACACAAACGAAGATATAAATTACATTTTGCGTGATAATGTTATAAATAAATTTTCTTGTTTTACTTTTTTTTTACATCTTTCAATTTTATTAGCTTTAAATCAATTTACAAACATAAGTTCAAGATTAACAGTGAAAGCAACAAGAAGAAGAAAATTTTTAAATTATTTGATGTAAAAGGCAAAGATTAATATCATTTTTTTCGTTGCGGGCAAATGCAAATTAGAAATTTTTTAAATAAAAAAATAAAATAAAAGAAAATCTCATCAGGCAGCGATGATTATAAAATAACCCTACACGTTGTTTCATTAATCAAATTACAAACTTGAAAAAACTTGAAAAATTTCAAAAATCGTTTTTATGGAAGAAAATTCAAAAAACGGCGGAATTTTGATAGGGCTTTATATCTTCTTTTATACAAATTTCTTCTTTTATACAAATATCATTTTCAAAGTTAGGCATTATAGATCACTGTTAATAGTATTTGATCTGAGATCTTTACATGCCAACGTGCAAAATTTGATGAAAATTTGAAAAATAGTAAAAATTGAGATCGGTCGTTTAAACTCAACGGAATGGCCTTATGGCCAAATGATCTACTTCATTAAATTTCTCTGAAAGCTCCACCAGCATTAATTTCTACACGGACAGAGTTCATCCATATTAAAAACTTTCCAAACTTGGAAATTACAAACTGCAGCCGTTTTTGGTAGCAAAAGAAGTCGAGTAGTCACTTCTCCGGTCTTCCTTATGAGACCTGTCGATAACGTGTGTCAAAATTTTATAAATGAATCAAAAAAATAAATATCTGCGCAATATTAGCAGGACGCACTCCCACACATTTAAATCTGCTGATCTACATCTATATCAAATTTTTATTCGCAGCACCGTATCTTTAGGCATTACATGCATGTTTGTTACTTAAGTCTTTTATTACATTTTTCTATATAAATTATAAATCAATTAGCGTTAACTTAACTTTTTTTATAATTTCAAAACATAAAAATTTTTTTATTTTATATTAAAGGGCTCTTCAAAGTAAGAAAATAATAATAAAAAATAATGCACAAACTATGAAATCTATTTCTTCAAATTTTAAACATTTTTGCCGAAAAAAATTGTACGTTATTATTGATAAGATACAGACGCCCAAAGTTAAGTCCATAAAAATTGGCAGTTCAGATAACTCAATTGAACTAGCAATCCCATTACAATTTTAATATTTAAAATTTTAATGGAGCATATTATTTGAAATATTAGGCTTTGAAAGGGTGCTAAAAATATTAAAACAAAGAAATGGCAAAAAAAGATGGCCAAAAATAAAAACTATGCGTGTTACTTTACCATCACACAATGTTATTGCTTTTTCATAGCTCTCTCTCTTTCTTTCTTTCTTTCTTTTCTTGGATTCTTTCTATAATACACTCCTTTTATAGATTTAATGGCAAAATCTAAACGAAAAACATTTGTTATATGCCGCCATCTGCTGCTGCTGGTGCTTTTGTTATTTCCATGCCTGCTACTATTTCCATTCTAGTGCCCTTAAATTAAAGAATCAATTTCAATTACTTTAAATCATTACAATATATAACATAAGCTGAATAATGGGCAAGTGTAAACTTCAAAATAAAAATATAAAAAAATTTATGCTGGCTTTTAGAGATGCCTGACTGTTTGTCCATTATTTTTTTTTTTTTGTGGTTTCTACGGTAGCATCCGTATATTACTTTTGCGTTTATTAAAATCAATAATAACAAACAAATAAAAAATATAAAAAACATAAAAAAATCTAAGAAATTTTTATTGTCTACATAAATTGTGGTTACGTAATTCTAGATTGTTTGGTTTCTTTTGTTTTTTGTTTGTTTAATTTTTCTTCCCAAAACTGTTGCCAATACATTTCAAAAAGGGGCCATACTTTAAATTGATGCCTTCCGTTTATTTTTGCATGTTAAATTTCATATATTTTAAGTAATTATTGATAATTTAATGAAAACGTACGTTTTTAAACCGCATTTAAGAAAAAAATTAATCTTATAGTCAACACAATTTAATAAATTATATAAAATTTAAATAGGAATTTATCACTTATAATTTTAGGGCCTTAATTTGTAATTATCGGTAATTTTAATGATTAGACCAAGTTTGTCTTCTGCGTAGATTTTTGAAGGCATGATAAGTTAAACCAAACTTTCTAACAAATGCCATCTATAAATAATAAACGTTCTTTAAAAACCCTACATGGAAAACTACACCCAAAATTTAGAAGCGATGGACAAATTATGCAAATCCTTTGCCCTTTGTATGCTCTAATTCCGTTTTCTTTAAATGCTATCAGAATCCAGTCACAAATCACTCGAGCGATCATTAAATCTTTAATTCAGAACAAGTGATTCAGATATCATTTGCCGATTCAAGCAGTTTCTATAAAAGGACGTTTGATATATGAATAGCGTAGTTATTTTCGTAATCTTGGGTTTATGATACGGAGACAATTTAATTCTTGGTGCCATAAAATAAGTTAGATTTGTTAGAAAATGTTTTATTATTTTAATGTCGAAAGTCATTCCACTATGGACGCACATTTTTATGTATCTCTATCATTGTACATATTTAAATATTTAGCTTTTGCTTCACCTTGTTCTTTTGCTTCTTTAATTTGCCAAAACGGACAAACAAAAAATAGTGACCCAGCGACATTTTGATGAATTTCTCTTCTTTCCATCATCAACACAAATCAATGAAATATGATTACAGTGGCTTTTTCGGCATTCTCTTTTCTTCTCTTCATCATCTTTATCTCCTTCTGCTGTACCATCTTTCTTTCCCCTCTTATGAATTTAATATATGAAAAGAAAGAAATAGAAAGATAAGCAAAGTTTTTGAAGAAACAAACCAAAATGTCTAACAAACATTTTTGAATTGTGTGTACACAACTCAAACATATAAACAAATAGAATTGATTTAATAAAAAAACAACAACAACAACAACAAACAAACAAACAAACAACAACAAACAACAAACAACAACAAAATCAACACTAATATAATGAGAAGAGAAAAAAATGTTAAGAAGAATAAGAAGAAGCATAAGAAGCAAAGAAAAGACGATAAAAATCTGTTGAAGGCGATGGCATCACGTGATGCTGATTGTGTTGCTCATTGTGCCATTGCTTCTTACATGTTAATGACAGTTCATCATCAATCAGCTTAACTCTATCCTACATCTACATCATGGGCATCTATGTGTGTATGCATGTGCTTACCAATGCAACAAATGCAACAAATGCAACAAATGCAACAAATGCAACAAATCCAACATTGTTATTGCATTTTCTCTTTTTACTCGTGTTGCCTTTTTGTAAGTGTTCTAAAGTTCTTGAGTATGTATATGGGTGTGTGTGTGTGTGTGTGTGTGTGTGTGTGTGTGTGTGTGTGTGTGTGTGTGTGTGTGTGTAAAAACCGGTCATAACTTTTACAATTGTACACACATACACACACACACACACACACCCATATACATTCACATAAAATGCATGAATTTTATGTATCAATTTTTCTTGATTGTCGTTTATTTGTTTCTTGGTTTTAGTTAAACCCCAAAAAAAATTATTTTTCTCAACTTTTCACACTAAATTGTTCCATCACACCTTTAACATAAGCATCATTCATTTCAGCACCAGTGAAAAAGGAGAAGATGCAACAGGACAAGAAGGTGACAAAGTAGAAGAAGGAGCAAAAGAAACAAAAACAAAAAGCCTTCTAAATAGCAAGAATTTTTCAATTTGTGTTAACACTTTGTTCAAAGCAAGGACCCTACACCTTTTGTGAAACAGGGAGTAATGAATTTGTATGGATGTAAATTTGTATGTGTGTAATATTTAGAAGGGCCTTTAAGATAAATTCATCGAACAATTTTGAATCAATTTTTCAAACAATTTTAGCATGAGCATGATGTAACTTTAAGATTATTTTAACCAAATTTATTTAAATAGAGAGGATTTTTTTTGATCCACAGAAAATTGATATTGAATAGAAATCAAATTGTCAAAATTTTCAAGGCCACTTCCGTTACAATGCTTTAATCTAAGAAAAAGGCAATATATAAAAAAATTTAACAATTTCAAATATTTTACATGTAAAAAAGGGTAAATAAATCTGTCAAACATGGTCCAAATTGATACATTTATTGAAATCCCCTTCCATATAAAGAATTTTTCCAATCGTACAAAACTTACGTTATACTTTACTTTTTTGCTTTTCAATTTACTTTCCTGATTTTCTTATCATTTTCAAATAAATTGTGTAGAATAATTCAGAGTCGGCATCGAAACGACTTTTGAACAATTTCATTATTAAAAACGTTAAATTTCCTTTTATAAGAAAGATTATATGAGTATACTTGAAATATTCCCGTAAAGCTTGAAGTAGAACCACTTTATAAATGCCTGATTCTCTGTTTATTACTAAGTCTGCCAACTTGATAAACTACAAGATGCATAATTTATGGAATTTTCATTTTTAAAGAAGCATTTGAAAAAAAGTACAATTAAATCATAAATTTTTTCATTTTCATTCTCCTTGCTTTATTAAGGAAAATTTAGCCGCGATCACTGTTTAACTTATCGATTAATTCTAAAGCTTTCTCCATTTTTTTAAATTTGTCTCTTCAAGTATTTCAAAATTTTTCTATTTATTTCCAAAAGAACTAAAACTTTTCCAGATTTTTTCTCTACAAGCAACATCAGTAATTTTATGAGTTTCTTCTTCAATTAAACACACACACACACACACACACACACACACGTTCAATAAACGTTGTATGTATGATTATTATTTTGGTTCTTTTTTTTTTTTCTTCCATTTAAAAATATCCTCTTCTACATGACAGTTCATCAGACGCCAGTTTATTTTAAAAATTTTTTCAGAAATTCATGATCCTCCTTCTATCAGTAATGAAATGAAATGAGTCGCACATTTTTCCTTCTGCCCTTTTCTCTCTTTCTCTATCACTCTCTAGAGCTACCTCTCTCATTCTCCTTCTTTTATCTCTTTCTGGCTATTTTGACTGGCTTTCCTTTTCCATTTCTTGTGTACACTACTTTTTTTTCCGTTTTGTATTTGATTTTATATGAAAAGATAATTAAACTTTGCCTTGGATTTAAATTCTAATAGACGATCATGAGAAAGCCAACTTTTAAATACTCTACATCACAAATATGAAATAAGAAATAATAAAATAGTTGACAAAGGTTGAAAGAAAGTGAAGCAAAATCTAGTATTGGAAAAAACTCATGTCTACGAAAATCTTGCAGATCTTTTAATAGGAAATATAGTTCAATAAATAAATCATTCCATTTAAAATTTAGTACTAAAATTTTATATGACAAAATGTCACAAATAATTGTGATATATAATCAAATAAACTTTTTTCACCAAGAAGCCTTAAAAAATTATACGTTTTTATACGCATTTAATAAACCGTCTTCTTTGAGGGCAAAGCAGACCCATTTGTTAAATAGAAAATTATTCCAAAATCAATTAAAATCATAAAATCATAAAGTATTTGAACAAACAGTAAACAAATGGACGAACAGCTACGCTTAAACTGATTAAAAAAATATTTCTAATTCGATCGGCAGAATAAAAAGAAATGTATTTATTAAATCGAGCAATTTCTGCTTGTTACAAATCTCCCTTTGGGGGCCATCAGTACCGAGAAGCGCCTCTTCAGTGGAGTGAGGTATGGCTCATGAGATGGTCGGTGGTGCTACCGGCCATCAGGGGGCATCATGAGACACGAGATCCAGCCAAAGATTTTATTTCGTACCAAGGAATCACCAGTTTTGATAAAGCCCATCGTGCTGATATTGAGGTTGGCTTCGTGGGCGCTGTGGTGCTCATATCGTGGCCATTGCTCGTTCAAAAATATATATGCTTGTCATACGGCGTTCCATTTTCCGAATAAAATGGGTAGCTGGATAGACTAATGGAGCTAATCGAACTAAGCCAAGGAGTAATAAAAAGGCTCCATATATAAGGTACAATACGGGCTTTAAATTGGAAGCTAGTCGTGACGGTAACATGTACGATGTGTAGCGCTCATTTGTACAACTGTGTACCATGCAGTGAAGCCTTCACGGCAGGTATGCATATAAAGCACATATTGAACTGTTACAAATCTCCTTCTGAACTTATTACACTTATATTTAAGATAAAATGTAAAAAATATTTTGATTTATTTATTCATGTTTTTTTTTTGATTTTTTGTTTTTGCAATATCATTGTGATCATTATGATTATGTTGATAATGTTTGCTTAGTCATTGAAGCAAATGGATCAAAAAATTTTTTATCCCTTGCTTATCAGGCATGTTTATATCAAAGTATGAGTTATAGTTTTCGTTATCATTATTAAAATAATTCGTTGATTATTCAATCTATTTAAAATTCATGATTATAGTCTTAAAAAAATTCTATAAAATCTATAACATAAACTATTCAAAGATTCCTAATTAATCCACAGGACTATTTCATTTTGATTAGATCAGACTTTTTCAATTAAATCCATCAGAAAAATTTTAGCGATAAGAAAATCTGTATTAAAGTCAGTATAAATTCTTTGAAAATTTTGCTTAATTCTTATCTTATGTCTGTCACACAGTTTTCTCAATTACAAACGAATAGAAATAATTTCTTAATTCCATATAATTATTGTTCTTTTCATTTTAAATTGCAACAGTAATAATTAATGCTTTCTTCTTCTTAATGCATATTCACCACGAACTGATAGTCTTTGTGCTACAGACACAAATACACATAAAGTTCTAAAACAGGAAAATTAAAACGAAGAGAGAAGGAAAATGATATATTTTATGTAAGTACGTCAACAACTATTGTAAATATTCTAATAAATAACTCTATTTACCATAAATCATCAATTTAATTCGATTCAAATTCAAATACAAGCAAAATTTTTTGTTTAAATAAAATATGTCTAAAGTGATTTACATTAAAAAATAGAGAAATATGTTTTTATTCAAAACCATTTTAAAGAAATTTCGAATTGAGAATCAGAATAAGGTTTTAAGTGTTTTTCCTAAAAAATTTTCTCACTTGACATTCACAATGATAATTTAATGTACTCATTGTACACGTGATTTGAAAAGTTTCAATTACATGAAAACACATGTTTTGCTGCATGATTTTGCGTAATTCAAAGTGCATTGTTAACATTAATGATAGGCAATCGATACAAAGGCATTTCTTTTGTTATTTCGCGTAGTCTTCTTTGTGTTGGTGGTGCAATAAATTAATTTCGAGCAGTAAATTACAAACCTTTACTGGATTATTAATATAAATTAGAATAATGGGTTCCAGATCGCGTAGTCCTACACCCAAACGACGTCATCACAAAAGTAAACATAAAAAACGTAGTAAATCGCATCACAGTGATAGAGAGCGAAGACGTGAAAAAGATTGTGAATTAATATATAATTATGGACATGCTAATTTCAATAGTTCATCAAATAGTAATCGTAGAGATAAAGATAGAGATAGGGAAAGAGAAAGGGAACGTGAACATAATCACCATCATCATCATCGTCATGGAAGTCGCAAACGTTCTTCATCGACAATGTCATCTAGTGATTACACAGATAGTGACCCGCAAGCGCATACAAATCGTAGTTGCCGGCATAAACGTAGCCGTTATAAAAAATTGGATGAAGTAGAACGTTTAGCTGAAATGGAACGTCAGAGACGGCAAAAGGAAGCAGAACAAAAGGTTTCTCAAACAATAAAATTCTTTATTTTTTTTCTCTTTTAATTATCTACTCTAATCAAGACAAAGAAAAGTATACATATATTTATATGCGCAATTGTATATTTAGATAGTGGAAGAAGAAGCCTCCAAACGTATAGAATTGTTAGTGAAGAGGCGCGTCGAAGAGGAGTTAGAGAAGCGGCGTGATGAAATTGAAAAAGAAGTGAAAAGACGTGTTGAAGCTGCCAAAGCTGAAATGGAGCACGAAATGATGTTAGAATTGGAGAAGCGACGTGAACAAATACGCGAAGAAGAACGTCGCCGTGAGGTAGGTGCTGGTTTTCAACGTAACACTCGCTTACAGCCATCTGCGTAACGTAGCGATTGCAACAGCAACAACGACAATGATGACCGTGACATGACCTTTAACCCTCTAAATTGCAACCACAACGACAAAAAATTTTTCATCATGCAAATCTAAGGAAACAAGTAATAACTTAATTAATGGGAGCAAAGTCTCTTAAAAATAAAGATTTCCCATATTGTTTGGACATCACTTTACAATTTTTACGCTGATCTCTGACTTTAGACATGACGGAATATTCCTATATCCTAGATGCAATATCGGATGTCCACCGGATGTGTAGAATTATGTGATTCCATTAAAACTATTATGAAATTGTTCATACAAATTCGAAGGCATAAGATTTCATGAGATTTATATTACAAAAAAAAGACCTTTCTTTAACACTCCAAAAATTATAATGACCAATTTTGGAGTTCCCTTGGAAATGGAAATCGAAATCAAGATACTTAATTTTTTTCAATAACAAAATCTTAAAATTGGAAACATCCTGAAAAGACGAAAAACTCTTATACTTATGGACAACATGAATTAGATTTTGTAAATCAAAATGTCCAAATTTGATAGTACTGATTATTGTTGTTGTGATGGATTGTAAGCGAATGAATTCACTTAATTATTTACATGTACAAAGTCTTTAGCTTAATTTGCTCGCTAATTTCGAGCATATAACCACAAACACAAATGTAATATAAACGTCTAAACAGAAAACAGAAATGAAAACTAGAACAAAAATGAAAATGAAAAATGCAGCACAAAGAAAATGGTAAAGTGGACGCTGCTGTTTCGATATAACCGGACATCAGATACCAGATAATTATATACAAAATTATACATATGGACGTGTCCTGTATTGTCCAACAATTGAACATGAACATGAATTTATATGGATTTGGTAAGAAAGGCAGCAAAAGCAAGTAGGAAAGAGTAAGAGAGAATTGTCAATATAAAATTTTATTGATATTTGATAAGCAAGATATTCGAGGGCAAATGCATTCTCAAGAATACTGCAAAATAATCCAAAAAGCACTAAGCAAATGTTTTTTTTTTTTTTTTTTGGATTGTAAAGTATTGTCCTAAGAAAAAAATGTCACCCTGGTTTTACCTCGTTTTTTAACCAGAAAATTACCAAAGATATATGTATATAAATGAGTGTGTATATACGTACATATATATATATATATATATATATATATATATATATATATACATATACATTATCATACATACATATGTTTATTTTTCTATATATATAAATATATATAAAAAAGTTGTAAGTAATCGTATTAATAATAATTTTATTGAAATTTTATAAACAAAACCATAAAAAGGAAAATGAACTAAACGCTAAAAAAAACAGTCATAACAAAGTGGGGAGATTACATTTTTTTTAGGCGTAAGTAAGCAATTAAGTTTTGTATGCACATTGGCCTCCATAGGGAAGGAGGCAATTTTTATAAGAAGACGTAAAAAGTGAAATACAATAAAAAAAAAGGAGAAAGTTTTCGTTTTATAAAAATGAAACGATTTTCCCTTTTTTATTTTTATTTTTTTTGTTTTTTTTTTTTTTTGTGTAAAATTTTATAACAATATCAGTGAATGATTTTACCGTTACATTGTTGTGAAATAATATTTAATAATGACCATAATAAATAAAATTAGATTTTTTTTTTTTGGTGTAATTCTTATAGGAAGAGGAGAAAAAGAAACGTGAAGAACTTGAAGAAATTTTAGCTGAAAATAATCGTAAAATTGAAGAGGCTCAACGCAAATTGGTAAGAAATTATCTAAATTTTAAATAAAAATGTAGAATTAAAATTGTTAAATTAATGCTATCAATTTATCGTGATTGCCATATTATAATGCAATTATTTATTTTATCTTTTTTATTTACTTTTAGGCTGAAGAACGTTTAGCCATAATTGAGGAGCAACGTTTAATGGATGAGGAACGACAACGTATGCGTAAAGAGCAAGAAAAACGCGTTAAGGAAGAGCAAAAAGTTATTTTAGGAAAAAATAATTCAAGACCGAAATTATCATTTACATTAAAACCGGGTGCATTATGAGTTCTATTTCGTCTCACACAAATCTCCAATTGATTCATTACCTCATTATTCTTATTCTTAATCGTATACCTTTTAATTAAATTAATTTTACTTTCAAGGAAAAGTAGAAATTTTTTTTTATACTTTTCCCCATCCCTTCGTTCATCCTTTGTACTTCATTGTTATTTTAAAAGCAATATAATTTTACGGCAAATTTTACAATTTACAATTAAGGTATTTACTTTACCCTGCTTTTTGCCATTATTTTTTTTTTAATTTTTTTTTTCATCATATTTTATTATTGCGTAGGATGTTTCCTTGGTAATTTTTTGCTCCATTATTTCCTGTTGTGTGAGTTATAAAATTTTATTATTAACATAATAATCATACTAAGATATTTTTATAACTCACAAACCATTAAGAATGTATAACGCATTGCAATTATTATTATGATTATACATTTACATCATCATACTCCAATAATTGAATCTATTAAAATGAATAAAAAAAAAATCATAAAAAACAAGTTCACTTTAATTTTATTTTGCTTATTTGCTATGATTTGACACTTCTCTTTCTCGTAATAATTCTGTACAGGAAGAGCTACTTCATAGGATTTAAACACCTAACTTAATTGGTCATCCATTAATGGTGGCACCATTAATGATAAATCCATATAATACCTGGATTCGTTTAAAGCAACTTCATGTTATTCGAATAAAATCTTTAAGAATTTTGAGCATAAATAAATTGGCAGGTCAGTTCAAATCATAATTTAAAATTTGGTCGAGTGGCATAAAATGGGAACTTTTTAAGTGGATAACTTACGATAAATGAAATGTACATAATTACAATAAAACAGATATCGGCTGGGCGAAACTCTAAAGGCAAAATTAGTGCATCCACCTTTCTTGGCATGACCTAATTTTACAGCTCTTGATTACATTGAAAATGAATTAAATATAATTGTAAGTAATCGACGTTTTACTTAAGGGATTTAATTAAGAGGACTGAAATGAAATAATTACAGAATATTTATGATAATTTTTTGAAAAAACATTTTCCTATTTTTAAAATCCTTTTGCTGAATTTCTTTTAAGCAGGATATCACTTTATTTGGTCTAAGTTTTAACTAAAAAAAAAAAAGAAGAAACTTTCGTATAGAAATTTTGTTATTTTATTATTAAATTCTATAAAAAAAAAATGGAAATTAATAGAAACCATTTTTTTTTAATTTTTAATTGAAAATTCTTTATTTATTATATGATTTTTTACGGAAATTACTTTATATATTTAATTATAAATATATTACAATTGAAAATCTAAAATTTTAGACGAAAAAAAAAATGAAACAAAAACTGAAACATTTTTTATATTTTAAATTAATTAACCTTATGAAATTAAAAAACATTTAAACAATAATTAAAGTAAAAATTTGGGATACGTTTCTGAATATAAAAAATAAAATACTAAAATTTGCTTAAATTTTAAAAAATAAATAAATCAAAAGATAAGAGAAAAAATAATACAATAATTCTGAAATTCGGAAATTGCAAAAAAAAAAATTTTATTTATTTTGTTTGACAACTGTCTCAAGGTAAGTTGTGAAGTTATGAAAATAATTAGAATAAAACCAAAAACAAGAAAAAATTCAAAAAGGAAAAAAAAACGAAAATAAATCAAAATAAGTCTAAAGCATAAAATTTTAAGTCAATTGAAAAATAATTATTAAAAAACTTGAAGAAAAGAATAATAGAAAGAAGAAATATTGAATGAAGATATTTGGCAATAAAATTATGGGAAATTAATATTTATTTCTTTAATTCTATTTTTTTTCCTTTGTTTTTGTTTTTTTAGCTTTGCTTTTATTTAGTTTTAATTTTTGTTTACATTTCCCTTGTTTCATTTTCGTTTTATTTACCTGATAAATGTAATTAAATTGTTCCTATAGCTTTCTTCCTTTTACTCTGCCTTTCTCTCTCTCTCTCTGTCTATCTCTGTGTTTGTTTGCCTTATGCCATCCCTAGATTATTACTAAGCGTGATTTGTTAAGCTGATTTCTGGTTTTATATAGAATTTAGAATAATTTTTATGCAATTTTGATTCGCCTCTAAATTTGTATTTATATTTGCGTTTTTATTGTAGTGCATTACCTTTTTTGATTTAGATTGGATACTGGTTTTCTTTTGACTAAAATTTACATAAATTGATTCAATTCACTTTTTTCTTAGCATTTATTTTGTATTCGTGTTAATTCTTATTTTACTTTTATTCAAATTATATTTTGAATTGTTTCATTTTAATCTGTTTCACTTAACTTAAATATTAATGTATTTTGTGTATTACGTATGTGTAAATATATATATATATATATATGGGTATGTGTGTGTGTATGTGTGAAAATGAAAAAATAAATAAATAAATGAAGAAAGAAAAATATAAATTGTAGTTGCAAAATTTATGTCATTGTTGTTATTTAAAATTATTTTTGCATACCCATTGGCTGTACATATATAAATACATATATATATATATATATATATATATATATATATATATATATATATATATATATATTTACACATACATATATATATGAATTTATAAAGCAAACAAATAAGCATAATAAAATCATTCGATTTTATGGTGACCGATTTCGATATATTTTACACCACTTTGCATTCGTTGCTTATAAAATTATGTAAAAAGTTGAAGAATATTTAATTAAGAGAGGAGGAGGTATCGATTAATATTCATTATATTAAATTACAGTTTTGTAATAATTTTTAATTTAAAAATTTATCTGAAATTTTTACACTTTTTCCATATAGAAACATTTTCACAGAAAAGGCCACGTAGTGATCAATTTATCAAGAAAATTGACCAATCCTACTCAAATTCAAACTTCTTTCGATTTCTTAATTTCATAAATAACTGTACATACTTGAAAAGAGAAGGACAATTTTAGATAATCGAGAAAACGAAATCATTTTTATATAAAAAAAATAAAATGGCATAACTATTGAATATTTCGTTAAATTTAGCCAAAAACAGACAGACGGACTTATGCTGTATGTTGTAAGTAGCATTTGTATAAAGTGATGTAGTGGTGTAGTGGTGTAGTGGTGGTGATATAAAAATATAATAAACTAATGTTTTAAGTTGCTTTTTCGTTTACATTTTCATTTAAATTTTTCTTAAATTAGAAAATGTTTTTCCCCTAGATTCACTTTTCTTATTTGCTTATGATTTTGTTGTTATTAATATTATTATTATTATTTCTATTGTTGTCATTCTCATTGTCATTGTTATATCTCTCTCTGTTCCCCTTATCTATTTTTTCAATTTTTCGCACATATATAATATATTTATCTATATGCAGATGGCAATCGAACTAAGCGCTCAGCGTTATATTTTGTATTTTGGGTTTTGTTTTTTTTTCTTTTTTGGTTTGAAAAAAAATTTGCTTTACGTGAGGTGTGTGTGTATGTAGGCATTATATAGAAGATACAATCTGTAAGTAAAACGTATTTATATGTTGCGTGTGTGTGTATGGACATTTGAGTGCAACAACAACAGTAGTGATAAGTTTTTGGCATATGAAAATGAGTACAAAAATCTCTCAAATAAATCAGAGAAGAATGACAAAATGTATCGTTAAATAATTACACAGAGAATATTAAAGAGTGTTAAAGAGTTTAGAAGAGAAAATGAGAGATAGTGAGATATTGAAAGAGGAAACTGCAAAGCAAAAATTGTGTATTGAGCATTTTATAAAAATATTTTTTTTTAGCTAACACTAACTATTTGTTAATCATTGCGCTACATTTTGAAATAATTGGATGGACTCCTTTTGAATTGATGGTTGCTTGTTGCTTGTTGTTGTTGATTCATTTGTCGCTATGTTAGCAATTTAAAAAATATTATACCCAACAATACATTAAAGAAAAATAATAAAAGGAACAATTGTTGCCGCGAAAACCAATCCTTTAAAATGAAATGACAGCATAAATATAAAAATAAAAAATAACCAATGAGAAAATGTTGAGATAAATAGAAATTTAACTTACTTTAACTTGTGGGCTAACTAAATATAATAAAGGATTCCCTCTAAGCCGTTCATTCATTTCAATTTGCCGTCGTACAGCTTCACGTCTAGCTGAGCCTAATGCTGATACTTCCTCACGAGTCATTGCCTCTGTGGCACGTGGCAGTTCTTGAAAATCAGGCAAAGATTTTTTACGCTGTAGCGTAACAGTTATAGGAACGCTCTAAAAAAAAAATAGAAGCGATTTTCAAGAGAAATTTAAAATTTGTGAAAAAATATTTTGTTTAAGATAAATTGACAAATTATTATAAATTATTGCCTTCGCTGTTTGAATAAGATTTGGTTTAAAGTTCTACCGTTACAGCGCTCATTTGATATATCTAACGTTTTAGTTGATCTCATTAAATAACTAAATATGGACTGAGATGCAAAACGTTCCACTGAAAGTTAAAATTCTCTCGCTATAGCAAAAGAAAAAGTGTAAAAAAGTATCCTTGAACGAGATGAAGAGAGTCTGCTTTAACAGGGACTTATTTTTAATACATGCTCTTCTTTTTCGTATCAGTATGGTTATTAAAGGTCATAAAGCTTATCAGGAGTACATTTGACAAACTATGCTTGTTGTTGTGAGCATTTCTTGAAGTGCCATGAACATTTCTTTGTAGCAACTTTAGGTCTATGATTTCATGAACGTTTCATGAAGTCATAGAAAGACTTTTACTTTATAAAAAAGTATTGAGCCACTACTACTCTCTCCAATTTACATGCAAATCTTTCAAGCTTGACGAATAAAGCGTAACATTTTACAAAAATTAATATAGTTAAAAAAGTCTTCTTTTTTTTTTGGAGATTGTAAAATTAGCATTGTTCACCTCTGTTGGCGGTGCAACAATCCAACTTTCCGATGCTCGTCGAGCTAATAAAGCAGGTGAATATAATAAGTCCTCTTCATCTTCTTCAGGATACCACTCCATTATATAATATATTTATGATTATTGTTTTCTTTTGTTTTGTAATAATAAGGCACACTGAACTATACCCAAATTACAAAATTACACAATACGCAAAAAGGTGGATATGAGCTATTGCGTCTTTGCATTTATTTTGATCAGAACTTTTTAAAAATCTTGCGTTCTTATAGCACAGTCCAAATAAATTTCTAAAACAATATACTTTAATATTTGTTTTTTTGTTTTTGTTTTTTTTTAGGTTTTTTTAAATGTAAATTTTAAATTAAAAAGAATTCTTTCCGTTCACTGAAAACCACTCATTCTTTAATAATAGGAATACCTGCAAACTAATTTATGCATTTATGGGGGAAAAATTTTAGAAATTTTCCTTTCCGTACTTTTCTATATATGTATAAATATTTATATATAAAGAGATTAGAGAGACAAATAGGAGAAACGTAACATCACATTCGAATGAGTAAATCCGTTTGGTTGAAATTTCATTCAAATTAAATTTCTAAGCATTTGCGTGCTAATGTTTTGTGTTTAGAGGACGCACCGTGTAAGATTTTGATATTATTTTTAGTGTATGCTTTATCCCTTTTCTTTTAAACCAGTCGCACTGTGACAATTATGTTGTCTTTTTTTATAGTAAAAGAAAAGTTAAAAAAAGCAAATGTTTGTTTTACCTTAAGTTTTTTGCCGCCACCTCCTCCTCCACCTCCAGCTCCTCTTGTTGCAGTTAATGGTGTTATAGGTTTTGGTGGCAGGTATAGGCTTTCCGTACGTTTCGGTTGGGAGGGTGAAGGAATGATATCCTGGCCCAACGTACGCTGACGGAGGAGTATATCTTCAAATGGTTGATTTTGTTGTTGAGATTGTTTCGACAAAGATGTTTCAACAGGTGTGGCTGCTCGTGTCATACGGCCAGAGCCTGTTAGTACAGAGCCATTTCCAGCAGTCGGGGTATTATTACCAGATGGTGCGGGTGTGCCAGCTCGAAATATAGAACCAGCCCGAACTCGTTGATCTGGAGCTCCTAAAGAGTCCGTGGGAATACCGCGATCCATTGAACCTTGTCGAGAATTTAAGCCTCCGCTTAATCTGCTGGCCGCTCGCGCATAACGATCTATCGACGAGTCACGACTTGGTGGCCGTTTGTAATGGTCAAAGTGATCAATGGAAGATTGTTGCCCGATTTGTCCTAAAGATGGTGGTGGCGGCTTACCTGCTGGTCTATTCATGCCAGCTGCATTGCTAGCACTAGTGTTATTTAATAGTTGTTGCTGTTGCTGACCCATAATTTGTTGTTGTTGCGATTGTTGCTGATATTGTACTGGTGCTGTTTGTCTAGGTTGATTGGCCTTATTAAAATTTGGGGAATCTGTGATAATTTGTTGACGTTGTTGTTGTTGTTGTTGCTGTTGTTGTATATCTTGCAACTGCTGTGACTGTTGTTGTTGTTGTTGCTGCTGCTGCTGCAATTGTTGTTGTAACAACAGTTGCTGCTGCCTCTGCTGCATAGCTTGATGTTGTTGTAGCAGTTGTTGCTGTTGCCTTTGTTGAAGAATTAACTGCTGTTGTTTCTGCTGTAATTGTTGTTCAGTAATTTGTTGCTGTTGCTGCAATTGTTGCTGCTGTTGTTGCTGCAACAATAAATTGGTCACAGTGTGCGTAGCTTCGACTTGTTGGAAACCCATATTATCCTTTTGCATTTGATATACTACAGGACTGCCATTATTGCTACCGCCACCACCACCACTATCAACAATAGTATCTCCTAAAGTACCACTACTATTACTTAAATTACCAGGCACATAATTTTGATTTGATAATTTTGCCATCACGCCGGGCGGTTGTTGTGTTTGATACTGATATGCAGGATTCATTTGGGGATTTACTTGCTGGTTAAGTTGCTGATTTAACTGTTGTCGCTGTTGTTGTTGCAAGTGCATTTGATTAATTAAACTTATCGCACTGGATTGTGATGGGCTTACAATAGATGAGAGGTCCGCTTGCGGTGCTACTGGTAATTGTTGTGAATACATTGAACTTGGTACTGGATATTCAGCATCTGGGCGCGCCTGCCCGCCTTGTTTGCTTTGTTGAAATGCCAAATGACGATTTTGAGCAACTATTGCAGAATTATCCAGCATACCGGTTCCATATCGACTTTGAGGAGACTCAGGAATAGCACTTTTATAACGTTCTCTATAACGTAGTTTCTCGAAACGTTCTAATACAGTCGGCTTAAAGTCGGGAGCAAAGTCTCGCGCCATTTTTACAGCTACTTCACAGTCAATGCGTGCCTGGTCGGCAGCTATATCAGCACTCTGAGCCTTAGCATTGGCTGTTGCTGTCCGTGATATAGCGATATCAGAACGTTGCATTGCCATTTTAAGTGCGCGCTGTGCTGATGCCACAGAGGCTGTAATGCGTTCACGAAATTTGCGTGAGCGAGCAATAAACAAATGCTTTTTTTTTTGGCTGGTAATAAGAATGTTATTTTTATATTTCCCCTCCTCGATAGTACCATCACGCAATGTGGTTACACCGTAACCATGTTTTTTATTATTATACCATTCCCCTTCGTATTTGAGGCCATCACTGCGTTCAGCAACACCAAAGCCACAACGTTTATCTTTCTTCCACTCTCCCATGTACGTTTCTACTACTGTAGGATCAAGTTGCTCATCTTCCATTGTAAAACTGGCATTAGATTCACTGTGCGCAGATTTTACTGTTAAGTTCGATTGTTCCGATGCTGTACTTAGCCAAGAGGTAGTTGACATTGTAGATCTTATGCTGCCAGAGGTAAGATTGCCACGCTTTTCCAAGTCACCTGTACTTCGTTGTTTCCGCATCTTTAAGCCTGAGAGAAAACCTTTTTTTGTCTTATCGGACACGCTATTACTTCTCGGTGCTTTCGGATCTGATTGTGATATTAACACGAAACCACCCCGTACATCTTCAGTTCTGGTATTATTTTTAGCTGCATTAGCAGCATTGTCATTACTCCGCAGTGAATTTAACGATGCATGTATATCCTTGCGTCGATGATGAGATGCCATGCCAAATGGAGCTGACGTCCTTATACCATAACCATGTCGTTTGCCTTCTTGCCATTGTCCTTGATACTTACCTGATATCACCGAATGAGAAAAATATTATTTCATAAAGTATTAATATCACAATATAACCAACCTCCGTCAGCGTATGTTTCGCAACCATAGCCATCTTGATAGCCTAAATTCCATGTACCTTCATAACGTGCTGTCGACACGGTACTTTCTCGGACGCCATAACGACCCTTGTGACCATCTTTTGACCATTCACCACGATATATTTGACGTCCTATCTGTTCAACACCCAATCCATGCCTTCGGCCATTTTGCCATTGACCCTCATAATGAGAGCCACTTGGCCAAATATATGCACCCGACACTTCAAAGCCATAATTCCAAGCGCCAGCATAAGCACCTTGATGTTTTGGACCCGTGCAAACACCATGACCATGGGCCTTACCTTCATCCCAACCACCGCAATAGGTGCCACCGTCCTCAAAATCGAATCGACCACCACTAATTTGTAAACGTTTACCAGACGCGGTTGCTGAACTAGAATTAACATCTATATTACCATGATAAGCATTTGTAGAACCATCACTTGTTCTTATAGCGCTATTTTGTGAATGCAATTCAAGTTGTTGCTGTTGCTGTTGCTGGTGATGCTGTGGCTGTGGTTGGTGTTGTTGTTGCATTTAGTACTTAGTTTAATTGATATTAATTATAATTATTTCATTAATTATGGAATTTTCGAAACAGTTTACTTTTTTAGCGCTTTTTTCGATATGTTCAATATTTTCATATATTTTTTCGTGTCACACATACATCGATAATATCATCAATATTATAATAATATTGATATAATGCCATATTTTCAATAATTATGTATATATTCTTTATAATTTAAATAGAATATGATGAATATAATATAGAAAAATGTAAACAGGCCAAAATATAAGAACACAGCATAATGCATTATTCTCTTTTATTGCTTTTCTTTTGTTTTGCTTTTCATATGTTTTACTTTTCGTTTATTATTATTAGTTATTATTATATTGTTTGAAGTCCACACATGTGCACATATGCACAAACATGCACAAACACATAAACTCAAGTCCATGTGTTTATATGGCTAAGAAACGCCACTAAACTTATTAAATGGGAGACAGTATTTGTTTTCTTTTGTTCTTTTTTAAAGTGTACATAAGAGAGACGTTTCTCTGTTTTTCTTTCATTACAAAAAAATAATAATTATATTCAAAGCAGGTGGCTGTGCCGTATTTAAATACATACGCTAAATAAACATATGAACACACTTTAACTCGGCCACACATATAATTAATATAAATTTATTTAACTTATTATTTCTTTTCTATCTCTATTTTACTCCATCTTTCTCTCTACCACAGTCATGATATCATCTCTATGAAGGATGAGTGTAACATAGAAAAGTGAGCAAAATAAAATCAAAAAATTAAGAAAATTAAATGATTTTTAATTACTGCAGTGAGTTTTCCTTTGGTTTTTCTCTTTATTTCTCTATTGACATTGTTTCATAATGAAGATTTAACATTTCTGTCCATACATTAATTAAATTAACCCAGTTTTCTTAACAGCATAACAGATTCTATGTTAAGCTAAGCTTTCACTCTCACTTTCATTGATACGTTGCTTTTGAGAGAGCACAGTGTCGTTTGTGCTTTACTATTGCTTTTTTCGTTTTGCTTCGTTCCGTTTCGTTTGTTTGTTTCGTTTTTATTAATAAATTATTATAAATTTAAACAAAATATATATCTTAAAGGAAATTATTGTCATGCAACAATTTGTTAATTTTTAAATTGTTGTAGGGATACAAAGAGTGAGAGAGAAAGCAGAGAGCCAATGTGTGAGTCAATAAGCTAAAGAAAAAGCAGAGAAAGAGAAATTCACTAGAAAATTTCTATACAAATTTGTATTGTAGAGATAGTAAAAGGTATCCAGAGAAATGAAAAGAGAGAGAGAGAGGACTAGAATGTAAAAAGTCATAATAGAAAAAGTTTACGCATATTTATGTGACATAAGATGAAATGAGATAAGATTGTCAGGCACATAAATTGACCAAAAATACGCATCAAGTACAACAACAACAACAACAACAACAACAACAATCACATTATCAATATTAATCATGAAAAATTGTAAAAGTGGAAATAAAAGAGTACAAGAAAAGCAGAGACATACATTGAAACGAAATGAAATTATGTCACACACATGACAAGGTAGAAGAAATTTTAACAACAGCAACAACAACAATAGCGCAACACAATGCAACAGAAAACCTAAAGTGTAAAACGTAAAAGTAAATAAGCAACAAACGAAAAGCACAAAAATCAAATTAAGAAGAAAAAGAAAAATGAATTTCACGTGTTAACTTGTTGCTAAATATTTTTCCCGTTATTGCTCTTATTATTCCCTTCGGTTATTTCTACTTTTTTGTTCTATTTTTTTTTGTACATTTTTTTTGTTACATTACTTTTTATTGCTGCTGTTCACATATATATGTCCTACACTGTACATAATACATAATAAATTTGAATGCAACAAAAAACCCTTGAGATATCGACTTTTCCTGGCTGACCTGACTCTTTAAACGCAAATTGCAATTTTTAAGAAATTTTAATGAAATTATTTACGGTGGACCAGCTTAATTCAAGAATGGACATTGAGGCAATAGCAGTTTCTTTACACAATTGATTTGCCCAAAGCATTGGACCAATTCGTTTCATATTGGCCAAAAATGTTTCATATTTTTGAATCCACTTCGTCTTCATCTACAACGCACTATTAAAAAAGTTCATTTTTTATTTTTAATTTTTTTTATATTTGCCAGGCATTTGAAAATGCTTCCTTAATTCTGCCTTTACATGAGATAAAAGTATTGATAATCGTTCTTGTGGTATGGTAAGGTATTTGATGATCGTTCTTTATTGATTATAATGCTTTCACTTTGCTAATTTCTTTTTCATTCGTACTAAGTTCACCGCATTTTCAAGCGTCTTGATGATGATATTTTTAGCTTTCTCTTCTTCTTTTTTTTGTCGTTATTATTATTGTTATTATTATTATTATTATTATTATTATTATTATTATTATTATTATTATTATTATTATTATTATTGTAATTATTCTATTCTATTTTATTCTGTTCTGCACTGCTCTGTACTGTTCTGTACTGTTCTGCTTTCAAAAAACACAATACCCAATACAATACGTTCAAAATTTTTAATTTTTACTTTTTATTTTAAGTTTTTTCTTTTTTTGCTTTTTGTTTCTTTTTTAAAGAATTTTTATTTATAGGTTTATATATTTTAAATATTAACACATACATACACATACACACATACATGTATATACATAAATTTTATGTTCTCTTCCTTTCTCTCTCTCTCACTCCATTAAAAATTTTGTTGATGGTGATGGCTTTCCATGAAACTTCAATAAATAATTTGGCGTTTGCCATTTTTCAAAGACGACAACAAAAAAAAAAGTTTTTTTTTTTATTATTTTATTGTCCCCAGATCGATCATATGGTTTGATCGTTAGATAGCTAAATCGTTAGGTCATTGCTTGCTTTAAACATTCTTAATAATTTCCGCTTGTTCGTTTCCATTTTCATTTCTCCACTTTTTTTATTTTATTATTTTTTCAATAATTTTCTTTACATATAAATTCAATGATTTCATTTATACGTTCACTCAACTCAACTCAATACACTTTTTAGTTTTTGTAGAAATTTTCTCCAAAAAAAAAAAAAAAAAAAAAAAAAAAATTGATGTATATAAGAAAAAGAAGAAGAAAAATTGTAAAAAATAAGAAAGAAAAAAAGGACCGGACACAACCGAATCTATTACAATACGACAGATCGTCAGTTCGAAATAAACACAACAAGTTATCATCGATCGATGTAATATCATTGAATAAAAATTTTTCATTTTCACATTCTAACATTCTTACATTTACATATTAATTGAATTATCTAAATTATATACATTGAATATTTAGAAGAAAAGCAAAACAAAAGAAATTATAAAACAGTCTGATGTTCTCATTATGCTCTACACCATTCATTTCATACCTTAAAATATGTTTACGATCACTTGTGTAATTCTGAAAATGATCTCAAGTACCTTTGAAATTCATTTCAGAATCATTTGCTTCTTGTGTATGCTGAATATTTTATTAATTTAAAGAATAAATTATCGATTGTAATAGTTAAGAAACTTTTTTGCAAGGTTGTATTTTGCATTTAGAACAAGTTGTGTCGAAAATGCTTTCTCTATAAAAATTGGGGTTTTATGGCAATTTTATTGCACTTTTGAAAATTTACAATTTCATTTAGATAATTTAAACTAAAAATTGTCATAAACTTTTACTTTCCTATAAGCGAAATAATTTGCTTAAACAGATCTATTTTTTGTAACATTTTTCGCATTAAATTTTATTCAGAATATAAAGCTTTGCGTGGCAAATAACTTTATGCCTTTGGAATTTTGTTTAAAACTTATTGCAGCAAATTTAAATTAAAGCGTTACATTTTTTTTTGCTTTATTTAATTTTTTTTTCGAGTTCCTTCTATACAAATAATTGTCAAAACTTTTCCGAATTTTGTAACTGTGAAACATGCAAATATTTGGCATAGAGTGTTTAATAATCAATTGCTTTTAAAGTACAATTCTTTGTGAAGGAAAAGTGAACGAAAATTGAGAGGCCGCGAAAAGAAAACCAAAGAGAGAATAAACTACAGAGAAAACCAACGAGATGGAGATGGCCCGATTCACATCATTCCTATTTGATCAATGCACTCTCATTAAAATTCTAATGTTATTTCTTTTAAATTGTTGTTGTTGTTAGTATTGTTATTGTAATTATCTTGTTTTAATCTGACAGCTTAATATTTCAAATTTTAGTTTTGCTTACATTTTTTCGCCCAAAATCATTTAAAGGTTGTTTTTTCAATTGCTATTTACTATTTCATCTTTTAACATAAATCAGCTGAGACAATTAAACAGTTTAGAATCAAATAAGTTGTAAATGTAATAATTAAATGGCTTTGTAAATGTAGCCAAAATCGTGTAAAATTTAACAATGAACTCAATTAATCGACGATTTTATAAAAATATAATATGCCCTTTAAATAAAAATATATATACTATTCGAAGAAAATAGTGATCAATATCAGGAAATACATTTTACAGCAATAGCAATAGCAATCGATCATAATGATAAATTGAATAATTTGTTTTATGTGAAACAGCCGGAAGTCTTGCAATTTTGATGGCATGAAAAATGAAAAATGTTTAATTCTATAGAAGTTACAACGTGGTATATTTTCCAGTAATATACGAGGGCCGTCTGATAAATATTATACAATATATTTAATATCAATGAAGTCTCTTCTTCGATTCAATATATGTCAGTCAATTTTTGTGCCTTTCAAATCGTTAGAAACCAAAAATAATTGCTATACAAATTTCAGTTAAAAATTAATTAATTAATTTAATTAATAAAACACAAAATGCTACAAAATAAGTAGTTCAATGGAAGTTGAAGAATTAACTTAAGGGGAAGTAAAAGTTCTCTTTGAGATTTTATTAAAATATTTAAAATCATGCGGGAAGAACTTTGATCTTGATTTTATAATAAAAAAATTAAGTAAAAATTTATGATATTTTTCGGAGAAATCATTTTCACAATCATACGATTACTAAATAATTCTTACAAAATTAAAGAAATGGCAGGAAAATATTGATAAAATATAGTAATTAAATTTTTTAAATTATATTTAAAAATAAAATCTTTATACTGCCAATTTCTATTGTGATCTAAAATTAAAATTAAATGCTTGATAATTTTCATTTAACATGACCGCAATTTATGTTTATAATGATTACCTTAAAAATTCAAGTCATTAAGCATACACAAAAAATATGTCAAAACACAATTTTCATAAGGAAGGAAGTTCTAATATATTTGTGCGTGTGTATATGCATGCGTTAATGGGGTGTGCATGTCTGTTTAAAAATTTATACCAATTTCATTTATTTGTTGTATTTATTTACTCTACACACAACTTGCGAAATCGTATAAATTGTTTTGTTTGCAAGAATGTTTCTATAATATTTCGAAAATTCTTACATTTTTTATTGTACCGAACGATTTAACATTAATCTTTAAATTTGTTTGAATTGATTCAAGTCCGCCTTCCTATGTTGATATCCAGCCCATGTAAATCTTAGGTTAAAGTGTTGGCCACATTTTTAAAGATATTTTAATAAAATTTGCCAAATGCTCGTAATATGGATAAAAAAAAATTCCCTTTGGAAATAAATGTGCTTTGATTTATTCTTGAAAAACTGGATACACTTGGAAAAATTTTAATATTTTTTTGGTGAAAGCTTTTTTTTTGGTAAAATAAATTTAAGTGCCAAATTTGTTTTAGATCGATGTAATTTTTATTTTTTTTTTTTATTTTTTGTGGCTCATCTGACACGTTTAAGAAACTTTTATAAATTTCATTGGAAAAAATTTATGTTTTTTCAACTTTTTAATGCATTTTCTCGGTTTATGCCATAAAAAGTTTTTAGAAATTTAAAAGCCGTTGCTTGAGCGGCTAAAAACTTTTTATTGGTTTTTTTTATGATAATTTTTGTGTGATGGATAATGGATAGAATTGCGTGCAAAATGGTCTCACAAGTGACCTCAAATTATCCAAAAATAATAATAATAATAATAATAACAATCATAAGAATAATACGACAAGATTAAATTTTATCGATTCGCGATTTTGTTGGTATTGGCTTTGAAAGTAAAACTAATTTACATTTTCATTTATTTATTTTTTATTTATTTATTCATTTATTTCATAATTTAGATGATTATTTTACAAAACAAGGAACGAAATTTCTTCTTTTTCTTTTCTTTTTTTTTTTTTTTGGAAAATGCCAACCAAATTAAATAAATTGTGTTACAAAGGTGATATTACACACACACACACACACACACACACACACACACACACACACACACACACACACACACACACACACACACACACACACACAAATACATACATACAAAGATGTGTGTATGTGTACATCACTGATATGATGTACATATATAAATTCTTTTTAGCGTTCACCGATTAGCAACGACATTGTGGCAGCAGCAACAACAGCAACAATAACAACAATAATAACAACAACAACAATAAACGTTAGCATTAGCAATGAAATAATACATGGCTCTAGCAATATGAATCCGTCTGTCCTTGCAATCGTTTTAGATTCTTCACAATTTTTGTTACAATTTTTGTTGTTGTTTATTTGAAACGATTTAACTTTTACTCTCTATCGGTCTATTTAATCTAAAATTTAGTTAAGCATTCACTTTTTCCATTATTTTCTGTCCCAATGGGCATAATTAAGAAGAATGATATCGAAAAATTTGTATCATGAAAAATATATTTTGAAAAAAGTTTTTTTTTACTTTTTTAATTTTCGATCAACTTTATCATTTCAAATTGTTAAATCTGCATAATAAATTTGAATGAAATCGATAAATTTTTTGATCTCTTTCTCATTTATTCTTCAACGATTTTTTTAAATTTCCTTACATCGAATTTTTTTTCAAATTCCCGTTTGATGCAGTCATTTTCTAGAATTGTCAATATTTTTTGAGAAATTATTTTATAAAGTATTAAAAAATCGTTGCCAATTTGTAAAATTCTTTTTTGATTTTACTCTTCTTTGCTCTCCTCTTGTTGTTGTTGTTGTTTTGCTTTTTTCTGTTGTGTTTCTGTTTTTCTGTTAGTTTTTTGATTTTTAATTGCATAAAAATTTGATACGAAAAATTTCATACGAAATTTTATGATTCATACAAGAAACAAAAAGTAACAAAAAAGAATTGAAAACACGAGTAAAGAAACAAAAATTTTGTATAAAGGAAAATTTAAATAAAAATGCACAACAATAAAATTTGCTTTTACTAAAAACAAAAAGGCAAAATATAAAATTCTTCTCTCTCCTTTTGTCTTCTTTTTCTTCTTCTTCTTCTTCTTCTTCTATTATACCGTGTTGTATACATTTCGTTAAATCAGTGAAATGTTTAAAAAAACTGGAGATACCAGCAATAAATTTCGGACATGTAATTGAAAGTGTGCGTGTGCGTGTGTTTGTGTGTGTGTGTGTGTGTGTGTGTGTGTGTGTGTGCATTTAGATGAATTTTTAGTTATAGATCATAATAGAATTGTTGTTATTATTAGTGCGACCGTTATCAAACATCTGGAGATGAAGTGAAAGGGTGTGTGAGAGAGAGAGAGGGAGTGAATGAAATTCGGTTGATTCTGATTCTAAATACATTCAAAACAATAGAGAATGATAGATGGGACAATATTTTGCTTTTGTTGCTATTTTTATTATTATTTTATTATTTTTGCTTCCTGTTATTCTTAGTATAAATATTCATTATGGCATAACAAGCATACAAAACAAACAATTAGAAAAACGGAACGAACAACAATAATGTTTTTTTGTGGGCCGTGAAAGAAAAACAACAAATAAAACAACAACTAAGAAAATTGTCCATAACGTAACATAAATCTTACACTTAAATAGCCAAAGAAAAACACAAAGAAAGATAATGATAAAGAGAGACAGAGAGACAGAGAGACAGAGAGAGAGAGAGAGAGAGAGTGAGCGAAAGAGTATAAAAGGATGTACATACAAGTTAAATTTTGTTATGACATTTCACATGATTTGTGAACTAGATTTAAAAAAACTTCTATGATTATTTTTAATATCGAAAACGACTTAATGTAGAACCACTTTTTTTTTTTGTAACATTCCACTTAAAATCACATTGAATTTAAATGCGTTTTTCTATTCGCTATTAAGCTATAGATTGAAATTTTAGGAATTGGCCATTTAACAAAAAATTTTTATGCTTACTTTCTATGGCTGAGGCAAATTAAATAAATTTCTTTAAGAAAAATCAATTTAAAATAATTATTTTGTATGCTTAATCATTTTTAGAATTGTTCCAATAGCGTTTAAATCGATTTAAAGCGATCACTTAAATTGGCTTATTAGTTTCTTGACCTTCTTTCTTTAAAACGTTTTGTTTTGAAAATTTTCGTTAGACTAAAAAAAATTTACAATTTTGCGTATTTCTTAATAGAAATCGACTCAAAACGGTTAACTCCAAACGGTTAAGTCCATTTTCCGTTTCATGCCATTGTGAAAAAGTCAACAATTTAAAACAAAAATCATTTTTTTTTTTACAAAAAACGATGTCATTTGTTGTTTGCTAGAAAAAGTACACAAAATCTGTATCGATCGACTTTTGAAAACACTCCCATATGAAACTCCACTTAAAAATAAATTTAAAAAGAAAATCGATGGATAACAGTTACTTGTAATTCTAAATGGATATTTCAAATATGTATCAGATTCAGCTCACATTTGGAAATCTCTAACATTTAATGAAATTTTCAAAATACTCAAAACTTTTTTTAATTACTTGGCTTCCAAATCACATTTCCGACATTTGGCTTAAATTAAATAAAATATTTTAAGTTATTTGGACGTCAATTCTGAAACGACATCTCGTAAATTTTTATTTGTTAGACATAACGCCTTTTTTTTTGTTTTTGCTATTCTTAGTTTTGTCGTCTATTTCTTGGCATTTTTTTTCTTTGCATCTTGTTACCGCAAGAAAAATATCATACATAAAGCTACAAATGTATACATATACATATATACATGTATATATGTATGTATGTATGTATATATGTATGTATGTATGTATGTATGTATGCATGTATGAATGTATTGTGTGATGTATGATGAATGATACTTTTCAATTTAATGTTTTTATTTTCTGCCATCCTCTCTCTTTCTCTCTTTCTCTCATTCTTTATTTCTCTGTCTTTCTTATACCATTTGTTTAGTGATAGTAAATAAATATTTCTTTTTTTTGGTTCTTATTTTTCTATCTAAATTTCTTCTTTTAATCCAGTTGCATATGAAAATTGTCGTTTGCTTTTTTTTCTACTTTTTTCATTTCTTTTTCTTTAATTTTCTATTAAATTTTTGGGTATTATTGTTGCTTTTGAATTCTTATATATACGTGTCTCTTAATGTGGAAAATAAATTAACAGATAATTGTACTTTTTTTTCTGTAATTTTTATTTTTATTGTTTTTTATTTTTTCTGAAAATTCTATCGATTTGATTGTTTGTGATTTAAGGCAACACGCGCACGATTTCTTTGTTTCTGTTATTTAATTCTTCGTTTCGTGAAAATGGTTCGTTTTACACTAAATTTTTTTGTACGTTGTCTCTTCAATTCAAGTGCCAACGAAATCGTAAGTAACGGTTTGTTTCCTTTTCTTTTTTTTTAAATTGCTGCAGCAAAGAGAGAACAAAAAGCTTCATATTTAGCTTTTTCTGCTGTTTTTTCTTTTAGCTTTTTACTTATTTATTTACTTATTTTTTTTTTGTATATTAATTTTTCTCGGCCAACGGGTCGTATGAAAGTTTTTTTTTTTGATTACTTCTTGTTCTCTTTACGTTTTATTTATGTACTCTTAAGCACTCGTACAAATGCATGGATATATTTTGCACACAAAAACAAACAAACACACACACACACACACACATATATATATATATATATATATATATATATATATATATATACGTATTCATAAGGTATTTCCTTTGATCTTTTTACCTCTCAAAAGCTCAAAAGTTATGAGTAAGTTTAGTTTATAAAAATGTTTATCCCGATGTTTAGTTCTCCATATAAATTAAGTAAAAGTAAGAATTTTATAGTTGATCCGCTGCCGACTCTTAAATACTGTACATTATTTTGTTTAATATGATTAAAGTCGAATAAGAGAATTGCAAATTAACAAAATTGAAAAAATTGACGTTATACAGAAAGTTGTCGTAAAAATAGATCAGCCTGAATCCAATTTGATACACATCTATCTTAAAGTACAATTAAGCGTAATTTATTCCCTTTATCGAATTATTTAAAAAAAAAATATTTTAGATTGGAACTAGAGTTTTAATGTTTTGTTTCTCGGTTTTTGTTTGGGAAATATTTGTATTTACAATAAGAAAAATATATGGGATCCCCTTCTAATTTGGAAATTGAAAATTGTACGCAGAGTAAATTAATCAATTAAATTACTTCGAAATATTTATTTGGCACTTAAATTGTCATTTGGGCTTCCTTGATCAACTTGTTGACTTTTGATTTGTTGTAATTGAACAATTTACTACAATGTAGAATAATTGATAGTTCGATAGTTCGATGGCATAATTCGTTGTCGTTTACATTTTAAATGAAATTTAAAACAGTAAACTTTTGTGCATTTGTACGTTATTACGTTACATCTTAATTTGAAAATTAATACTATTCCTTAAAACAAAATATATGGAACAAGGATAAGAGAGTTAAAGTCCATAAAGATTAGTGTCAGCATAGTTCATGCGTTCTTTTTATTATTATAAAAAAGTATTACACTTATTATTTAAGAGGGGTCATCGTAGTAATAAATTGTGTACCGCTATTAACTTAAGCTCTTGTAAGCTTAAATTATATGATAATGTTCATACTCCATACAATGAGTGGGCAAACTGCCGCTCTTAAGTCATATGCGGCCCTTTGAATGTAAAGTTACGGCTCTATACTTTCATAAGCAAATCTTATTTATTTTATCAAAAGAAAAAACTTTTTAAAGTCGTTCTGAATCAACTGGGCCCAAATTCTACCTCTTAGCGACTTGTACTCACTTTTCACCGCACCCTTATTTCGTGATGCGTGTCCTCAGTCCGTTAGAAGCTGTCGAATGACAACGTCGTTAGATGTTTCTAGGTAGGTTTTCATTCAATTCCAATACACGGCAAAAATTAGCGGACCTCTGCCCTGTCGGCAAACTTTTACCTGTTTAAGCCTGTCTGTTAATCAATTTGTCCATTCGCTGCTTAAAGGCTGCCCATATATTTTTCTACATTGTGTTTTATGAAAGTCCAAGAACGCAGTCTTTAAAAATATGCAATTACAAATAAAATATAGTAACAAAATAACGTATTTAAAATTTAGCGCCATCTAGTATGCAAAAAAATTAGAGATTTGCTTTGTAAAGTACATAACACTAGGGAGCGAGTGTTGTTTCATTCTGCTCTGACATAACAATAAAAAAGCTTTTTGTAACAGTATTCAAGTGCAATTTAAATGAACAAAGAAACATGAATGAAATATATTTCAGTTTACATGAATATAACTGCTATTGCTATTGGTAGTGTATTTTCTTAACTGATAACACACTATTAAAGCACGCAGAAAATATGAATATGGAATAAAATAGAGTGAAGTGTAATGAAGCAGAACAATATTAATAACAAAGTAATATGTGATAGAAAGGGACAGAGAGTAACAGCTTGAAAGAGAAGACAAAAACAGAGGTGCACATTGGGAAATTAATTACAAAAAGTTCATTTGCATAAAACAAGAAGAGAACAATGAAAGAGCAACCATAAAATTAATAGTTAATAACAAGTTGCGTTGTTATTGAAAGATGAGCGACCATAAAGAGAAGTAAAAGCAAAAAGGTAAGAGGGAATAAAGTATGTTCTGTATATGTATAAATTTATTATGCAGCTTTGAAAGAGAGCACAAAACTTTACTATTGTTGTTACACCTGTATCTCAAAAGCGTTATCTCTCTTCAATTATTCAAATGTAAGTATTTTATCTCAGTCTCATTGTCTTTACCTCTCTCAATAGATTTTGGTATATGTTTCTGTTTTGTCTAATCATTTTTTATTGCTTAGTTGCTTCAGAGTCGCTTAATGTGGTGTAGTGTTCTTTTTTTCCTTGACTTTTTTTTAGGCACTCAAGCAAATTTTCATGAAACACACCAAAAAAGTACTAGAAGATTTTAAACAGATTTTTTGTATATGAAGAAGCAAACACTTTAAGCGAATTTTTCCATTAACAAAAAAACAAGTATCCATAAATGAAAAGTATAAGAAAAAGCAAAAGAAAAAAAATGTTTTAGAGATTTGTTGCAAGCAAATGTTGTGACAAAGTTTAACAAAATAAAATAAAAAGTTTTTTTTTTTAAAACAGCAAAGAAAAACGTATTGTTTACTTTACTTACATGCATGAATACACATGTACACTCGTATGTATGTGTATACCTACATATATATATATATGTATATATATATATATATGTATATATATATATATATGTATATATATACATATATATAGATACATATATGTAAATAAATTTTTGCGTGCTTGTTCATAAAGACAATATAAAACAAACAAAAAGCTGAAGTCAAGACAAGTTGAGTCAAGTTAAATCAAATCAACCAATCAGTCAGTCAGTAAGTCAGTTAATAACATAGTCAGTCATTCAGTCCGTGTTATGTGTACACAATAAATGTTATATGTAATAAGTAAAGAACAAACTAAATACAAAACAAAGAAGAAAACACAAATAGCAACCACAAGTAAAGTAACAACAATAATAATAACAAAAGCGAATCAGTTCGCTAGAAACGTGAAGGGAAGAGAAGAGAAAGAAATAATAGAGAATAAGCATAAGCAGAAAATAAACAACAAGAACAAAATGTAGAAGAAAAAGAAGAACATGCATATATGACGCATTGTTTTTTATATTTTTGTTTTGTTTAAATTTTCTTTGAAAACAAGCGAAAATCAAGTAAAATTAAACAAAAAAATAATAATATTAAAAATAATTTAAACATTAAATGTGTTTTGGGTATGTATGCTTAGGTGTGTGTGTGATTTGTGTATACATATAAAGAACATATACACAAGCACGTACATTCACGTGTGTGCACAGTAATTTAGTGTTAAGAAACATAAAGAAAAAGAGCCAAAATTGAAATACAATATGAAAAGAAAACACTAAGAAAAAGAATAAAGAACAACAATAAATGTATAATTATTGTAAATTTTAAGTTAGAAAAAATTTCATATAATCACAACAACGGCAAAGAAAATTATTATCATTATTCTTTTAATTTGTGTGATCAAAAAAAATATCGCTCTTTTTTTTTAAATTTTTTTTGATTTCTTGCAATTTTTCCATTTGATTTTTTTTGTAACGTCAACTTTACGAAAGTTTTTGTTAATCTGTATAAATGAAAATAATGAAAAATATTATAATCAGAGCAACAACAATAATAATAACAGCAGCAGTCATAATAAAATCAACAACAGCAGCAACAACAATTGTAAAAAGAATGGGTCAAAGAAGAAAACAAAAAAACAATACAATAAATATTTTGTGTACATTGATTATTGATGACTCGTTGTTTTATTTGATATAGAATACAAACAAACAGTAACAAGAAAGAAAAATACGGAAAAAATTGAAAAGTACAACGCAGCACATAAGTTACAGTAACAATAATAATAAAAGATTACAAATAACATTAACATCAAGAATACGAATAAAACGAGAGTATTAAGATAAATAGTTATAACTGTTTTTATTTACATTACTCTCTATTTGTGTATCTCTATCCATCTCTCTCTATCTATATATATCCCTCTATCTATCTAACTCTCTCCATTTTTCTCTCTATCTATCTATCTCTCTCTCTCTATCTATCTATCTGTCTCACACACACGCATAAATGTATTGTCTGTACTACGCTGCTTTTTTCTTTCCATGCGCTTTTCTCTGATTCTCACAGAATCATATCACTCTTTCTCTGTTTCTCCCGTTCTCTCTCTGTCATCCTTTATATTTGTATCTCCCTTTTCTCTTTGTTCACATCAAATTGTTGCTCTGTATGTTTTTATTCTCCTTTGTCTGTTTATGAATTTTACATTCTGATTTTATATGTTACGTTGTTGATGGTGCTTGCGTTTTGTTTACTTTTCTTAATTGTTGCTATTTTTTGGAAATATTGTAGTTTGTGGCTTGTTCAGCTAATAAATATAGAAGAACAAAAATATTTACATCTACATTAAAGAAATATATAAAAATTTTTTAAATAATAATTACAATAACAAAAAGAACATTCACATTAGCTACAATTTTGTTTTTGGCGTAATGTCTCATTAAATTTATTGTTGTTTATAACCAAGAAAATTTTTGATTATTCTTCTTTCCACAAAACTTCACGCACTCACACACATTCACATACTCTCTTATACACATATTCATAAACGGTGAAGCATCACTTGTTTGCATAAAATGTTGATGAACTTAAAACATTTCAACTTTAACCGCCAAAAAATTGGAAAATATTTAGACAATCTCAATATAAATCTAAAGCGCTGACAAAAATTCTCTTTTTTCTCTTTTTATTTGAATGTTTGTAATAGAAGAGAAAAGAGAAAAAGCAATAACAGTAAACTTAAGAAACCTCATTTATCAAACTGAAAAATATGCTTCTTTGCATTATCAGCATTTCTTTCTTTTTCTTTTAAGCAAAACATTTTCCATTATTTTTTGATTTTCACATTTGTAATTGAAAGAAATACGCAACTAGAGGAGTTCAGTAGAGAGAAATAGATATTGAAAGACTTTCAGAGAAATTAACTTCGTTCTTACTCTCCCAAAGCTAATTTGATGTTTTAAAAAAGTTAAACGAAAAAAACAAACAGTTATATAAAGAGCGTTAAAAGAAGAACAAGCATTTAAATATGTTACAGATTGCCAGAAAAGCTGAGAGAGAGTGAAACTACAAGAACTTGTAGCTAACTAAAAAAAAACACAAGAAAAGAACCTTATACACTGCAACTTGTTTACTTAACAGAACTTTTTTTTATCCGTCGAGAGAGAGATGCTTAGAGCAAGGAGGTAGAGAGAGAAATATAGAGAAAATCTTGCATGAATATTCATGCATAGGGAGAGTATATTTATTTATTTACAATGTTTATACAGCTTGTGTCAACAATCCGTTATGTGAGTTTTTGTTTTTTCAATGGCAGAGAATGAAATAGATGGGAAATTATATTGATATATATACAGAAAGACAAAAAGAGAAAAACTCAACAAGCAATTAAGTAGTTCATGATAATTTTGTCTGACTTTATTTTATTCTATAAAGACCACGTTTATTATTAAGCATTGTTAACAAACAAAAGCAAAAGTAAACAAAATACAGCAAGGAAAATGCAAAAAGTCTAGAGATATAGTTAGATAGAGAGGGGGTGTCTACATACTTAGATAATAACAGCATGGTAAATATTTAGTTCTAAGAATAAAAACGTACTACATATGAAAAATTGCAAATTCCCTCTTCTTTTCTATTATTGCACTCTACATCAAGTATATCAAATAGATTTTAACCGCTTACATTAATACATTGCAGTCAAATATTTCAAGATCTTAAGATTTAATATCGTTGCTTTAAATTGGTCATTTTTTTTTAAAGAGTACCGGCCTACAAATTTGATTCATAGCGATCCATTGTTTGATCCACCAGTTCAATTATTTATTTATACTAATTTAATCAATACCGATTGTTCGTAGTAATACCGTTATCTTCTAGGAAATTACTTAGCAAGTTCGCTTATTTACTTATCAAACCAACGTTTTTTTTTCTGATGTCTATTAAGAAACAATATTATTCAGTCTAACGACTGTAGTGTTGATTTGATATATTTCCCTAAAATTCAATGTACTTGTGCTCTCAAACTATGACAATTCATTCAATGACTTATTCAAAACGTTTCCCCTGCGCTACTTTATTTGTAATTTATGAAACTTCAGAGTAATTTATAATTTCGACAATTATTTTTAATTTATCAATTCGACAATTATTTCATTTTTTTTGACATTTTTTGCATACCATTAAATCAAGTAGTGTTACATATTTAACGTTCAACTACAATCGAATATAAAGTTTAAATATTTGAAATTTGACTTTTGAAATTTTTGGAATATATTCGATACGCGTCCTAAGAATAATTTTATAGTTCGTTCAATCGATCGACTTAAACGCAAAATTAAATATTTCTTACTTGTTGCTACGTTTGAACTGAAAACTTTTTAAACCATATGCTACAAAGCTATCAAACACACACAAACACACACACACATATATATATATGTATGTACAAAAATAAATAGTGAGATGGATGTATATAAGTATGTATAGACAAAGTGAAAGAGAGAGAGTGAGAAAATAGTGAAAGAGGGTGATTAGAAGAGATGAAAGAGACAAAAAAAATTAACCTAAAGTAACGTGTTATTTGCTTATATCATTTTTATCATAAAATCTAAAGATCACCTTTAAAGATATGACAATGGAAAGCACTCAGTCCTTCTTCATTTTTCTCTTAGCTTTTCAGGTCATGCTTGAAATAAATCTACTACAAGTGAATGTTTAAATCAATTTCATCAAGAATAAATGGTATATTGTTGTAACAACAACAACAACAGTAACAACAGCAACAGCAGCTTTTATTGCCATTAATAAAAGTTTATGAAAGCAAGGCATATAATAAAAACAATACTTCCATTCTTCATGATAAGAATCAAATTATAACAGCAACAACAACAACTACCATAATGCCACGGATAGCAGCGTCAGTTGCGCAAAATATTAAATCACCTAAAAGAGTTGCAGATAAAGTTGAGTTGAAAGTTGGTAAAGATGATGATAATTGTATTGGCGTTGATAAATGCATTACCAATGCTACTAACATAATTAGTACAACAACAACAACAACAACAACAACAAAAGCAGCAGCAACAGCACCAACAACAACAAATATTTGCAATGAAGTCAGAAATTTTATGCCAAATCAAACGCCGAAAAAGTCAATACAAAATTCTATTACTCCTATTAATATAACTTTATCTACAATAGCAACAACAACAACAACAACAACAACAACTTTAACAACCTTAACAACAATTGCTACAGCAACAACAGCATCGGCAACACGTACCATGCAATCCGATGAAGATTTTAATATACGTTTCGTTAATTTGGTCCGCTTTCATAAATGTTTGTATGATAAAAAGGTACCGGAATATCGTAATCGTGATAATCAGGAAAAAGCATGGCTACAAATATCTCAGGAGACCAAAGAGAGTGGTAAGTAGTAGCAAGTAGTGAGTTGAATGAATGAAAAACAAACATGTATCACCGGCCTTGTGTCGATGCATTTTACAATCAAAAATGGGTCTACTTTTTATACTCACCATCCAGAGCTTAGAGGTATATTCATATTGTTATTACGTTTGTAGCACCCAAAATAAAGCATCGGAGACGATAACGCAAATTGGCCATACCTACGCGAAATTATCCAATATCAAATTTTCACTTATTTCTTTTTATGTTGCCTATTTACCGAAAAACTGCAACAGGCTCTAAATCGCCAAATCATGGTGTATGTGTGGTAAATATCTTGGTTAGATTTAGCCCTAGCCCACACATAATTTTTTCATTTGTTATTATAACAATCGATTCAGAATAACTTTTTAAGGCGATATAAGGACTTGTACTGGCCCTTAAATTGCCTTAGAAGCTTGTACTGACCCTTTCTGTATCTTTAAATGACATTAGGAATTAGGGCGTATTTTAGACTAATGGCATCTGGTAAGATCGGACAATTTTCACTATCACTTTTCTAAGGTTCCATTAAAAAAATGGGGTGATGAATAAGTCCCCGCTTACAAAGTACTTGACACACTGAAAAACACCTTTAGCCGCACTAAAAGAAAACCGTCTCATTTGTTTTTAAATTGTAATTTCCTAATTATTTTAAATTTTTGCTTCTTATACAGTTATTCATTGTAAGGAACGTTGGAGAAATTTACGTGCGTGCCTATCACGTTACATAAAGCAACAGAGTAGTACTGATCCACAACATAAACCATACTATTTGACCGAGCATATGGCATTTTTATTGCCATTTTTAAAATCTACACGAAATTCATTGGATAGCAACAGTAATTTGGCGGCATTATTTCAATATTCCCAGCAGCAATCACAACAGGAGCAATGCAATAGCATGAATGATGTAATTGCTGGTCCTTCGGCGACAGTACAAATAGTTTCTCCAGAAGTGAAACATTCAATTTCAGAGAATGAAGATGAAGAAACTATGGATGCATTTGATCCAGCTATAACGGCCGATATAGAAAGTAATCATAATTATCATCATAATAATCATCATCATCAATATTATGAACCGAATAATTATAATCGTTCGATCTGTTCACCCACTTTAAGTGATACGGCCAGCGCAAATTCATTGCAACCTTTCATACCTGATGTACAATTATCCGAATTACAAACTATGGATAATGTACAGCAGCAGCAGCAGCAGCAACAACAACAACAACAACAACAACAAGAACATGTGGCAACATATGGCAATGATAATATGGCCATCATTGACAATAATAATAATACCAACAACGACTACATTCATCATAATCATCATTTAAGAAATGATTCGTTAGATCATCGTCACCGTCATCATCAACATCATCAACATCATCAATATCAACATCATACACCAGAACCCAAACGTATTAAAACTGAATGCCAAACAAATGAGGTGATAACAATACCAACGACTACAGTAGCAACACAAGCAACACATGCAACACAAGCAACAGAAGCAATAGCAACAATATCGACCGCAAGTAACATTTCTCATAATCAGCATTTCTACGCTAACGAGCAGGCCGATATGGAATTCTTTCGCAGCATATTGCCAGATATAGCCGGTTTAACGCCTCAACAGAAACGTAAATTAAAAATCGGTATACTCGAATTGATCGATGATGTTGTCGAACGTTTTCCCAACAATGGTTGCAATGTTCATGTGCCAACAACTGCTAACGCCCGTAATAATTCCAATACAATAAGTTACAACAACAATGAATCTATTGGATCTATTGTTAATAGTAGCAATGGTAATGTAATGATACCATCAACACTTTCTGCTTCAGCAACAATGGCAGCGTTAACGACAACGTTAACAACAACAACGGCCACATCAATTGCCGCAGCACCAGCGATAACAACGTTGCCAATTTCTAGTCAATATGTAACGCGACGCCGCAATTCAATGAGAGAATATCATCCTAATAATCATCAACATTATCAGTATCGCTATCATCATCATCATAATTATAATCATCATTATAATTGTCATAATCACAATAATAATCATTAGCAACGTAAAATATAAATTTTACATCGTACACCATTTTTGTTTTTTTTTCCATTTTTTACTCTAAATGTATGTATGTATGTATGTATGTATGTATGTATGTATGTACGTAATTTATATGTATGTATGTTGCATTATTAATGGCATTGTGTGTGTCCAACTCTCTAGTGAAATTTGTTACTTAATGTGTAAACCAAAAAATCCAAAGTTTTTTTTTCTATGTTTTTATTATTACTATTTTAATTAATAATTAGTTTTAAATGTGAGATAATGAAAAATAAGAAGAAGATAATATATAAAAAAAGAAATATATATATATATATATATATATATAATCATTTTGTTGGTTTTTTTTTGATTCATCTTTATGTAAAAAAAAATTTATATGGAATAGTTTAACTTAAACTATGAATTTACAATTCTCAATACAAATACAAAATAGCGCAACAGCAATAACAACAACTATAAAATTAATAATAATGTTATTTATGTATGTGTATGTGAAATTGTACCCTACACCACTTATAATGCACGATATTATAATTTTAGTTCTTATTACACAAATCGATTCAGTTCGATTTAATGATTCAATTTAAGCCTGTTTGTTCGTTCCTCCATCTGTACCATCAATCGTAATTTTTAAGATATTAAAATGAAATTTGCTGGAAAAGTGTGCTTTAGCCCATAAATGAATCTTTTTGAAAATCTTTACAATTGGATTATTTTCAAAATCTTTATTTAAAGCTCTTCTTTGAAATGACTGCTTTGAAAGAACTTTCTAATTTTGCATATGCTTCAATGAAAATCCTTATAAAGGAAAATTTTGTTATAGCAAATGTGAATGCCAAATATGAAGCAGTATTAATTGACTTTTTGGAATCCATTTCAGCGCGAAAGGTTTTTGTTTTATGCCAAAAGTTTGTATAATAACTTTTTAAACTATGCCTCATTTTTTAATCATTTTGAAATCATGTTAAGCAAAGTGTTAAGTGGCGTAAGGTAATTTAAAGTCGGCCCTGACCGACTTGATCGTTTTTACTTATTTTTGTCTACAAATTCGAATGTACGGTGGCAGTCTTAGGATAGAATTTCTTGTTTGGATCCTGCGCCATGTCCAGTAATGTTTGAGCTGGTTTGAATGGTGCTCCATATAAATCCGCATAGGATTGCATTTTATTAACTAAACGTCCGGCTCCATAATGATCTATCCAACGGAATGGACCCCCACTAAATGGTGGGAAACCTAAACCAAATACCGCACCCACATCACCTTCCAAAGGATTATGCAAGATTTTCTCCTCTAAACATAAGACTGCTTCATTAATAAAACGTGTTACCATCCGTAATGTCATATCTTCGGTTGTATTAGCACCTTTTGATTCCAAAGCATATTTTTGTTTAAGAATTTCCAATGCTTGCATATTAACTGGACGACTACCTTTACCACTGCCTTCATATATAAAAAGGCCTTTGCCAGATTTGCGACCCAAAAAACCGGATTTAACCATATCTTGCATAATAGATAAGTTACCGCCAGAGAAACGTTCACCGAATGCTTTAGATAAATCAACGGCAATGTGAGCGCCCACATCAATGCCAACTTCGTCGGATAGTGTCGCTGCACCAACGGGGAAACCAAATTTCTTTGTCATTGCATCTAGATCTTTAGGATCAACACCTTCTTGTAGTAAACGTATAGCCTCCGATAGCATAGTGGATAATATCCTTGTTGTATAAAAGCCTGGACCATCACCTACGGTTATCACAACTTTACCTTGTCTAAGACCGACAGCAACAGCTGAAGCTATTGTATCTTGTGATGTACCCGGATGCGTTATAATTTCTAATAATTGCATTTTATCCACTGGTGAAAAGTAATGCATACCAATAATTTTATCAGGTCGTGAACTTCCAGCGGCTATTTTTGTTATTGGTATCGCACTCGTATTGGTTGCAATGATGCAATGATTGGGTATCGCGGCTTCCAATTCTTTTATTACTTTGTGCTTAATATTAATATCTTCAAATACCGCTTCAATAACCATGTCAACATTTTGAAATTCTTCGTAATTTAATGTGGGTAAAACATTACTTAATATTCGATCACGCTCTAAAGCACTCATGCGTTTTCGCTTAACAGCCGCATCCAAGCCCTTTTGTATTTGTCCGATGCCTCGCATTAAACCAGCATCTGTAGCATCTTTCATTACTACTTCCAAACCTTTATCAATGGTAACTTGAACAATACCAGCGCCCATTAAGCCAGCTCCTAAAACGCCCATTCGCTTGACTGGTTTTTGAGGTGCACCAAAACGGTTCTTTTTACATTCCGTTTGACCACGAAATAATGAAATTAAACCTTTAGATTCCGGGGTAGCTGATAATTCGCCAAACCCTTTACGTTCTGCTTCATAACCAGCTTCCGGTCCCTTGTCTACACCAACTCGAATAACATCGAGTATTTTAAGAGGCGCTGGATAAAGACCATTCGTCGATTTCATGACTTGCTTCCGCGCCGTATTGAAAATTTTATTCTTTACAATATTTGTGTCCATAACTAGGTCTGTTAGTTTATTGAACAGACCTTTCTTGTCGCGATTAATCTTCATTTTACCGTTTGCAATGTCTTTGGCTATTTGTATTGCCACTTTTTCCAAGTATTGGACTGTCATTTGATCGGCTGGCGCTAAGCCGGGACCAAGAGGGTCCACTAATAAATCAATAAAACCAGCTTTTTTGGCACGTTCAGCCGGTATTTGCTTACCGGTTAATTCCAGATCAAGAGCTGTAGGTATGCCAGTTAATTTTGGTAAGCGTACGGTACCACCACCACCCGGTAAAAGACCTAACATCACTTCTGGCAGACCCAATTTCGTTTTTTTACTTTTCGTTGCAATGCGATAATGGCAGGCTAAAGCTAATTCTAATCCGCCACCCAGGCATACCCCATTAATAGCTGCTACAACAGGTTTCCGGCCACGCTCCATCCGTTCAAACATATATTGAGCTTCCTGGGATATACGCGTAGCATCAGCGGCTGTTTCACATTTCTCTAACATACCAATGTCAGCGCCAGCCACAAAATTATCCAATTTACCTGATATCAACACAGCCGATTTCACTTGAGCATTTGTCTCCAACTCTTTTAAAACCCCTTCAAATTCACGCATAATAGCTTCGCCCAGAGAATTCACTTTAACTCCTGGGCAATCTATTGTTACAACAAGAACATCATCTTCCACTTTTGTGCGTAAATGTTTCTTAGATAGATCATTAGTTATGCCACTAGACATTACCCTTTGAGTGGTATGGAAAGCTGAATAAGAAATTAAAAAAAAAGCAATAACAATATTAATAACAATAATAATAATAATAATTTATGAAATCATTGAAAAAATATCTTAATAAATATATTTGGACAAATAAAATTATATCTGTAGCTTCTCTCTTGCTTCACCTCTCTCATCTAATACATATATTAACATGCCTATGTCTATGCCCTTAAGTAAGTACAAATATCAAAGTCCAATTCGTAATCAAAATGTCTATTCCTAATCTATATTTAATTTCCATGATATTTTGTTAGAGCAAAATTTAAAAACAAAAATTATGAAAAAGAAAAATAAACAAGAAGCTTTCTATTTTGCAAAATGTTGCAATCTTTAATTATTCATACATTTTCCGTTTATGTTATACCTTTTTGCCATCTGCTATAATTTAATTGTTTAGAAAATTTTCGTGCAGCACTTAATAAACGTATTCCTAGCATATTTTTTTGAAAATTTCGTATTTTATTAAAATATTAATTTTTAAAAATTTGTTCTTTAATACTAGAAATAAATATTGAAAACGAAAAAACCGACAACCAAAGAGAAATTAAAATAAAATCGAATAATTAATTTTGGTAATCAATCGTTAATAAATCAACACACATCCAACTAGTTAGTATTACGTTAACTGACTCTGTGGCTCTCTCTCTCACAAAATGTGAGAATTGTGAGAATAAAATTGAAAATTATGAGAATTTAACTAAACGCATACGTTAGATGCTTATTCTTATATTGCATATTAATTTAATTTCTCTTAAGCTACTGATTTTTCTTAGCGATTTGTTGTTTCTCTTTTGTGACATGTTAATCTTTTCAATTACTATAAATTAAATTCATGATATTATCAAGTTTGTGAATAATAATGAGAAAACAACGGTAATTTAATATGAATATTGAGTGTTTTATGAAAATGTGGCATCTCCTAAAATTCTGTAACATTCTTATATTGCTTCCACAAATGAAAGTAAAATTATATAGCACACAGCTTTTGTATGTTTTTTAGAAAAATATACATAAAGAAAAGCTCTGGCTTTTCACTAACAACCTGTGGCTATTTTTTCGAAATAAGCCACATACAAAAAAAGTAACCAAAAAAAGAAAAGGAAAAGTAACAATAACAGTTAGCTCCCTTTGTTGCTGTTTTCTTTTGTGTTTTTGAAATGAATGATATGTTTTTGTTTTAAATGAATGATAAACAGTGGATAAATATGCGCATACTTTCAATTTACCTCTCTTTATTTCACACATACCCTCTCATTCATACTCTCACTCACACTCTCACTCTTTATCCATGTTGTATTTAATTTAAAATGTAGGCACGTGGCTACAATTATTATCAGCCTCATAAATATCATTATGAACATCATGATGATTATGATGAATTAGTTGTTACATATTTGGACTCGTTAAAGTTTTATAGAAAGTGTAAAAGAGAGTAAAATGAAAAATAAAAAAAAAAAATGAAAAACCACATAATCCAAACAGAAAAGCTTTTCAGATTCTCATCTCCCACATGGACACAAACTGCATAAATTCATGGATGCTAAATTAGTTGAGATATACAATGAATAATTTACAATCAGTTTTAAGTTTGTTAAAGAAGTTTTTATCTGTTTGATGTTAACGCTTAATGTTACCACAACGGTTAATTAAATAATGTAGAAGATTATTACAAAAAAAAAAAAAAAAAAAAAAAAAAACAAGAAACAAAAAATAGCAAAATGAAAAATTAACTAAAATAAAAATCTAGCAAATAAACGGTAATATTTTAAAGGCAACCAAAAACAAATTGAGGAAAATGCAGAACAAAAAATTTTTCCACTCATTCTCTAAAACTAACTAAGTAAATAAATAAGTAAACAAATGAAGTTTTTGTGAAAAATTTACGGATAAATTCTATTCAGAAACATGAAGCATGATACAAACGAAAATGTAATGTAATGTTTTTAAAAAGCCCTCTGCATTATTATTTTTTTTTTGTTTTGCTTTGTGGTAATTTATTTACAAAAAGAAAAGCAAAAATATATAAAATAAAATTAAGTAAAAAAAATTCTTAAGTAATTTAGATTTGTTGTGACTTTTGTATAAAAAATATCAAACAAAAAAAAAATTAATTAATTTGGTGAAGAAAAGTGCTTATTCTTACACATATTTACCAACATAATTTCTTGCCAAATTAAATTTCGAAAATTTTTTTATCACACATCATCCACACATGCACATATATGCATGCATACACATAATGTGTATGCATGTATGAGTGTATATGGAATGTCAGTGTATATGTGTGCGCGCTCTTTGATGGTTTAGAAAAAAAAAGTTAACAAGATGTTTAATTGTCCAAGTTAATTGGCCAAGTTCGCCAAACGTAATTACTTTGTCACATGTGAAAAAATGTACAAAGAAAAAAAAAAAAAGAGAAGAAAGGAAAGAGGGTGAATTAGTTTGTGGTGATGCTGATATTTTTAAAACATTTTACAGCCACAAATAGCACGCTTTCACGTTTAATTTATCTTCCTCATTATCTTCTTCTTCTTTTTTAGTTATTTATCTTTTCCATTCACTTTCTATTTCCATACCACACATTTTCTTTTTCCATTTACTTCTGCTTTACATTCACTTTCTCCATTTTATTCTCGTTACCCTTTTCCATTTTATCCAGCTCTTTTGGGTAACTTCCTTTCGTAATCATTACCTTTCATTAACTTCTTTCTTCGACTTACTTCACTTTTCCGCCTACTTTCCATTTTCAATTCACATGCCTTTTCCGTTTACTTGCCTTTTCATGACAAGTGAATGACAAGTGAATCCTTTAACTTTAATAGATAAGTCCTTTAGAATAGAGTGGACTTCACAAATGCTTTGTCGTGGAACTACTTAAAAGCTTCATGAATTATGGGCCAGATCAATGATTGGCATCTGACAAGTGAACGGCATTATTTCACTTTTATAGATAACTTATTTAGAAGAGTTAATATTGCGAATCATGGATCTGAGAAATGCATTGTCATGGCACCTTGGATTATAATTATTTCGTAAATAAATCATAAAATTACGCGGATAAATGATGTGACCGACCAATGCCTTATGAAAAGTTATTGGAAAAATTGTCAGTGAGTTATAAGTCGGATGATAATGTAATTTTTGATCATTGAAAGGCTGTTATTAACTTTGTAGTGAATCAGAAATTTGATCAAAATGAATGAGTTGTACTTGTGAGTGATACTGCTAAAGTAAATAACCCGTTTGAAATTTTGAATAAGTTTAACTTTTGAATAAGTGCTACGTGAGCCTAACTTTATGACTTCTTAGATATTTATTGAACATTAAATTCTCATATTTCATAAAATGCATGCCATGTCTTTAACAGATTTTCTTAACATTTTCTAATTTATAAATTAACATCCTTTATAATGGAAGTACTAACTCTTACAACTCTACATACACACACAGAAACTTGAAAAAGAAAAAAAATAAAACGGATGATCAATTAATAATTTTTTTTCTTTCGATTTTATTTTGTAATTTTGTTGATTTATGTTTAGATAAAATTTTAATTTTTTTTTAGGTCCCTTTAATCCCATAATGACATTACACATTTACATTATATATTTTTTAATTTATAATTATCATGATAATGATGATAATGATGATAATGATGTTACTAATAATGAGAATAAATTTAATGTTAAATCATTGAAGCGTAATTAGAAGAAGCAAAAATGTTCTAAACGTATTCATATAATTTCTATCAAGCAATTACTGCCACGCTAACCAAAAATAGCATGATATCAAAAAAAAAAAAACAAAAAAGAGAAAAACGCAAAAGAAACGAACAACCCTAAATAAATGCAAAAGTGTAAGAGTGTAAAATGTAAATTGTAAATTGTTGATGAGGAAATGAAAGAAATATCGTTAAAATGATTGAAAATCTTGATGATATTTATTGCGATAATTCATAATTTACTAAGCGCCTGATTGTATATTAAAATTTTAAATTCTATTTTAAAGACTAAAGTAACTTTAAAGAGAAAATTTTATATATTTTTTTTGTCATGTTATTTTATAATTATCATTATTATTATTATTATTATTATTGTTATTGTGAGAAATATGGATGGAGAAAATCGGATAATACTTAACGTTGGTGGCATTAGGTAAGCAATAAAATATTTATCAATTTAATTATGTAAATTGTTGCTCTATTAATGATAAGTATTTATAAACAGTTTTTGTGTGTACTTAAAAAATATTATTAAGAAGAGTCTGTTTAATTCTTTTAAAGTCTCTTAAAAAAAATTGGAAATTGAAATTTAAATCATATTATTTAAATTATGCTTTAAAGAGATTTGCTCGTATTTCTGGCCTTTATTTTAGATAATTTTTAGATAATTTTTTTGTACTGCAGAAAATTTTTTTTTTGAAGTTTTTCATTCAGCTCAACTTGAATTCATTATCCATAAGGAATCATATTCATAAATGCCTAAATTTTTATATATTTTTCTGTATAATTTTTCTGTTCAAAAATTAATGATAATTTTGGAGATATATTAATTTAAAATTTTTCGAAAAGGTATTTTTTCGAATCATTATCAAAGCCTTTATATTTATTTCTATTTTTAGTTACTTTTAATGCAAATTAGCGCAAATAATTTATATCGCATTAATGATTCTCGAAATAAGCAAATCTAGAAATTTATTAGCGAATTTCTAAATAATAAAAAAAACTATTTTTCTAGAAAGAACTGTTTTTTTTAGAGAGAAGATATATCAAAATGTCCATGAATTTATTGAAAATTCTTTCGCCATCTGATTTTTACAAATTTTATTTTATCTCTTGCAATTTAAAGCGTTTTATAATCGTAAAATCGTATGATTCATAATGGAAAACTCTGAGAATTTAACAAAGCAAACTACATCCAATCGGTTGCAGTAGACTATTTTTTTTCTTTCATCTTACTTCAAAGTTTAACTGAGATGTATTAAAACCAAGCATCTAACCTAAATAGTGAATCTACTTCCTAGACAAAATATGATTAGAAAAGACATAAATTTGAAGAAAATAAAATATAATTTATGTAGGAATAGGAAGTCTAGAGGATGTAAAACAAATCAACAAGTAAATAAGAAATAAGGAAATTAATAAACACGTTATTGTGGAAGAGAAATGTATTGCGTATGTACACAAAATGCTTGGAGCTGTAACAGCAATAACAACAATGGCCACAGCTACAGCCACAACCACATCAAAAACAACAACACTAACAATAATAATAATAATAATAATAATAATAATAATAATAATAATAATAATAATAATAATAAGAAGAAGAAGAATAAGAATAAACGCTATAAAATGGTTTTTGTTTAAGAATTTCTTTTTAAATTCAGAAAATATTTATTTAATATAAAAGCCTCCGGAGAGATGAGAGCATTCATAGTACCAATAATACCAAGAGTAAAATTATTTGAGTATTGTCTACTTGTCTTATAATGAAAATTCACCAGTTTTTTTTTTCATGCGGCGGCATTTTATTTGTTAAAGCTAGATGCCGATTTTTTTTACTTTTGAGATGGACAGACTAATACCGTGAAATTGAAATGGTATACAAATATTAATAAGAAAAATAAAGTACACTTCAGACTTTATAATATCAAGTAGGCGTGGCTGATTTCTTTATACATGTATCAACAAAATTGCGAAGTATCATAAGAAATTAGAGTTGTCTTATTTTTGCAATGAAACTTTATAAATAAGAGTGCTATAAATTTAGATGATTCTGAGTTGGTCTAAGCTGTAGGCGTGTCCTTTAACCGATTTAACTTATTCTTTAAAATATTGGCTTACTTGTTAAAACTTTTAAGTTTTCTCATAAATTTGGGATAATGCATAAATTCCGTTTAAGAAGTCAAAATATGGTTAGCTCAATTCAGAGACTGGATCTTTTCCAGTTTAAATGATATTTTAATGTAAATGGCAAGAAGAAACTTAATTATATTTTACATCACTGATGGTTTAAGGTTTGATAAATTTTTGCCATCAAACTCAGTACACATTTAAATAAATTCATCCTTCACAATAACGTTTAATTGATGACCACTTTCTGAAACTATTTAAGCATGTCATAAATAAAAATTGGTGAATTATGGTTAGCATACGAAATAACGGTATCAAGTTTTGCTACACATGACTTCACGCTTTGGATTTTCTTTTAAATTGTCTCATTTTTCCCTGACTTCGAATATATTTTTTTTAGATATTTAAATTATGCTAAGCAAAGTGATTTATGAGTCGATATTGACCGGCACGATGAGCCGGTTTTGTTTTTAACAACATTTTGCTGTTGCGGCTGTTTTACAATTCCATTTAATATACACACACACACACACACACACACACACACACACACACACACACACGCGTACACGCACACATGCACAACCATACACACAGAGATTGACATAAATGAAGCTGTGAAAGATATGAGAGGGAAAAATAGTTTGACAAAATAAAATTACAGCGTTAAAAATATTCTAATATTATAACTTTCCTCAAGCCCCTCCACACAACTACTCTTACTTTCCCTCTCGCTCATACACAACTCTCTCTGTATTTATTTAACCCGCTATATTGAAATTTAGTGTTGCTGGAAGGACTTTTCTTACGGCAAACGCACTGCACTCTAAACACTCTCGATGCACTACAAACTAAAAGTGATTGCATCTAAATTCTGAGCAGAGCTGATTATGTCTATAGCAGAGAATAAACTTACTGATTTGAGTGTTCCCTTAAAAAAAATAATTTCCTTTTTATTTATTTATTTTTTATGTTTTGCAATTTTTTTTTCAATGATGATTTTGTTTGCTTCTTCATACATTTTTTCAACATATACATACGCCCACACAGACACACATAATTATTATTACATATTTATTTATAGAGTCATAAATTTATGCATATATGTAAATCCCCAATGAAGCCAATTGTAATGAGCACACATATAAATTACAATGTAACACGAAGGAGAAAAGTGTTAAAAAATCATAGAAAATCGCAAAAAGAAAAGCAAAACTAAAAACAAAAACAATTTCATAACAGGAACAGTGACACAGAAATGAACAAAGGCACAGAAATTAAGAGAAGAAAGAGGATTAGAAAAAGAAGAAGAAGAAGAAGAAATGGGTAAATGGAAAGGATAAAATGAAGGAAAAGAATGACAAAAATAACTAAAAAAACTACGCATCACACTTTTGAAAAGATCAAAAGAGACAAAAACTTTTATTGCAACATACAAAATGCTTTTCAAAATATTTACATGCATTTAACTATATATATATATATATATATATATATATGGATGTGTGTGTTGTATGTGTACTTTTATTAAATGTTATTGTACGTAGTGTATAAACTTAACATACCGCATTTTAAATGAGCTTTTAAGAATAAATTCTATTCTAAGAGGCGTCAGGTACTCATGTTATTGTTATTGTTATTGTTATTGTTATTGTTATTGTTATTGTTATTGTTATTGTTATTACTCTTGTTATCCTTAGTATTCTATGTACACTTATCCCATAAGTATGTGCTTGTGATCACGTAAATTTTATTCCGTTTGCTCACAATGAACAAGTTTAAATGACTTTTGTAAGTGATATGATGATGGTCAAATATTTGCCATCATTTTTAATACGGTTAATAACGTACATACCGGTATAAAATATCCTGTGATTTTTTTCATATGGTAAGTAACTCAAATGATGCCAACGACCATTTGAAAAGTAATTTAAGCGGTAATATCTAAAATATTGTGAATCGGATTTAAAGTTTATTGCTTAAGTCCATTGAAATCAATAAGATTTTCCGAAAGATAACTAAAGCAGATTTCTATTGAATACCAAAATTGAATTATTTCTAATATATAATTTTAATTAAATTGCGATTAAAATAAATAATTATCTAATGCTAATCAAAAATCTGAGACATTATTTTGAATAGTATAAATATACTAATAGGCGTGGCCCAGAACAACTTTTATGCTGCTAATTATAATAATTAGAAAATTATAACAATGATAAAAACTAATTTTTCAGTGAGTTATTTGTGCAAAAGATGACTAAAAAATTATCTAAAAACTGGATCGACATGATTAAAAATTTCTCATCTTTATTACTAAACTAGTTGTAAAAGGGTCTCTATCATAACTATTTTCAATAATATTCACTTTTCAGATAAAATTTGAACAAATTCCACATTTCAAGAGACATTTTTCTAAAAAAAAAAAAAATTTGGGACTCACTTTAAATATCTTTTCGTATGGTTTTCCTATTGGACGTTACGTAGCCCATCGAGAAGTCGCTAAACTTAGTACTAAAGGCGTGTCTTATACAATGTGAATAGTATAATGTAGTAGAATGTGAGCAGATCAGATTGAAGTGTTGTAAAAAAACCAAAATTTTATGAAAATTCAATAAAAGTTATTCAAGTAGCTTAATAAATCTATATTGGAAATTTATGTGATACACTAAAATTCTTTTGTAAGTTTAAGTACAGATCTCAAAAAATATAAATATCTTGCTTTAAGATTAATTTAAAATTCCTTGACAAGTTTAATATTTCATGACAATTTGTTCAAAATGTGTTTTGTATCACTTTTCACAAAATAATGAATAGAATTTTGAAGAAAGCGCTTCCTTTTTCAATAAGGCGGATTTTATTGCTTTTCAAAATTGTTCGCCTTTGCTTGAACGGAGAGACAAACGAAAAGAATTTTAGAGATGCTTTAATTAAGGCCTTCGACAATTTTTATCCAAATATTTATACAATAAAACCTTTTTCTTACGTAATTTTGTATGTTTCATCAAAAGTTTGGGAACACATTTACATCACAAAAAAGAAAGCGTCAGAGATATGCAGTAAAATCAAATTCTGCATCAAAGTTCGTCCATCAATTCGTTTCTGCATTCATATGTTGTCGGCATTTTACTGGTTAACAGAAATTAAAATATCGCTCGTAAATGTGGCAGGATTATTACAAATTGGTACAAGCAAATTGATATTGAAAATGGGCCAATGGTGTAACATAAACTCATTGCACTTCAATTTTTGTTTAAGCAATTTGTGGTTTTTTAAACTATTTGTAAATGGCCACAGATGGAAACTATACATCCATGTTTAGGTCATGGTTCTATAATGTTTATTCAAAAATGATACAACTTGGCATCCAAACGTCCATACTCACATTGTAAGTCTTTCAAACGTTACATTAAAAGTTGTATGAGGATACAGCAAATTATAAGGTATCAAGTATCGTCCAATATCTGAAGTACTTCCATCAAATTTACGTCCCAACCAAGTGTAGTTTTAATAATTTTAGAAAAATAAGCCTTTACATAAAGAAGACATTTTCAATATCAATAGTTCTTAGGTCACAGAATGCTCAAGCAACGGGATGGTCTAAATTTCTATAATTTGATAACAAATTTATATAAATAAATATTAGATAAATGATGAGTGTTTAATGCCATTCAAAGAAAAAAGATTTGAATTTAGTTGATTTAGATTATAATTATTTATGCATATTTTTATTTAATCTGACAACATTGAGGTTAAAATGAAAGTAAAAAATTTCCGTTTCATTCAAAAATTTGTTTCAATACGCTAACTAATAGATATGAAACGTACAAAGCGACATTGAAAAAAATACCTGCAACAAGATTATCACGTCTAACCGAGGCCTTGGCCAATTATGATCCAGTATTGAATGAATATTTTTTCGATAGACATCCCGGTGTTTTCACCCAAATACTCAACTATTACAGGTAAAAAATTTCTCTTAAATTTATTAGATCTTTTAGAAAATTTGGCTCTCTTTTTTTTTTATTTTAAACTGCCTTTCTTTTGGGTCTAAGTAGAACAGGAAAATTACATTACCCAACTGATGTGTGCGGTCCCTTGTTTGAAGAGGAATTAGAATTTTGGGGTTTAGATTCAAATCAAGTAGAGCCATGCTGTTGGTCCACATACAGCATACATCGTGATACTCAAGTAAAAAAAAAAATTGAAGAATTTTGAAGAAAAATTGATGAATTTTTTTTTTTGTAATCTTTTCAAAATATTTTTTCAGAATACATTGGCCATTTTGGATAAATTGGATATCGAAAATGAGAAACCCACTGATGAACAAGTAGCTCGCTTATTTGGTTTCGAAGATTCATTACATAAAGGCCAACTAAATTGTTGGCAACGTTTAAAGCCAAAAATATGGGCGTTATTCGATGAACCATCTAGTTCTATGGGAGCCAAAGTAAATAAATAAAATATTTCTCGTTTCATCAAATTTATATGAATTATTAATGAATTTTCTTATTACAATTTCATTCCACTTTTCTTGGGCTCCATTTCGGTCTATTCTCTGGTAGATTGTAGCCAGTATGTCTGTGTTCTTCATTTTCGTTTCTGTGATATCATTCTGTTTAAAAACGCATCCAGGTTTTCGTGTTGATTACCCAAATACGCCGACAATTGCCACTGTAACAGCAGAAATACAAATCCCAATAGCAACACCAATTGCAATATCAGCACCAACATCAACATTGACATCGATATCGACATCGACATCGACATCGACATCAGCAAGTACAATAAAATATGAGAATATTGATAAGCCGATTATTGTTGATTATAATAACAATAACATCAATAAAAATCGTAACAATAATAATAATTTAATACCCATATCGTTTTCTGCCTTAACAACAGCAACAACTAAAATTAAAACTCCAATGACAAATCAATCAAAGCGTAATATTTATTTGAATTCTGCCTTAAAAGAATTTTTAGCATTTAATCATCATGATTATGCTGGATATGAAAATTACAAATATTTACAAAATACAACAACGAATGCCATGACAAAATGGCAAAGAATGCGCCGTTCTAAAACAGTTGAAATGTATTCAAATGTTACGGGAGAAACATCAAATATGAATGGTAAAAATATTACAAAAATATCAGCACCAATAAAAATAATAACATCTACAGCAACATCATTATCATCACCAACATCAAAATCATCAACAACATCAACAACATCAACAACATCAACAACAACATCAACAACAGTACCAATAACAGTACCAACAACGGTAACAGAAATGTCATCAACATCAACAATATTGTCATCAATATCATCTCATGGCTGGTTAGACTCTTTAGGTCAACCGCATCAAGCCTTTTTCTATGTGGAATTAGTTTGTAATGTTTGGTTTTTCATTGAAGTGATTATACGTTTCATTGTAAGTAAATATTCATTGAATGATGCATTCATTGATTAATTAATTATTTTATCAATTTATTAAAATAGTTTGCGTTGCCATTTAAAATTTTGTGGAAAGCATTCCAAAAGAAATTTAATTAAATAATTATTAAACGAATTTGCATTGGAGTCCATTTTCCAATTCTGTTTTAATTCTTTGTTAAGAGTTTAAAATTTTTATAATTCTGATTAAGAGCTGCACATATTTCCTTCTTAAGGTGGATTATTCTCCGTTCCCATATTTTAAATTTTTATAAAATATCAATTAACTATTCAAATTTCATAATCAACCTCATCGCTTTTATTTTGTTAATTTTTAATTTTATTATTATTATTATTATTATTATTATTATTTTCTGTTATTATTTTTCTAGGTATCACCGAATATTTGGCAATTTGTGAAATCACCTGTAAATATTATTGATTTTGTGGCAACATTAAGTTTTTATACGGACGTAATGCAACGTATGGGTGAACATACTGGTCTATTGGAAGCATTTTCTATTGTAAGGATAATGCGCTTATTTAAATTGACACGTCATTCGCCCGGCTTACGTATATTAATTCATACATTTAAAGCATCTGCCAAAGAATTAACATTACTAGTATTTTTTCTTGTTTTGGGCATTGTCTTTTTCGCCAGCTTAGCTTATTATGCTGAAAAATTACAGGTTAATATTATAATTTTTAGCATAACTGCAGGCTGCTCTTGCAAAATTAAAATTTATTTGTTTTTTTTTTTTACATTTAGGATAATCCAGAGAATCAATTTAAAAGTATACCTTTAGGTTTATGGTGGGCCATTGTAACAATGACAACAATTGGTTATGGTGATGTGGCCCCAAAAACATATCCTGGCATGTTTGTTGGTGCTTTATGTGCTTTAGCTGGTGTATTAACAATTGCTTTACCAGTACCAGTTATAGTTAGCAATTTTTCAATGTTCTATTCCCATACACAGGTAAGTTTTTTTTCTCTAAAACAAAAAAAAAAAAAACAGGCGATTATAATGTTTCTGACACAATTAGTACACTTTTGAAAGGGATTAGTTTCATATTTTTTTTCACAGAAACGGAATTAAATTTTTTTTTGTTTTTCTTTTTTATGCAATACATTTCTTATGTGTTTCATATATGTTCAACTAAATGAAATGTCCTTTAGGATATAACAAAAAACTTTTTCTGTGAGCATTGTGTAATAATTTTAAACTGTATCAAGACTAAGCTGTTACAAAGTTCTAGCACGAATTCTTAATGCTTCAGATTAAGGTCTTTCATAATACTGTAACAATTTCTTTGGTTCTGAGAACCAAGTAAAGTCTGTAGCATTGTGTTTCGCATATGGCCCACAATGGACTGTTTTAGCTGTTTGGATTTAGACTTTGCAAAAAGCAGATGTTTGGAATGGTTTTCACAGAATCCTTAAGGAAATTGTGCTTTGTTAGAAAGGCCATCGCAATTACCTTATCTGTCGTTAGCCTTAGCCTTTACAAGAGATGTCTACCCATTGGCTTGTCTTTACTAGATTTTTGTAACTGGTTTTCAATTGCACTTCAGAAAGCTTCCCATGGATTTGTTAAATTGCTTTTGGGCATTTAAGAATTCTTTTTATAAATATTGCATTGAAAGAATTTCAAATTGTGATCTTTGTCATTAAAACGGTTATAGATCTGCTTTATAAATATCTAGAATTTTTCTGATTTTTATAAATAGGCCCGTTCTAAATTACCTAAACAGCGACGGCGTGTTTTACCCGTCGAACAGCCAAGACGTAAAAGAGATCAATTGCCGGTATTGAGGGAACGTAGCAATACAATTAAACCGATATCAATAACAGCAACGAATATTGCATCAATAAGACCACCGATACAACAACAACAACAACAACAACAGCAACAACAACAACAAGAACAACAACAACAACAACAATACCAACAACCTTCACAACAAATCTGTCATACTTACACAGCGTTTCATCATCAGCACCAACAGCAGCAGCAGCAGCAGCAACAACAACAGCAGCAACAATATCAACAATCACATCAATCGGGACCATTTGGTACAATAAAAATCGGTAAAAATTTCTTATCACTTATTTCATTTCATTTCTTATTTTTACCATTTTTGCGTCTCCTCTTTAATCCTTAATCTTTTTCATGTTTCCTCCCAAATTGTGTAATGTTAATAATATGTAACAATTTCATCCATTTTCGATTGTATAAAATAATCTTTAGTAAGGCATTGAAAATAAATGAAAAAAAAAAGATTATATTGGGTTGTTCACTAAGTGTTTTCATATATAAAAAAGCACAATTTATCTAAATAATTTGCAATGAATTTATATTAAATATTCTTTAGCGATCTTCGATCGCAGTCGCTTCCATCCAATAAAAATTTTGAATTAACTTTCCTAACAAAGTAAAAATGGGAAGGAAGAATCGAAAAGTGATCTTCATCATTGCAATGCAATCTACACTTTTCCCATTAATGTTTATTAAGTAAAATAATTAAGAATTTGCAATTACTTTTTTTTTTTTTGGCAAAGTCGTTAGCTTTCAAGTTCTATTAGCTCTTTAAGTAAATTAAGTGTTGTGCTGTCACGATCGATTACTTCACGCATTTTTTCAAGAAATTTAAAAAAAAAAATAAAAAGCTTAAACCGATTAAAATTTTAGTTCAGTTTATACCAATTTCAATTTTTTGAGAATGACAAAATAATTTTCTTTGATTTCTTTTCACCTCAATAAATCTTTTATGATAAATCTTTTATGAACTCATCTCTGATGGAACATGGATGATGGAACTGTTACTGTTCTATTCCAAAAATATTTTACAATAACTATTTTTCGATATTAATTCGGTTTATCCCGAATATTAATGATTTTGCATCATTTCAAGTGCCATTCATTATTATTTTCTGATTACTTTATCCTCTTTTATCTTTCACATTTATTATTTGCTTTATGACACAAACTAAATAAAAAGAAATCCCCAGAAATATTAAGATGAATGATCTAAATATTGTTGGTGTTAATATAGAACAGCCACATATAACATTACCCGCCATTGTTAAGAATCATCATAATCATTTTTATTAGCATTTACATCAGCATCACCATCAGCATCACCATCATTATTATTATCATCATCATCACTACGGCCAAGACATAAAAGACATATCTCATATGTCTTCAGTTGCATTAATGCAACAACAACGATAATGACAATGACAATGACAATGACAATGACAATGACAACGACAATACCAACAATGACAATGTAATCTAAAATTGGAGACCCATCTATCATAAGTAGTAAGTATTTTTCATTCGCTCTAGCAGTGAATAAAGAAAAGAAATGAAAAACCAACTAAAAGAGAGACTTGTACTGCTAAACGATTTGTAAATTTATCTGACACATTTCAGTTACCTTTGACGTATTCTATTGTCATTCTTACAATCTACATTTGACATTTAATTCAAGAGATTTTTAACTTTATATGAATAATAAGACACATTCGAGATAGACTTACAAATTTTTTACAATCATCACCTAATCCTTAAAATCAATTAAAGTTCAGCTATCCAATATATTTCTAATTAAAATTGAAAGTATTAAGAAATAATTGATCGTAATTCATATCGCAATGTAAATATAAGTTCTATTGAACAGAGATAATTTTTATTGCCTTGCACCAAAATTATTAATAATGAATTAATCCAGTGGAAACATTATCAATATCAATATGAAAGTAAATTTCTCTTCTGTAAATATTCCATCGAAATATTAAACCATTTTGAGTGAAATCGATTATTTGTTGTTTATTTTTTTTGAGCTTCCTTTTTTTCATGGAGAATTGAAATAATAAGAATATCTGCATTTACTTATTTATTTATTTATACTCATTAGTTACATAATAATCTTAAACAACTAATACGGAGAAAAATACAACTAAAATACTTAAGTTATAAAAATAACAACAATAGTAACAAAACCAAAAAAAAAAGCATCAAAAACAATCAAAATAAATTTCAAAAAATACAAAAAAAAATACAAAAAACAAAAGAAAAAAAAATACCAATAAGTTTATGTATGCGGCACAGATAATGGTACAAAATATGAACCTTCATGGGCCTACTAAGCTAATAAAAGCTCATGAAATATACGAACGTTATTAAGAGCGTGATCACAGAAATGAGAAACATGCTTTCAAAAATAAGCATTTTTACAAATGACATAATCTGGCAACTATTGGTGTAGCACAAGATACTTGATATAATTTAATGAGTTAATAGACGGGTCGAACAAATGAAAATAGTCATTGTATAAGTTACGAAAGACACGTGTTACGAAAATAGAGTTGATAGTTGGCACGACATTGTGATAGTTTTAGAGGTACCTAGTGCCTAGAAAAGTTTGCGAGGATATGAAATGAAATGCCGCCTTGTATCAATTTTACCATAAAAATAACGGACAACATTTCACGATGATTGGACAGAGTGGGCAAATTGAGCAGCTTTAAACGATTTTCATACGGAGGCCACATCCCATCCTAAACCATTCAGTAAGCATCGTAATTCATATCGCAATGTAAATATAAGTTCTATTGAACAGAGATAAATATAAGTAAATGTAAGAAAGTTTTTTTGTATGGCTTCAATGTGGTCAATATAGCAATTATAAGTCGGATTCTACACACCAATAGAGTACTTGAGTATTGGTCTTACAAGGGATGTGAACTTGGGTCTTTGAATTATTTAGCCCACCTCTTTATTCACTGAGGACTTAATATGCAAATGAAATCTAAGTTTTGAATCAAATGTAACCCCTAGATCTTCCAATTCATGACCGTTTACGTAGTAACATGTAGGGAAGCTTAGTATTTCGATAAATGATTTATATCTAAAAAATTCCATATAAATTGGCAAATTGATTTGAATCTATTAACCAATAAGGACTTTACAAAATTTCGGAATACATTAGACTCAAATGTCATGCATTCGATTCATAATGTAAAATATTGTAAAATCGAAATCGTTGTATTACAATATTTATAATAATCATTATCATTGTTATTATTTTTTTCAATATCATCATCATTACTGTGATAGCTATAATTATTATTAAATGATTCACTGATATTATTGAGTGCATGCCAAGAGAAAATATAAAGCGGTTTTATATAAACTGATAAAATTGTCGTTTTAGACAAAACCAAAAAAAAAAAAAATCTATGCATAATTAAGAGCAATTTAATTAATTAATTGACAAGAATTGTTCATTTAATTTGAATATAATTTTAGGTGATTATTTAACAGTACCAACCGTCACTCAATATAATCATCATCATTATCAACATCATTTAGAGCCAAGAGATCCAACAATTGGTCATGATAATATGATACCATTGCAACCACAATTTCTAGCATTACCAGGTAAAATATGCACAACTTATAAGAAATTAAGAAATTTATACCTAATAAAAAAAAAAAAGGGAAGAAAAAAAAACAAAACTTAAAAGGAAGTGGCAAAATTTTAAATTTCATTGGGCTTTGTTTTTATTTTCCCTGCTTTTGCAGATGAACGAAAACATATAAAACAAAAGGCAACCGCTTTAAGTCTGGCAAATGATGATGATAATGCATTAGTTAAACAAGAGCAACAGCAACAATCACAGGAATCTCTTAAGCAACCAGAAGAGATGATTTCTAAATATCGTTCCGATAAATCAATGCGTGACAGTTTAAGGTTAAATGTGCCACCCACAGTTAATGTGGTTAATGTTCGAATGCCGTTAATACAAAGCCAATCAAATCAACAGCATCACTTTATTAATAATAATAATAATAATAATAATAATAATAATAATAATAAATAACGAAAACGAATTGTGTTATGCTACAAGAGCAGCACAAAACATTCATAAACAACAAATGCATCATAAAATTGAAACAGTTGATGGAATGGAAAGGAATCTTAAAGAGGTTAATGTAAATGTAAGAAAATTATTAACACTGCCACAGCAACAATATTATACGTGTCAGGAATTACAACAACAAAAACAAAAAGAACAACAACAACAACAACAACAACAGCAGCAGCAGCAGCAGCAGCAGCAGCAGTTCAATCAGCAACGTTGTAATGAAATCAATTTAAATTATGCGTTGCCATCCAAGGTGAGATTGTTAAGTGATAATACCATAAATAAATGTGCAAAATGTGATGAATATGATGATCATCATGATGTTCATATTAGTACAGTTAATAATGATATTAATGGTGATGACGACAGTGATGACAATGAAAAACTTCAAGCGCATATGAATAATAGAAAAAATATATTGACCACTATACGTATTACAAAGGTAATGGCAACAGCAACGGCAACAGCAACGGCAACAACAACAGCAGTGAAAGCTAAAGGAGAGCATACATTTGAAAATATTGTAGAAGACACAGATAGAAATGGTAATTATGATAAGACACATTGCAATGATATGGATCTAAAATAAAGTATCGTTTTTTTTCTTTTTTGGAATGAAATATTTTAAGAAAATCTAGGCAAATTTTCTAAAATGAACTCATGAGACATTACCAAAAATAATATTAAAAAGAAAAAAACATGTTGTGAGATTACAAAAAATAAAAGTTAAAGTAACACTCAAGTGAAGTAAATAGAAAAAAAAGGTTAGATGGGAAATGGTCCATAAATATGTACAAATACTAAACTTGATAGTTATAGATTTTGAAATATCATGGCATACACTATTTGAAAACATGACTTAGAAAGGTCAAAATTTTACATATATTAATTTGTGAGAATTTTCTTGCAGAATATTCTTGCCTATGGAATGCTACCGATTTGATAAAAATTTTGCCTGTAAATTTACTGCGTATAGTTTTTTATTTATTTTTATTTTATTTCAAGTTATAAACTTTTTTTGGGGCAGAATAATTACAAGAATTGTCCGAATTTAACCATTTCTACTTCCATTGAACCTTGACTTCATATATGCTGATGTACCCTTAGTGGTGTATGGTACAAATACTGGATAAAGTAAATTCAAGTATTATAGCATTTAAACACATCACTCCATAAATTCTAATTGACTTTTAAGATGACTAGAAAATAGCACAAACATTAAGGTCTAATAAAATTATACGTCAATATACATTAATACAAATACGCCTACTTGAAAGTATTCAATATGAATACTTTCTATTTTTCATTTATATCCGGTTTACGATTTTTACCAGTTTACGCCATTATTTGATAACACATTAATCGATTTGTTATTTACCATCAATTCAAGTAAAAAATAAAATTACTAGAAATTTATTTAGAATATCGGGTAGATATATTTTTAGATGATCTTTTTTTAGTAGTAGGTTTAGAGCAAATGCGTTACGTCATAATGGAATAATAAAAAGTTTCGACTTATTTAGTTCATGTATATTGGGAAACAAGGGTAGTGAGTGTTTAACGTCAACCATAGTCCCATATAATAGAGAGAGTTATTTCATTAAAGCTCTTATTGCCCTTTATAGAGAAATATTCCTCTTGATTAAATGTCGAAGCCTATTAAAACCTGTCGTTTCTCGATAGAATTCCTAGTTTGGATCCAATTGTGATTTCAACACCAAACAATAGCAAATGGCTAAGTTAGGTATTAGCCATGGGCACAAATTTGATATTAAAACTCAATCAGCATAAGGACCTAAGCCTAACAATTAGAGCAAATACTCTTAGAGATCAAATAAATGATGGACAGAGCAAATAAAAATGTTTGAATATAGGAATACAAAAATAAGAATGGAATTTAGTTAAGTGCCCCTTAAACGTTTTCAGGAAGTAATTGTTATGCTTAAAACTTTTTTTTTCAATAGATTGAATTTTGCATTATATGGAGCTGCATGTAACAGATTTTTCAAGACTTACTTATCGCTATATATTTCTTTGTATAGCTTATATCAAATTTATATCATAATTTGAAATGTTAATTGCATTTGTGTTTCGTACAAACTGGACCATAAGTGAACTTTTAGCTAAATATAAATTAATAATTTCTAATAAAAATAATAATTATATATAATAATAAAGTGAATAATAATTATAATAAAGCATAATAATTGTTAGATAATTTATTTAATTTATTATCGCATAAATAAACATATAAAATAAATATCTATTTCATATACAATTTAATTCCAAGTGTAATTATTGAAATTGAAATTGCAATTTGAAATTATTATTAAAGTATAAAATATAAATATAAAATATGATAAGTATCTGATTTCCATAATTCAGATGTAACTAAAATAATTTTCCAACTGCCTAAGATTTTCTTTTAAAGAGCGGGAGTGTAATAATAAGGCAGAGAAAGAGAGAGGGAAAGAGATAAAGAGATAACGGTATTACTATAGATTAAGAAAGTTGAAATAAGCAAATTAAACATTCGAAAAGATTTGATATAGACTGGCCTTTTTGTTAAGAGGAATCGATCGACTCAAAATATTTTTCCCTTATTTTTTCGGCATTTTTGGCACAAAATTATGATAACTAGAGGATTGAATTTCATGAATTAAAACTGGGCGCTCCAGATTGTCCAATTTTTTAATTGCTGTTTATTTACTCTCATTGAAAATGCAGTTTTTATTTTTCTAAATATTTATTTTTAATAGAATTTAGAATCACTATTTAATTTCCATTGTACTTCTAAAATATTAATCAGTTATATGTAAATTGTACAATTGTATTAAGTAAACACTTACTAGAAGATCATAAGCGGGCCTTTTTTGGCTAAATTAATTAAGGTATAATTAATAAGGGTCATGATGGATTCAAGTTATTAAATAACATAAATAAAAATACATATTGATAATGGATAAATTATTAAGAAAGCAAAATAACTTTAAAAGTGGAATCTAAACAATTTTTGAACTTTGTTTTTTTTTTCAAATTAAAGAAAAAAATTTATAAAAAAAATATATAAATTATATATACACATATATAAATATATTGTAAAGATAAGAAATAAAAATCTACAACTATAATTTATAATCATTATTTTCATGTTACAAATGCATGAAAATATGTTTACATAATATTTTGTTGGATTTCGACCAAATTAATATTGGTAACAATTATTCAAGCAATGAAAAATGTAATCAAATTTTTCATGTAAAATTTAACTACGTATTGTTAAAGTTCATTGCTAAGGATACGTATATTCCATGTAATTTTTAATAAAATATTCTCGGGAATAAAATATTGTTATTTCATTATTATCACGTATCAAAATGATGATTATTTTTGGAACGTATTAAAATAATTTCTCAATGAGTGACAATTATCATTATACAAATTCACATACAACGTAAATTTAGATTAAACTCAAGAAGAAGTTCATATGAATAGTTTAATATGATACAATTTGAATAATGTGAAAATTTTTTTGCTTTTAAAGTACAATTTACCAAAAGTTACTCAGCCGATCCTTAAACAATTATTAAAACTGGCATCTGACGAAATCAATCCAGTGCCATAACTTAAAGTGTTTACTAACTGTCTACATTTGGGTATTTTTCCGAGTATATGGCAAAGGCTGAGGCTGGTGTTAGTGCCCAAAAACCAAATAAGTCTATAACTGACGCTAGATTATAACGCTGCTTTTGTATGATTGATGGACTAAATAAAACTCTAGAAAAAATTGTATTGATCAACAATAGAAGCCATTTCATGTGTGAAAAACTTTGTAGCCGAAGCGATAGAAAACCCGATATGGAGTTATGGAACTAAAAAGTATTAACCACTCATTATTCTGGATATACAAAATGTATTTAATTCCGCAAGTTGGGTACATATTATACAGACTCTTGATAATTTATGAATACCCTGCTATTTTAAAGCGATTATAGGTACTTCCTATAGCATTTGTTGTTAAAGTCGATAATCGAGATAACTAAATTTGGCAGGTCGGTATTTTCTCTCTTCAAGGCAGTATAGATCGTATGAGTGAGTTTGAACAATTTTTACAATCATTTTCTTATTTTAAAAAAAGCATCAATAGACGATTAAATAGTTCTTTAAAAAATTTTTTTTTTTTAAATACAACCTATGCATACCTATAATTTAATATACGAAATCTATATGTTTCAGGTAGGTCCATTTTTTTGATTTCCTTTGCTTATAAACAATTTTTCAAGTTATTCCACAAGTAATTATTTCCTATTTTTCTGAGTTCTTTTAATAAGTTCTATTAGTTTTTAGAATGAATAAAGTAGTAGGCGTTGATCCTGATGTCCTGCATCGCCCTTATCTATTTAATATTCGCCAAAGAACCTATTTTAGGTAAAGAACCTACTTTAGGTTTTTTTCATTCATGATCTGATGTGAAGGGAATTAAAAGTGACTTTGTACTTCTTCAATAAATAAATAAAGCGCAAGAAATTCAAACAAATTGAAATTTTTTATTATAAATTTATTAATATATAAATATTTACTTATTTCACTTTAATAATATTAATAATTATTTCTATATACATATTTTATGGTATATATATACTTTACAATATCTTTTTAAATTATTTTAAATATATAAAAAAAATCTTTGAAATATACGAACACGTTTTAGTCATTTAGTGGGTGAAAACAGGGGGCAGGGAAAGAGGGGAAGAGATACAAATTAATAATAAGTTAATAATTTCTATGAAATCTTATGATTTTTGTAAATTTTCTTTCTGTTTTTTTTTTTAAATTAAGTAATCAATTTGCTTAATTTTTGTGAAATTTACATTTTAATTATTTTATTATGATTTTAATGATTTTTTCAATAACAAATAATCCTAATATGTATTGAAAGACTAAAACTAAAACAAGAAAAAATTATGTATATAATAAAAGTAATTATAATTGTTACACTTTTCTACTGACTTTAAAATTTTTTAAACACTTTAGCCTTTTCTACTTTAAGTTTAGCAAATGTCAACAGATGTTTATTAAATTAATTATTCAGTTTTATGTTTTAATTTATTTTTAAATTTAGATGAAATAAAATGAAGAAATATTTAATATTTTACTAATGGGAAAGAGAAATAGCAAAAATGAATTATCGCTTTCTTTCTTTTCTTATTAAAAAATTACAAAACTACAAGAAAAGGGCATCTCAAAAAATTTAAGCTATTTTGAAAAGCTGAAAACAGTTTGGTAACTGCTAATGTAAAGCTTTATAAATGTGAAATATATTACTTTAATAATTGAACTCGTTAGTTAATTTCTTTCGTTAGATAATTCTTATTGGACTTCACTTTCACTGTCGCTTTTTTCTGAAAAAAAAAGAGCACAAAAATAAAATAGAAAAATGGTACAATTACGTAATTATAATGAAGATAAATTTTATGCATTCACTCACCTTTTTTACCCGTATAAGCATGACGTTTCAATCGATCATATAAATCTTCCTTTGTACCATAAAGTGAGGCATTTGATCTGGCTAATGTACTCATTTTACCACCACCATGTAAGCCTAAAATGCATTATACAATATACACATGAGGAATCAGGTAGGTCATATATAATATTGTTACAAAATTTTCAAGAGTATCTTACCATCTTTCATATAAGTTTCATTATAAAAGTTTGGCATTTCCCAGCCATCTTCTTCATCATCGTAATAGTGAGCATAAGTGCTGTGATGAGATGGTGCAATGGATTCAGCATACGGTGTATGGGCGCCATAATAGAAATTCACTTGGGATCCAGTTTGATCCATGGCAGAGGTTAACATTTTCTTGGGATCACGCTTTCGGGTTGAACGTACACAAATCATCCAAATTAAAAGTACAATAACAATAATGAAAATAACGGCACCAGCTATACCGCCAGCAATGTAAGCGAATTCGGAACGCTCGGCACAATGTGGACCAGTAAATGAACCCACACAACGACAAGATGGTGTACCCTTTAAATCTTTTACACAAGACCCGGCATTTTCACAATAGCCTTCGCAAACATCTACGCATTCCATGCCAGTGCCATTAAAACCTGGCTTACATTCACATTTGAAATCAGATGTTTCTGGCACCAAAATGCAATATGCATTTATATCACAATGGGGTTTTCCTTCAGCTATTTCCTCACATGGATTACTACATTCAGATTTTGATGTTGCTCCAGTATTTTTCGTACTATGATTTGGGGGGCATTGTAGGCACGATGTTTGCTGTGATTCTGGTTGATAATAACCTTTGTGACACTCAACACACATATTTAATGTGCCATTGAGATATGTGCCTGGTGAACATATGGGTAATGTACATTCTTCTACAGATTTTCCTCCAACTTTGTGCGTTGTACGACCTAAAGGACAAGCAGCACATGATGGCTGCACGCCTTGCGATCTATAAGTACCGCGAGGACACGGTTCGCATTTTCCATCCACACCCAATTGCATACCAGACGAACATTCATCGCGACATTCTTTACGAGAGGTAGATTCTGAAGAACGAGTAGTTTGTCCTAAGCCACACAACTCGCAACTAAACGAGCCTTCTTTCGATTGATAAAATCCGTGACCACATGAACGGCACAAACCTGTTTCGGAATCAAAATATTTGCCTGCAGGGCAACGCTCTTTACAATCTGCAGCTGAACGTGCACCAGGGCCCGATGTTACCCCGGAACGCCCTGCAATTATTGGACATTTACTACATTGCAATTGACCAGCTTCCGATTGGTAGAATCCCCGTTCACATGACATGCAAGTTTTGTTCTTTACATCGTAGAAAGTACCAATAGCACATGGTACACAGTCAGGTATCATTACAACTTGACCAACAGGACAAGCATACTCAGAATCTAATTCCAAAGAAGCAGGATCCGGGACTGTGTTCGGTAAAATATCTTCAACAGAAAATTGATCATCTTCTAGAATTAATTTTTCAAGAAGGGTTTGAACCGTGGAACGTTCACCAGAAGATGAATGTACAACTGGATCACTGTGAATAAAAACAAAAGGAAAATAAGGAACATTAAGCATTCATTCAAATTAAATTTACTCTAAAACTATAAAAAGCAAAGTATGAAGCTAGTTTAAAAGCAAAGTGTGTGTACGATCCACAACCATATATATAATCAAAATTGAATTTACTATGTTTAGTATAAATGATGTAAATATGAATAGGAGTGTATGCAAATTGAAATGTTCTAAACAAACATACTTTACTGCCGGGAAAGATATTTCCAGTATATACGTGTCTCCATTTGTTTGTTGTCGGCCTTGGCGACCATGTTGTTCGGTTTCATCTTCTTCACTATAAATTTTTCAATGTTTAATTAAACACATGCCACATGCAAATCATTATACATTGAACACGTAAAATATAAAAAGAATAAGTAATTAACATTGCTTAAGAACAATTCAAACAATTAGGTTTTAATTTTCACAGACAGCTTTGAATGTAAGTTGAGTGGAACAAAAGAATAGAAATAATATATGATGAAACAATTTTAGCTTGAAAGAAAACTCACTTTAATACTGGAACTTCTGCTTCCATTACATAAACTCCACCATCTTTGGTTTGTCGACGTACCCGATTATTTTGGGCAGCTCGATAATGATCACACTTAACATCGATTTGTATATCTTTGCATTCTCTAGTGCCCTCGATAGAATACGAGCAGAAATTCCAATCTCTATTCAGGCTATTTATAGAATTCGTAACTTTTTGCCTTAATACTCCTTGACCCGCTTTATTACATAAGACATCAGATGGGAATAACATTTTTATACGGAATACACGCTGAGCAGGTTTTGAAGCTATTAATTGAAAAATAAAGGAAAAACTTTATCAATTAACTTTGTTAAAAGAAAAATTACATAGTTTTACTTACGTGAGCAAGATGGATAGATTATTGGCATTGATGGATCATTGGTGGGTCGCCAGAAGCCTTCGGCACCACATGTATAAAATTCTGGAACGTCTTCAGAGAAACGTAAGCCGGGATTACAAGAAATTTCGCAAACTTTGAATTGGCCTCCAGCTCCCCAATCTTTGCAAACTTGAACCCCTCCCACTGGATCAGCTAACGGAGCACAGAATTCAGTTAAAAGTGATACTTTAAAGCTACAAGATGCTGTGTTGCCGGAAGCATCAGAGGCTACATAGGTAATATCGTAAGAACCCCATAGCAATGTGGAGCCAGACCTATGACCATTTCTTTCAATAATTTTTGTGATTCCAATATTATCACTAAAATGTGGTTCATCCCAAGTAACAACAGATGAACCATTTTTAGCTATTACCCACAAATCACCAGGACAATATTCTACTTTCGGTGCTTCCTTATCAACTAATAACTGTTGACAATTGGGACCTGTATAACCAGTTGGACATTTGCGATTGCCACACATTGATGGTACCGTGCGTTCTACACCACCTAATGTTATCTCATAACCCGACCAATTAAGAATTAGGTTTTTATATAAAACAGGTTCAGAACGGCAATCTCTCACTTGCTTTTGTATTTCGGATGTTATGTCAAGTGCACGAGACCACACTTGAGCTTTCGTTATTGTACCTTGAAATCCATTTTCAGCATAAGCAATATGATGTTTATTATCGTCTGGTTGAGGTCGTCCCAGTACAGTCCATAAAAATAGTGGTGCTGTCCGACCTTTTGCATATTCTACTTTACTGGCGATCAAACCTTCAGTGATTAATTGTAAATAGCCAGTAGACCCATCCCAAACAATAGCAACATGATGCCATTGTCCATCATTAATTGAAGTATATTCACCGAATGAAAGAAATACATCCGATAAATCCGAAAATAGGGATATTTGAACTCCACTAGAGTGCGCTTGTAACATAAGTCGACGATTATTAGCTATATGGGATGATTGTACTTCATACAAATTAAAGAAAATGCCAGTATCATCCTTTTGAGCAAATTGAACCCACATGGCTATTGTTAAACTTTGAGATTCTCCTGTACTAAATGGTACAACTTGGGACGCCGACGAACGAGATACATCACTAAAGTATAAATCATAATCTACCTGAATAGATTTACGACAATCATCACCTGTCATATTAAAGGGGCATTGGCAGTAGAAAGCATTAGTTAAGTCGACACAAGTTGCACCAGGTGGACACGAATTATCTTTACAATCAATAATGTCTTGGTCGCAATTAACGCCAGTAAAACCTTTTGGACATTCACATGTATAACCCACACCATTATCAATGCACAGAGCTTCGTTTTGGCAAACATTTTCTTCACAAGCATCAAATTCATATTGACAACCAACACCTACAAAGTCTGTAGGGCAAGTGCAATTTAAGCCAGAGCCGAAATCTTGGCATTTTCCACCATGCATACATGGATTACCAATGCATCTTTCTGGAGCCGTTTCACAATTTTTGCCATCAGTACCACTAGGACAAACGCAAAAGTAGTCTTGGAATAAGTCAATACAACTTGCATCGTTTTGACATGGCGAAAGCGTATTACATGTTGTAATTTGTGTTTCACAATGCATCCCACTCCAACCTTCTACGCAGATACATTCAAAACCACCAACCCGATCAAGACATTGAGCACCATTTAAGCAAGGATTGCTAACACAGTCATCTATATCTGTTTCACATAACATACCCGTAAAACCATCTCGGCAAACACATTGAAATTTATTATCTAAATCTAAACAACGTTCTGTACCAACTGGATTGCATGGATCACTTAAGCATTCGTCTATTTCAGCTTCACAGCTTAACCCTACAAATCCTGGGCGACATTTACATATGAAGCCATCCAATTGATCGACGCAAGTGGCACCATTTTGACAAGGATTTGATTCACAGTCATCAATTGTGTGTTGGCAATTCTTTCCTGTATAACCTGACTCACAATTACAAGTGTATCCATTTACTAAATCTACACAAGTGCCATCATTAAAGCATGGATTATTTGCGCAGTCATCAATATCAATATTACAAGATTGCCCGGTCCAGCCTGGATGACATACGCATTCATGTTCAAAAAGCCGATCAACGCATGTGCCGTGCTTACATGGCTCCGACAGGCACAAATCAATTTTCTCCTCGCAACGCTTTCCCGTAAAACCAGATGGACAGGAACATTGAAAATCGTTAATTAAGTCGGTACAATTTGCACCAAGAAGACAAGGGTTTTCAGCGCAGTCGTCAATATTAGTTTCACAATGAATCCCTTCCCAACCTGGTAGGCAATAGCATTTATATCGCCCTTGTTGCAAGGCATTACAACTGGCTCCATTTGAACAGGGATTCCCATTAGCTGTACATGGATCTATTGTTATGTCACAATTTTCTCCGGTGTAACCACTTCGGCAAAGACACGTAAAATTCTTATATCCTGGTTCGTTTTTACACATTGCTCGTATTGGGCAAGTATTTTCATTGCAATCGCTAATTTCTTCTTGACAATTAATGCCTGAATACCCGGGTGGGCACTCACATCTATAGCCTTGAGGAAGATCGGTGCATGAGCCTCCATTATAACATGGTTGAGATGAACATTCATCAATATCAATTTCACAACGCTTTCCGGAAAATCCGGCTGGACAGAAGCATTGAACAGAGTGTCCCATGGGAACACATAATCCTCCATGTTGACAAGCTCCATCTCCGCAAACAACTAGCCTACATTCTTCGCGACTTTTAGCCCCAGAAGTTTCTGTACGCATGTTTGTCGGACATTCGTTACAAGTTTGGGAACCAGAAGTGCTTTGGAAAAAGTTTAAAGGACAAGGAGAACATGGAGCTAAGCCTGTTGGTGAATATGTTCCAGGCAAACACTTTTGCCGACACAAGTCTTTTGTAGAAGCAGCTGTTTGATATGTATAAGTATTTTGTGGACAAGCTTGACAGTCCTTAAAACCAGCATTTGCTGGCTCAGCCGTAAATGAATTTCTAGGGCATTCCAAGCAAGGCACCAAACCAGTGGGAGAATAAGTACCATAGCCGCAAACTGGGATACAATCATTAAGAGACTTAGAGCCTTCTTCTTTTGTATATGTGCCAGAAGGACAACGTAAACAACTTCCTTGGCGATCGCGATTTTGATAATAACCACGGGGACAATTTGTACAAACGTTTTGACCAACTGCTACATAAGTACCAGCAGGACAATGTAAACATCGTGGCACGTCGCTTGTATCCATATTTAAAACTTCTCCAATACTACATGTAAACCCTCTAGATATATTACTTTTCAGAGCACGTAATGGTGGACACTGGTTACCAATGTGGGATATATTTAATAAAGAATCAATCACAGCGCTCGCATACGGCACACTCAAATCGAATATTAAATTTAAAGTTGAACCGCACAAATCATATAACTGAGGTTGCCTAATAGCAGGTAATATGGAAAGTATAAAGTCCATTTTGACAACATTTTCTTCCAATAAACTTGGAACGGATTTTAAGAATGTTACATTCATATTTACATTAACTGCCGAGCAACGTTGCGATAGTAATTGATTTAGACCAGCATAATTTTGGGCTAAGAGACTTTGATATTGATTTAAGCAAGAATAAGCAACAGCACCATTGGCGCGATAAGTGACAGTAGCCGTAACTTGATAATCAGCTTGTTCTGTATTTTCCGATACACAATCTGGCACAACAGAAGTGGGTTTCCATAATCTTGAAGTTTCACAAGAAAAGTTTTTAATGGGTTCTCCATCCGTAAAACGGTAACCAGACTTACATGTGGCTATGCATTGAATACCTTGAGAACTTGGCTGACAATTTATGGCCCCATTAACAGGAGGTTGTAGCTGCCAGTCGACACATGGCGACGCTTGTACCGACACTTGGAAATTACAATAAGCCCGATTATTGTAACGGTCTGATGCAACTATTGTAACATTTTCATAGGTTCCAATGGCAATGGTTGCTCGTTCTGGACTAAACATAATTTGTACCTCACCAGAGTCGTCTGATGTTTTAATACGTTTACGAGTGTCATTAAAATTCACTGTGTAACTATCTTGACGATCTACCAATTCTATAACATAACTCTGAGGGCATTGCAAAAGTGGTGGAGTTATATCAGGTACAGTTATGTTAATTTCACATATGGCTACGTTTCCATCATAATCGAATGCAACATATTTTACTACCGTATCTTTAAATATATATGATGGGATACGGAAATTTTGTGGTTTTACTTCTAAACGTGCTATTGAACCAGAATTGTCCACTGCTGTCGGTTCAGTGAAATTGATTGGTAAAATAGCCCCGTAATCATCACGTTTAACCACAACCGGTTGTTGAGGACAATTCTGAAATATTGGTGGCTCATTATCCACACAAGGAGAGTAACCATAATCATAACCCAATAAAGGCTCTTTTACTGATTCTTCGCAACCCATTAACTCAAATTTTAGACAGGCATTATCCATATAACTTACGATACCAAGAATTACGAAGCGTGCTTGAACATATTTGGGTAATGTAATCATTGCCAATTCACCATAATTACCAGGATCACGCATCGTTAAGTTGAAATTTGGGAAATAAACAACATAGTTTTCACTTTCAGCTTGCTTATAGAAAAATCTAATTTCCGTTGGTCGTCCCACAATATCATTAGTTACGACACCTTTAACAAGTATAGCTTTAACGCGGTACACTTGACCTAGGTCTACACTAACATAAGTGAAGGCCTCTTGTTTACCGCACCAACCAGTTGCTGAATTCAAACGAATATTTTTCGCTTCATAGTTCGGTCGTTCAGAGGTAGCATTTATGGCTGAATCGGGAATTTTACCAGAAGTTAAACCAAGGGGTTTGATTATTTTACATTCAGGATCGCGGATACATGTAATAGGTCTGGGATTGATCAAAATATAACCAGGACGATTGCAACCGAAAAACACTTCAGCTCCTTGTTCATAACTACGGGCAATTTGCCGACCATCACTTGGGCGACCAGGATCATTACATACTGGACCCTCGCAACGTAAATCACCAAAATCCCAAATTCCGTCTGCTTGACAACGTACGACATTGTCATTATGTGATGTTTGACCAGCTAACTTAAACGTATTTTGACAACCAAAGAAAAAGTTACTCTGATAGCGCGTATCTACATATTGTCCATATTCTGCACCAGGTGTGGGCATAGGCTCGTAACAGTCAACACGAGGGCAAGATGGTTGCGAGCCAGACAGCCAATATTCAGGTAAACCTGCTTTTGGATCATAAACGCATTGTCGAAAACCAGCTGAAGCACTTCCTCTTAGGTGGCGACCAGGTGAAGTACAAGTTATAGTAACATTATCACGAAACGGAACTAAAACAGAATCTTGATCTGGCCGAATCACAGACAATCCTTCCAATTTATCACCTGGTAGAGAAACACACTTGGCATCTAAAAAAAGTGACATTTAGTATATCTAACAGGTAAAATCATACGTAAAATTTGTGAATTACGTACAATTACATTCAGGAACGGTTCCATTCCATAAGCCATTAGACAAACATAATAGTGATGAACTTCCTGACATAATATAACCAAAGTTGCATTGAAACTTTACAATGTCACCGAAGTGATGATCGTTTTTACTTGTTAGCAATTTTCCATTTTCTGGTGGCAGCAAGGTTGGACATATCACTGGCACACAAGTTTTGTTTCGTTGATATGTATCACCATCACGTTCACCTGTCTCAAAACGTTCTATATGAAAGCCAGCAGTACCATTTGTGGTATACAATTGATATCCTGTATTACAAGAACATGCGTAACTGCCGGGTGAATTAATGCATTTCTGAGCACAACCACCATTATCTTTTGAGCATTCATTAACATCAACACAGTCTAATCGGGTGCAACCCATTGCTTCCATACGTAAGCAGGGCGCTCCCACGTAATCTTGAATTCGAAAACGAATATAACGAGCTTCGATTGGCATTGGAAGGTTTAAAATCGATAAAGTAGGTTCCAAAATTCTAAATTCAACAGCAGTACCATCTGGATTAGTGTAATCTTTGAAAGTATCTGTGAGATTATCAGTATATTGCAACCGTACAGCTGACGTAAAGGCTATGTTGCCATCGAAACGTTGAACAGACATTGTACGGAAACCACGTAGGATAGTCGGTGCTTTCAAATCAATTAAAATCCAATTTGCACCTGGTTCCACAGAGGCGCCACACCACCCAGCCGATGTCAATCTAATCATTCCTTTGGTATAACCTTCCTCAGTAGCTGATGTAGTAATACTTTCATCAGGAATACCGCCATTACTTAAACCTAAATCACCAACCGGCCGACACTCAGTTGTTGCAACGAAACCGGAACGACATTGGCAATGAAATGAGCCATTTGTGTTGATGCAATCGGTAGTAGCTAAATCACACTGAGTTGAAGTACATTCATTTATATCTTCACAAATAGGGGCTTCTTCGAATTTTTGATCAGTTTTACAACGAATTATATTGCTACCAATCAGTTTGTAGCCTCTAAAGCATTGTACACGAGCTTCATCTCCATAATAGTAAGGCCGTGCAGCATCCACTATAAAGCCATTCTCAATTTGAGGAAACTCAAAGCAACGTTTGCGTACACAACGTGGCACGTCTCCACTCCATGTACCATTAGACATGCATATTAATACTGGAAAACCAGTACGTTCGTAACCAGGTTCACATTCGTATTTAATAATGGTTCCGTAACTGCGACCTCCACCGTTTAACAATGTAATATTTGCATGTGGAACTTCCGGTAGAGATGCACACTGTGAGGCCATGCAAGTAGGCTTTCTTTCCCATCGGCCATCAGGCAAACAGGAAATCTTCTCAATGGGAGAACCAGAAATGAATGCAAATCCTGCATAACATTGATACATAGCAACGCCCCGATATGTAACATTTGAAGATCCAATCGAAAAACCATTATCAATTTGAGGTACTGGGCCACAGTACACTTCTATTTTACACAAAGTAAAGGTCAAATCGTAAAAAAAATATGATTTATGAACTACTTTCAAACAAACATACCTTGGCATTTTGGTATATAGGAAATACTCCAATTTCCGCCTCGTAAACATTCAGTGACGATTTTATTTTTACCAGTAGCAAACTCTTGACCAATGGGGCAAGTAAATGTCACAATAGTACCAAATGCCGTATCGCGACTAGAAGCTAGAGCGCCAATACCAGGCTTCAATTCTGGACAATCAGCTGAAAATGTAGCCGACCATCTATTACAAATATTAAAAAAACAGCAATAATAAGAAACAGATAAACAAGGTAAACAACAACAATAAAAATGTTAGCGAAGTTTTTCTATTTCCACTTACCCAGCAGCATTATGCAAAGCATCGGAAGTAAATTTAATTAACATTTCACCAGAGGATGCCGTTAGTGTAAGTTTTGGTACCGTACTACCAGTAAAACCATCACCGGAATGTAAACGTAAGCCAGATGTTGAAGAACCGTCATATACTTGAACAAAATCGCTTTTATGTACAACAAATTTGTCAAACTTTAAAGATAATGGTGAACCCATACTGTTCCGTATGGTGAAATAACATTCTTGATTTTTTGGATAATCCGCTAAATCAAAAGCTGGTGAGGTAACTGTACCATTACGTGCTGAAATAGTCGCTTTACAACCTTGAATATAACGTAAGCTAAAGCCACGTCCAGAATCACCTAAGCTTGACTTGAAATATAAATATAGTGCATTGCCTGTTGATATAATAACTTTTTTATTGTTATGAACAGAACCAGTTAAACGGGCAATCGGACGATTTATAGGAGATTCACCATCACGCACCAATAAATAATCACGACCATCACTTATATCCAAATCATCAACTTCTACAGATATAATACGACCCGTTTGGGCTTTTATTATGTACAAACATTCTAAACCACCCGGATATTGCTTTGGATAATTGGGACTAGTTAAAGTTTGACGTTGAAGTGTTGCCTTTAAAACACCACCACAATTGCGCGTTTCCGTTTTCCAAGTTGCTCGAAAACCTTTTCTTTCCACACTTCCATCCGTTATAAATTTAACAATCATAAAATTAGATGCCGATACAAATGGTTGGCTTATTAAATCGAGTTTACCACTTAGTGTAGCCAGAGAGACAGATTTTTCTTCAGTACGTCCACCTACTAATATTTGAACGGTATCAAAGGTCCTTTCCGTTTCAAAGTCTTGAAATTGTAAGATAATGTTGCTACCCAGAGGTCCTTCTAAAGTCCATTTGCATTTAGTTAAAGCAGCATATTTATGAGGATAATTGGGCGTTTCAATTACATCACCACCTGATTGCATATGAAAATTACATTGAGCTGGGCAATCTAATTCATCTGAGCCATCACCGCAATCATCTGCACCATCGCAACGGAATGCTTGATTTACACAACGACCATTGGCACAATGGACGGAATTTGTTGGACAAGCAGTTCCACGACACATAAATGGTAATAAACTTTCACATGTATTTAAATCCCATGATTGTGAATTTGATACAAATGATGCGGCAACACATTCACCAAACTTTGGATCGGGCTGATGCAATGACCAAAATCCCGAATATTGTGAAATAAGTGCACCTGACGCAGACTCTAAAGTATTTGTGCGTAAATCATCTAAAGACGCTAAACCCAACCAATATTTATCAGAAGCTCTATGATTAGGATCATTGGCTCTGGCTATAGTAAGTGTATCATTATTTTCAGAATATGAATCTATGGCTACCAATTCAGCACCATATCTAAAATGAATTAAACATAAAATAAGTAAATCAATACGTTTTTTGTGGAATAATAGAGATAGAATGAAAAAGTTTTAATACGAATTACCTTCTACATAATTCAGCTCCTTTTTCCCATGAATGTTTAATATTAAAATATTTATAACAATAAAGTCCACGTAATTCCCAACCTAAAAAAAAAAGGAAACATATCTTTTTTATAATGCAATCTTATCAAAAATTCTCTATATTGTAAAATAATTGTCTTATAATTTTAAGGTGCTAAATATGCTTTATATGGGCAAAGGAAAAATGTATAAATATGTTGTTATAGGATAAGTGCTATATAAAATATTTTATAAAATGTACATAATATATAAAAAATGTAAAATTTAAAAGGCTTTTAACATAAAATATATCTAAATATGCATAATTATAAGTTATGCATATAAATACTCAAAAAAAAAAAATAAAAATTTGTAAATTAATATAAAAAAATAATATAAAAAAAATTTTATACTTATGCATAATATATGGAAATTAAAAGAGTTTGCTTAGAAAATATTAATAAAAATGTAAAAATATGTGCATATTTTAAAATAAGCAAATCATTTATTGAAAATATGCTACATATGTAAAAAATTATTGTTAATGGTTCTCTAGGAATATTTCAAGATCTTACAAAAATATTCAATCAATAAATTCTCAAATTATTTGCTTAAAAAATTTTATGAAAGTTTTTTATATGCATAATTTGAAATAAATTTAAAAAAAAAATTGCTTCAAAACACTCGAAATTTCTTTCAGGTGAATTGACTTTGAAAAAAAGTTAAAGAAAATCAAAGAATACGCTTTTTAAATTTCATTTACAGGCGTAGCAGAAAAAAAATTAGATTTATGATTATTATACCCATAACTAGAAAAGAAATTATTGACCACGCCCATTTGTAATAGTTTGTATTAAATACATGAAATCTGTGTAGTCGAAGTATTCTTGATATCTTTTGATGTAAATTTAACTTATTAACTTGTTATTTATTTCAAACATTAAATTACGATTTATGCGAACTGAACTTTAATTATTAAGTTAATTTTTAATTACAAATTGATAAGCATATCTAAGCTTTTATATGTCACATAATTATATGCATATACTTAAATATTTCTTTCTTCTTTATTTTTATGTTTTGTTCGCCGTTCGCCGTTCACCGTCCGCCTTTTTTACATATTGAGTATTATTAAAAATTTCACTTTAAAAAAAAATATATGTAACTTTCTTCATAATTTCTAGTCTTTGAGTAATACAAAAAAGAAAAAAATGTATTGAAGAAATAAAGAAAAAGCAAATAAAGGCATTGACAGATACGCCATAAAATTGTTAATAAAAATATGCATATATATATATATATATATATAAATGAGAATGTATTGATATGTATATAAGTGCATGTATATGTGACACCTACAGATTCAACCACATCATACAATAAATTAAGAATTCATATTATTCATGCGTATTGAATTAAGTCAGTATCGATAATAAGACATGAAAATATTTATTTCTACTTTTTTCAATTATTTTATGGCCTTTTCCTCTTTTATAAAGTAAAAAATCTACTCTATTTTTAAAAAGAAAGAAAACTAATAAAATGAAAAATTTTAATAAAAGGCAATAACAATAACAATAACAATAATAATAGCACTAATAAAATGAAGTAAAATGGAACCAGTTGCTTTATGCTCGACATACTTAAAGAATGAATGGGATAAAGCAAAGTGTATGGGAGTGGAGAGAAAAAGCGAAAGCAAATATCTATACTTTATGAATGACATACATCTCATGTGGTTATTAATATTGATGTTACTATTGCTGTTGATGTTGCTGCCAATCTTGCCGATGTTACTGCTCATGTTATTGTTAATATGAATGTGAATGTGAATGTAAAATAAATAACATCTGGTTTTTTTTTTGTATTTTTTTTTGAATGATAACTACCACAATACTCATACAATTTATGCTGCACTCATACTTGAATAAGAGAAATATGTGTAGATAGAAAATGTCATGATTAAACAAAAAAAAAATGTCATGACAGAAAACAATAACAAAAATAGAGAGACAAAAAAGTGAAGAGAGCAAATCAATTTAATATAAAACTAAACTTTAGACGAATTATTTTAGTAGATAAATAAAAATCATATCTCTCAAGCTGGAAACTAGAAGTAGCGCATGCGTCATTTAATCTAGTCTTATTAGAATGCTAGTCTTATTAGAATTGGATTTAAGAAGTTTGTAGTAATGTAAGATTTAAGATATAATTACTTTTTATGATGATGACCAAAATCAGTGTGTGTTGATTCTGGTTATTTATTTTAGATATTTTTATTTTAATTTTTTTTATTTATTTTAGATAGTCCCAGAGAGCGCCAGTTTAATGGAAAGTTAACTTATATATTGACAGAAGTACGTATTGCACTACGCGTAAGGGAATAAAGAATCATGAGATTACTGATTGCAATGACAATTGCATTAGTGATATATTGAGCTTGGCTTTTTTGGAATTACGGCTTCTTGGGGAATGGGGTACCGTTGATGGATAGTGAGCTTTTTAAACGAGAATTGTTTTTTCTCCTCCTTAGTGGATTATTTAGGCTTCTATTAATATTTAAATTAGCTTAATTAATTAATTGCAAAACTTTCTTTAATATTCATATCTGCTGATGATGATCCTTTTAAAAAATTTGGAAAATAGTTATACTTTCGTCCTTTATTTGATTATATTATACGATTAAGAAATTTCAAGAAGTGTACTGATCTTTTTGTTCTTATACTTTGATTATCAAATTACAAATCTGAATTATTGTTATAGCTTGAAGAAATTTGATTTGCATGTTGTTTTCAAGACGATTAAAGTCGAAAAATGGAGAAATCGAATATGAAAGGCTTTGTTTTGTAATAAGTTGTCATAACAAATTTACGATAACATGTATCTAAAATTGGTCCAAAGTACACTTTATTTATTTGGTTAATGTTTTGAAATTTTTTTTAAGATTTTTTACAAAATGTTATTTTTTTCTAATCTTATAATTTTTTAGTTTTTAAATATTAGACCAAATGGTTGTAAGATCTCTTAAAATCAAATCTCTAAGCGACTAAAATATTTTCACTTCTTTCATTTTCTTTTTTATTCTTTTTTTTTTTTGCTCACTTGAATGAAAGTAAGTTGTCAATCAATGTATCAAAAAAATAAGAAAAAATAATAAAAGATAAAAAAAAACACACTCAAAGCAAAACGACGCAAAATGCCCTGACTTTATATTATTACATTAATAATAACAACAAATAATAAGCAGTGTAGCAACAATTAGTAAACATATATTTTTTTTATTGTTTTGTTACAAACTTTCCTTCCATTGACATTTCATAAAATCATAGCCAACAACTCTACCATATCACCAACATTATGAACATATGATGACAAATAAAATAAACTAAAAACTATAAAATATAAATAAAAATAAGAAAAAGTAAGCATTTTATGGTTGATTTAGGCCGCCTCTTTAACACTCTACACAACTTTACTTAATGTGATTAAAGAGATAGACGACTAAGAAAATTATGAGACAACAAAATTGAAAAAATTTTTAATTATTAATTTTTAATTGATTTCAAAAAGTTTACCATATGGGATGAGATTTCAAAAATGGATCGATCTGGACCATATTTGGTGCACATAAATTTTTATATCAAAATACAAGGCAGCGCCAATTTTTGCTAAAATATTTTTAATATATTGAATCTATTGTCTATGTGAAATATTTTTCCTTAAAAAGGTCGTTATATGGAAATTGACCGTAAAGACGTACCGATTGGAACCAAATTTATTAAGTATATTTTTTATATAGAAAACATCAATACATGCAATATTTTGGTAAAAATTATAATTTCTTGCCATATAACTTTTTTTTAACAAAGACGTTATACAGGGCTTAACTGTAAAAGTGGCCCGACTTTAATTATTTTCAATAGGGTTCGTTTCCAGGATAAAATACATGCATGTACCAAGTTTTAATAAAATGACCTACAAATTGTGATCTGTTTTATCACAAAATGCATGGACAGACAGACAGATAGACAGACAGACAGACGGATAGAGAGACAAGTGTATCTGAATCGATTGGTGTCATAAAAGTTGGGTCTATCTTAACTCCTTTAAGGTGTTACAAACATCTTTACAAACTTATAATACCCGGTTTCGCAAGTGGTGTATAATGAAAATGTATAATGAAAATGTCACCACATACACACGCACACACATACACGACATATAGGGAAACCAGAGGAATAATGATATGATAACCAAATGCTTGAAAGTAAAGGCTATAAAAAACATACATACACATACATACGCACACTGAACGCAACTACATGTTAAATATTGGTATTTATACATTTACAAAAATTATTTCAAATGTATGCTTTTTTTTTGTTATTATTTGTTATTATGTGAGGCAGGACAAGATAGATCAGAGTAGATCACAGTAGAGTTGAGTTGAGTTGAGTTGAGCAGAAAAAGGCAAAGTAAAAGCTATTTGATAGAAAGTCATTCTTTTAAGTAATTCAAGTATTTCTATGTCAATTTATATGTGTTTGTGTGTGTTAGTAAGACAAAAAAGGATTTTCACATATAAACCAGTTAAAATTTTATTTGTTTTTTTAGTTTATTCCATTTCCAGTTTTTTTAGTGGAGCAAGTTACATTAAATATAAAAAGTAAAACTGGACATTTCTTTATAAATGAGGAGTTTTTATATGGTTGTTTCGTTTTCTTCTTCTTTTTTTTTATCCAGTTGCATTTTATGCTCAATTGTTGTTAACCTTGATTTGCTGTAATAACAACAACTAAAATTTAAAAATAATAATAATAACATTAATAACAACAACATGATTAATATAAAAGAAAAATACAAAGATTCATCATGTACAAAAAAAAAAAAACCAGAAAATATCGCATGACGCATTTTGCATCTTTCTTAATTTTTTTTTTTAATTTTTTCACTCAATAATGTCACTAGTTTTCATTCATTTAATTCTGTTTGAATGTATGTATGTATGTATGTATGTATGTATGTATGTATGTATGTTTGTATATATGTTTGTTGTAATGCATGTGTGAATGAAATTTTCTAAAACATTAGTAAAACAAAAAAGCATCGCCATTGTTGTTAAACGTTAACTTCTGCCATAAATTATAATCTAAGTGCATCATTAATTGCAATTTTTTTTCTTTTTAACACTATAAATACTTTAGCAATATTTTAATGATGTAAGATTTAGTTTTTTCGAATGTTTCTCAAACTTATTTTTTTTTTTGTTTTGTTTTGTTTTAGGAAAATTTATTTATATCACTGAGAATAGTTTTTTGTTCTCTTAAATAATTTGTAACATAATTATGTTGAATTTTAAAGTCTAAATTTTACCATAAAAAAAAATTTCGTATATTTTTGTATTTTAGCCTAAATAATTGTCAAGATTTTCATATAGAATTCTATGTAGTATTCTAAATCAACTTCTTCATATCAGTTGAATTATCAAAAATTTCATAACTTTCCATTTAAAAGGTTCTTCTTAAATGCAGAACAATTTCCGGAATAGTCGGTGTCATTAAATTATAATTTTTAGAATTATGCTCTTTAAAATTTAATATGTAAAACTTTCCTTACTTACTTCCTTCACTTAGAGTTTTATATGATAAAAATATAAAGAATATTAAGAAAAAATTAAGATGATTTATATTTAATTTTTGTAAAATATGTAGAGCCTATCAAATGAGGAGAACCATTTAAAAAAAATCGACAAATCTAATGAATGTTTTTTTGAATGGCAAAAATTTCCAAATTTTTTAATTGGCAAAACTTTAATTGAAAGTTAAATTTTTCCAACCATCAGACAAATTTCTGAACAATTTAATGTTGATCAAGCACGCCTATTTTACAGAATCTCTAAGGCTTCATTATCACATTTTCACTTTTTCTCATGTCAATTTCTGGATGGTGGCTATAAAAAGTAGATTTCATGAAATAACATAAAGTTATTAAATTTTAATAAATTTACTTGTCAAAAGTTTTTGTTGTTCCATTTCAACATATTTCATATTTTAAAATTCTTGTATAACAACAATAAAATTAACCACAACAAAAGGAAGGTATGTCAGAAACTTCGTGATAAATTTGAAGAAATTTTTTACAGGCGTACATTATTTTATTATAATTTACAATTAATGCTGATATGATTTTATTATTTCTAATTACACTTATTTGCCATTCTTTCTTAACTTCTTTTGAGTGAAGTCTCATCCATAATAATCCAAAATTAACCAAGTGTATCAATTGTAATAAATTTCTATCTATGCAGGTCAATGTTTATAAAAGTACAAAAATTATCAGATCAGATTTAAGTATAATAAATGACATAACGGTAATATTTTCAATGCATCAGTGCTTTAAGTTAAATGGTTTCAAAGTAAAAAAAAAAGAGGAAAGTAAGCGAAATCAATTCTTAAATATCCAATAACGGCGTTTTTCATCATACATACATTTCCTCCATTTTGGACATGCATATAAATTTATTTTAAAATTTAATTCTAATTAAAAATTTAGTATAGTTCAGGTGGCTAAATTTATTCTCTAACTTTAAAAATCTTAAATATTTAGATTGTACGTATAAACAGTTAGCGACGAGCTTTTTAAATAATCTCTTAAGCTTTAAAAGTTTCAAATTATGGAACGTAGTATTTTATTTTATTTTTAAGCAGCAGCTAAACAATATTTTATCACGATTTTTATGATTTTTATGATAAAATATTGCAAAATATTAATCGTTGTTGTCTTGGACTTAATTTCCCCCGCCAAAAAAAAAAAAAAGAAAAACTTTTTCACTTTTTCATAAAACACTTCACCGAAAAATAAGAAAAAGTCACAACTAATAGTTTGAGTTGTAACTTTGTAAAAGATTTTTGTGGATTTTTGTGAATTTTTAATGATATTTTTTCCAAATAAATTTATATTCATATTTTAAGTGCTATAAATAAAGGGAATAAAATGTGGGCTTGAATTCTGCCAAATCACAAAAATTAATGAGTAAAAATTATGGCACCATTTGATTAAAAATTAAATAAGCAGAAGGAAAAGGTAAAATTGGAGAAGAAATTACATCTGAAAATGTCATGTAAAAATAAAATGATGGTAAAGTCAAGTCTTACATAGAGTGTTAAAACATTTTCCACATAAAATTTTTAGATTTATTTAAATGACTTGAAAAAATCGTAATAAAACTCAACATTCAAATGTTCTTTGAAATCTAAGGAAAACGTGAGCTGTTGAGAATTTTTATATTGAGCCGCCAAGAGAAATCACGTAACTAAATTTATAATTTTTGTGATTTGAGTTTAACTATTTGCCAAAACTAACGATTACTTAAAAAATTTGTAAGCCTTTTAAGATGCGTTAGATTCATAGATGATTTTTAGCTCGTTATCATCAAAAGTTAACAAAATTGTAACCAGCATCCTTGGAAATCTAAAAATTCCTTCAATTAATCGGACTTGAGTATTTTATATCAAAAAATTTCTAGAAGCCATTTAAAGCAATAGAGATTTATTATCTGTTCATATGAAACATTGCGCTATAGTGGACTTCACTGCATCATTGTTGATTTACGGCTCAATAGTTTACCAATTTACAATCGCTATTAAAATTTTTTATTCATATATACACAGTTATATTTATAAATATGTATGTATATACTTTTATGCATTTCTATGTACAATTGTATAATGCAGCAACAGCAGTAAAAAAAATAGCGAGAGATAACTGTGTTATTTATATATTACGCCAATATCTAATAATGTTAAAAGCAGCCAAGTGAAGAAGTGTTGCAACTTTTTTTGCTTTCATAACTTTTTTGTGTTTTTTTTTTGAATCTATTTCATTGCGCTTTTTTTTTTGTAAGCAGATAACTATTTATAGGTGAATAGAGATGTGCATGCATGTACGGATGTGTGTATGCGTGAGTTTGTATAACTGTTTATTACATGCTATCGTTTATTTGTAATAATAACGTTACTGTGTGTACCGTTAAAAAAAAATCTACTTTCAATTCAGACTCTCATTATTATTATAATTGTTGTTATTATTTTTACTGTTACTTATTATAAAATGCTCTCACTGCGTGCATTTTTTTTGAAATTGTATTCTACTTTATCTTCTTTAACTTTTCTTCTTCTTCTTTTTCTACTTCTTATTCTTCATATTTTTCTTCTGCTTCTTTTCTTCTACTTATTCTCTTAATTTGATTGCAACTTTTATTAAGTTTTTTTTCCATCTAAATATATTGAATAAAATTTCAAATTCTTTTTTCATTTCTCTTTTACTGGTTTTAATGTGTTTGTTGTTGTTGTAAAATAAAAAATGTATGTGTATGAATGCATATGTGCACTTTCGTACATATATTTATATATATATATATATGTGTGTGTACAACTTAATGTTAACGAAAATTTTATTGTTCAATGAGCATAACAAAATCTTTCTTTTTATTTTTTCTATTTAAATAGTTTCTGTTCTCTTATACATGACAAAAGAAATTAAAGAAATGAATGAAATGAATGAAATGAATGAAATGAGAAATATTTACCGTTTGGACATGAAAATATATCAGTGTCTGCTTGAGCATTAATCGTACAGCATAATAAGAAAAGTAGCCACCAATAAGTAATAACGGCCAGCCAATGATTGACGAACGTCAATTTCTCCATAATCTCACTTCAATCACTTCAAACTAAATTTTCAATCTTTTTGATTTTTATATGTATATATGTCTCTCTTTCTCTCTCTCTCTCTCTCTCTCTCTCTCTTTCTCTCTTTCTTAATTTATTTATATATCTTTTCAACAATTTCACACTTTATTTTATTAATTTATAAATATATTTATTTATTTGATTCTCTTTATCTTTTCTTCATTCATTATTTTTCTCATTTAGTTCACATAATCATATAAAGTTCAATAATGATAAAGAAAAAATGATATAAAAAGAAAATCTAATACGTTGTCAATTCAAAACTGAAATTTAAAAAAGAGAAGAAACAGAAAAGATTATTTATTTATTCAGATTTTTTCTTTTGTTGCATGAAATGTAATTTAAAACAATTGAAGGCAAGTGGCAATAAACAAAAATTAACCAAATAATTAATCAAATTTTTATTTATATTCAATATTTTATTGCACGTGTTTAATTATCTTGTAAAATCGTCTTCAATTTTTGAATGTTTCAAATGTTTTGGTTTCGAAGGGAGAGTTTAGTAACTTTCCAAAAAAAAAAAAAATGATTTTAAAAGAAATAAGTGATAAAAAAGGAATAATAATCTAAAACACATTTCGAAATTATTTTATTCTTCGTTTGAAATAATTTTCATTTAATCTTTTGCAAACTCTCGATCTTCTTTAAAATGAAAAAAAATTTTTTCTTTTAGAAAAGTCTTTATAAAAAATGTATCTGAAAGGTCCTTGTTATCGTGGCAGTTATTTTCTTTCTAATAATATTTTTTTCTTTTTAAAAATTTCATCTTGAAAATTAAACAATTAGTTTTTGAAATGTATTTTTTGAAACTACTTATAAAATTTTGGTAGGACTCTCAGTAATTTGTTCAGATAAATGTCTTAGACAATACCGATTTAAAATCACTTTTTGAATTCACTGTAAGTCTCTCTGCTCGACCGTCCATCTGTTCATTTTTCTGATATTTATTCATGTTTACCCAAACATTTTTCGAAATACTATGATCACACATTTGTTTAGAAATGAACTTTGTCGAAAATATTTTGTGGACGGACTAATTCTAATGATCTAACGATTCTAACGATAATTCTAACGATTCAAAGAAAAAGGTCAATACATGATAAAATTTTTCAATTTTGGAAAATTTTTAAACAAAATTCTGCTCAGATTTGTCATTTCATAAATTTGACTTAGATCGATACATTTTTTGAATACCTAACTTTATAATAAATTTATGAAATCTTTTAAATATTTCTCCTTTTTTTTGTGTTCCTAGATTTTTATTGCACCCTACAGCACATGTTATACAGAATATTATAAGTTTTTGTAACATACAGAGGGAATTGAGATATACCCAATTATACCGATCGGTTCGAAATCACTTCCTGATTCGGTTTAAGCCTTTCAGTCCATCTGATATCTGTCCATGTAAATTTGGTATCAAGCTACCGATCGCAATTTTTGAGATATTTAAATAAAAATTGCTACATAAGTCCGTATTAGTACAGAGACGAACCTTGTTAAAAAAAAATTTTTTTTTAATTGGACCTTTTTTAAGACCGCGTCCCACATAAATTTTTTTTTACAAAAAGTTGTTATGTGGAAAAAAATACAATTTTGAATATATTTTAATAAAAATTGGCACGTTATTATGTTTCGATATGAAAAATGTATATACCAAATTTGGATCAGATCGAACTATTTTTACGACTTTTTCACATATAACACCTTTTTTTCAGAAGAAATTCGTTACATGGACAAAAGTTACAATCCTGAATACATTTAAATAAAAACTGGCCCTGCCTTTTATTTTGTTATAAAAAATGTCTATACCGAATTTGGTCTAGATCCGACCATTTTTTGAATGCCTTCCCATATAACTTTTTTCAAATAATTTTCAAATAATTTAAAAATTACAGCTTTTTACTTTGCTCACTTGTAATTCTTTTATTTTCATTTCAATTTTTTAATCACTCCAAGTAAAATGGTGTAAGGCATTTGAGAGTCGGCTTTGACTCATTACAAAGTTCTTAATTGTCTTTTCAACAATTTATATTCTTTTATTGTGCTATCGTAAAATTTACTTTCAAATGATTATAATATTTTTATTATAATGTTGTTTGTTGTTGTTGTTGTTGTTTATGGTTGTTGTTGTTAGAATTGTAGATATTTTATTTTATATGAAAAGCCACAATATCCCTAGATCACTGAATTAAATTTTTTGTCAAGTGTTTTTTATATTTTAAAAAATATAATTTTCATGATTTTCTCTTTTTGCTTTTGTTTTTTTTTTCTTCTTTGTTTGAACTATTAAAAGAAAATGTAAAGAATGTGTTTTGTTTTTTTTTAAATTTTTTTTTTTTTTGAGGTGAAGTCAAAATGAGTCAGGGAGTCACTTTTATTGTTACTTTTTTTTGTGATCAAATAATCAAGGGGCGCACCTTTAACTAAACTTTCACTTAAGCAATTATGAGAGAAGTTTAAATATAATAAATTTTTTTGGCTTCTACTTTATTTATATTTCACAATTCAGTATTATTTTTCTTTTTATGTTTATTTATATTTATGCTTTTTTTATTTCTTATTTCTTTCTTGAACTTATTTCTCTTATTTTCTTTTATTTTTTTACATTCATTTTGAATTTCATTTGCATTTGATTGCTTTGCCGTCTTCCTGAAGTTTATTTAATTTATTTAATTTTTTTTCCCCCTTAACTTTTTCAGTTTTCTTTTTTTTTTTTCTTTATTGTTATTCAAATTAAAACTTTTTGATATTCTTTGGCTTTTTTTTCTTTTTTTGTTTTTTGTTTTTTTGTTTTTGCTTTAAAATCAATTCAATCGTTTTTAATATTTTTATTTGCATATTTTACAAAATTTTTAATACAACAAAATAAATTATGTTGCTTTTTGAAATATGCATAAATATTATGAAACACAAAACAAAGAACAAAAAACACAATAAAAATATAAAATAAAAAATTAACTGGAGAAGTTGGTTAAAAATTTTTCTGTAATTTATTTGATTAATTTGAAATTTTACATTAGATAATAATTTCAATTTGATCAACTTACTTATCAATATTTTTATTATATAAATGAAATTAATTATGTAATGCATTATCAAATAAATAAACAAAAAAAAAAAATAAACGAATAAAATTTTTTAGAAATTGCTTTTTCAAAAATTTTCTTTTTTTGATTGAAATGGTTGCTGTTTCTTAAAAGTTTAATTGAGTTAAGTGAATTTATAAAAAAAATTAAATAAAATTTCTCCAAATTCAGGAATCTTGTAAGACAAGTGAAAATAAGATAAGATTTTTTTATAAATACAAAATTTTTTCATAGATAAATTTCAATTGAATGATACAAAATCGCTTAATGGCGCATTGCACAGCAATGCACCGCTTTGCATAGTTTAATGGCGCACTGTTTGGAATGCAAAAGCAAAAATATTTTCATCTAAAATTAAAAATGAATATGATAAATTTGTGTTCAAGGTATGACTAATGTTTCATTTTTTTTTAAATTTTTTATTTTTTCCTTCTTTGTTTCTTTGTGTCATTGTTTGTTCGTTTGTTTGCCATTCTCTTAAAGCAAGCATGCGGTTTAACTGGTTCTTTAAAAATTATTACTTATATTATTTTAATAAATTATTGTTGTTATTATTATTATTATTATTATTATTATTATTATTATGTGATTATTGATATTGTTGTTGTACTTTTTGAATATTAAAAATTCTTGTTTCACAAACAGCAAAAGAACGCTGCGGGTAGAATGATCCATTCCAATAGAAGGCAAGAAGAAGAAAGACGGATTATTAAGTAAAACTTTTATAATCGATTAAAGCCGAATCCTAAATACTCTATAAGATTTAGCTTAAAGTGTTTAAACAGTCAAGAAAAAAATATTAAGTAATCAAAATATTTTTTAAAAAATCTGTTTTCTTTTTTGGAAAATTTAAAACTTTGGATAAGGGTTTAAAATATGATGCCATATAGCTTATACTCCCGGAGCATAGTTTTTTTTGGTAAAGAGAAAGGTATATTCGTCCTTGAAAAGTCTATTAATTTTTTTTATTTCATATATCGATTTTTTTCCATATCAAGTACGTTGAAATAATCGCAAAACAGTTTTCTTCCACTAATTTTGAATGAAAATTGCCCTTGAACTTGATATAAAAAATGTATATAATTCTTATCAAAATATCTCATAAAAGAATTTATATGAATACCGAAACACATAAACGGCCAGACAATGGAATAGGCAGATCCATTCAGACAAATTTTATAGATTAAAAAATATAAAATTTTGAAAATAAAATTCCAATAATTCCTACTGATATGTTATATCTTGAATATCAATCGATTCATGCGATACATTTTTCCTTTAACTATATTGAATTTTATGAAAAGTATCAACAAAAATTTCAATTTGAAAAAATAAACCGATGCATTCGTAGCGTATAAGTTTCTTTTTTTATATGACAATTAACTTTTTTCAGTGTATTGAATTTTGAAGTAATTTAATCAGTTATTTAAATGTAAATTTTCATATTTAATTGGTTTTATTAAGCCATGACATTGTTTTCTACTTTTACTTATTAAAATATTGAAAAAAAAAATGCCGCTATAACGGTATTAATTTTATCATAAAAAAATCGCTTTCACAAAAATTTAGATTTCTTAGATTTTTGCAGATTTTTGTAAAACGTAACTTTTTTGACTTTCAATTAAATTATTGTACAAATGAAATCTCTCTCTTTTTTTGACGTAGGATTTAAAAAGTTTACACTTATGTTAGATTCACCTTTTTTATATAAATAATCTAAGAAATAAATTTAAACCTTTTTATGTCCGTGTGTCCACATTAAGTTTATACGGAATAAAATTTTAATTGCTTTGTAAAAAATACTCTTTAAAAATATTTTAAGAAAAAATCGGTTTGTAGGCATTTTGGAATCCAGTTCTAAATGAATCCAACTTAAGGTTAGTTGTCATATTTTAAAAGATTGAAAAAAAAATTTTGAAAATTTTTTGAAATTTTTTAAAAAACATTGATTGAACGTAATACTTTCTTTTTATATAAAACTTAGATCAGATTACACCATTTTTTGGGAACCCAATTCTCGGATTAACAGCATTTATTCGAACATTAGAAAATTTTACGTTTTCAATTAATTTTTTAGTCACATTAAAGTAATTGATTAAATACTAGGCGTGGCATTTATATATAAGATTCCTGTCACATAAATTTACACTGAAAGAAAAAATCTGTCCTTTTTTGAGAAAAGTGAGAAATCATTAAAATTTAGAAGCCATTTGAAACCTCAATTCTGCCTTAAGTTTAGGGCAGGGGTTGCATAAGGATTGATCAGTTTTACGTTGTATCTCTATAAAAAAATTTAAGCGCTTCACATTAAATTAAATTAAATTAAAGCAAATTTTTTATATTTCAAAAAAAATTTATTTCATTCGTTTGAAAATCAAATTAAAAATTTTAATAAATTTTTTTAGGTAAAATTTTTATTGCATCACGCAATCGACATTTATATGTTAAATATGTTAAAAACATGATTATACGCAAACACATATACACACACACACATACATACTCAATTATATTACAAAATTTTAAAATTTATTTATTTTAGTTTATTTCAGTTCAAAAGTGAAGATAAATCGCATCAAAAATATTTTAGAAATTTTTATTATCAAAAAGTCAATGAATGAAATAATTTTATACGAATATCTATCTCTATCTCTCCCTTTCATTTGCACACTTGCACACATGCTCACTTGCTCACCTGCTCTCATTTATATTTTTTCTTTCCCTATAATTTTCTTTCTTTGGCGAAATGTTATGTGGCAAGAAAGGAAAACTGTAAAAAGCAAGTACCAAAGAAAGTAAAGTAAAGTAAAATAAAGAAAAGGAGAGAATTAAGAAATGAAAAGCAGCAATATTGAACAGAAATTATTGCAAAATTTACTTGATATTAGTATTAGTATAATTATTACCGTTATTTTTGTTATTGTTGTTATTTTTATAGCTACCATAAGTAAAGTAAAGGTGAAGGAAAGCTCTTTTCGTTTTCGTATGAACAACACGAAACAAAATCAAGTAAATTTTGAAGAAATGAAAAGAAATGCAAAAAAAAAAAGAAAAAACGAAATGAAATGAAATAAAATGAAATATTTTGTATCCCAAAGGTGCGTGTGTATAATTAAAAAGAAAGTCATCAATTGATTAGTTTCATTTGATTACTTTATGTCGATATATGTGTACAAGTTTGCGCGTGCTTGACTTTATATGTAAATGACTAAGTAACCAGTAAATAAAAAGGTAGCTTTTAGTTGTTTCGTTTTCTTTTTTCTTCTTTATTTCTTTTTATGCAGAAAGAAAAAAGTATTTTCATTAACCATTTACCTTGTTTGGGTTTTTTCTTTATTTTTATAAGCAGATTTAAAAGGAAATGCATACGTTCATATTATTATGAATAATAATAATAATAACAGCAACAATAATAATAATTATAATAATAATAATAGTGATGGCGATAACATAACCGTAACGACAACAACGACAACAACGACAGCAAAAATTAATAATAATAATGGAGATTAAACTCGGTCAATATTATGGAAATTATTATAAATATTTATGGTATTATTTTTTTTCTTTTGTTACTGCGTTATATTTTTCATATAATTTTAGAGTTTCATAGTTTTTTTCTAGTGGTATGTTTAATTAACTTGTACAAATCTTTGTAACATTCTTGAGAGAGATCAAGTTTGTTAGTCCGACTGTTTGTCCAACTATTTATTCGCATAGGCGTCGACATTTTTATTCGTATCTTTATCTTTCTACATCCTTATCCGCTGGCTGGTCCGACTGATCATTCGAAAGTTCTTTCTATCTTCTATCTTCACCTGCCTATTCTCTTGCTTTTCCGCCTATTCCTACCAATTCTTTCATTTCTTCATTTAGCTGTTTGTTCGACAGAGTTTTTATTTTTATAAACTCTATTTTTAAAATCGCGCTTCATACAATTTTTTTGTATCAGTTTATTATAACAAGAAACTCTTTTTGTACCTTCAATTTTTAATTTTTATCAAAAACCGTCAAAGAAAAGTTGGAATGTAGTAGACAGAGAAATTAAAAGATTTTGATCAAAGAGATAAACTTTTTCAAAAAAAATAGCAATCTACGAATTATAATCTGCGAATTTTAATTTTACATGGCAGATTTTACCCGGCCAAGTAGATTTTTTAAAATTTTGTCCCATATAGCTTTTTCTTTCAAATTTTTTTTTGTAATTTTCTATTCTCAAATTTTACTCGACCTCCATCTCACTTATCTATAAATATTCTAACTGGTTTTCTCTTCTCTTCTTTCGTAAACTATTTTCACTTTACTAACTTTTCTTTTTGCTGCCGTTGTTATGTTTGTTCATTTTGAGTTCATTCATTTAGCATTCTTATGGCATACTCAGGTGTTTGAATAAATAAATTTCGAATAAATACACAAAAAAAAAATGAATTGAGTAAACGGTAAATAAAATAAAACAAAACCACTCCCTGTTACAGAAATTTATATTCAATACATAAGCAAATATGTATGCTTATATATATATATATATATATATATATATATATATATATATATATATATGTATGTGTGTAGATGTGTTTGTATAACAGAGAATAAAGAAATGGGTTAATAATTTAACAAAAAAAAAAGAAGAAGCAGAAGAAAACATTCAATGGAAAGAAAAAGCCAAAGTATGGAAGAACAAGAAAAACGAAGGAAAAATTTAGTTTAATCAAAAGCAAATTGATAACATAATTTTAGTATAATTCTTTCATATACTATAATGCTTTTGTATATAATAAATTTTATAAGATATAATCAAAGAAATAAAAGACTTAAATAACAAACTTGATTTTCATGTAATTTTTATATAGCACCGTAAAGCTAACGAATAGCAGAATAGAGGAAGAATGGGTAAAAGGAAGAGGAAGAGAATTCCATATTTTAGTTAACATTCCAATAGCAATACATAAGCATTTTACACACACACACACACACACACACACACACACATACACATACACATACACCCACCCGTACATAACCACGTACATATACGTATGCGTATATACATTCACATATATTTTACCATGAAGTTTTTTTTTGTCATTTATGGCAAATGACTCGATTCGTTATTCGGTATTGTTAAATTGAACACAAACACACAGGCACTGCTACACACTTATGCAGCTGTTATAAGCATGTGCGTATGTTTGTATTTAATTTTTATAAAAATAGTGGTAAAACTACTCTTTTCCATGCATCATAAACTAACCGAGTAAGATTTTATGTATTTATGTATGTGTGTGTGTAACATTCTCGATCATGGGGGATCACAACAAACTACATGGATATTCATATAAATCGTTATATATGTATATGTTATATATATATATATGTGTGTGTGTGTGTGTGCGTGTGTTTGTGTGTGTGTTTGTGTTTATGTATGCTAGAAATATTATTTTCATAACATTTCGCTTTTAATTTCCTACTTATTTTTCATAATATTTCCATAACAAAAAAAAATCCTTTATTTCTTGTTGTTTGCTTCACATTTTCTTAAAAATATAAAATATTTTCTTTCTTATAAAATGTTTCCTTTTTTTATTTATTTTCTTTTCTCTGTTGTTATTAATAATAATAATTTTAAGTTTAAATGCACATTCACACGTATTCCAATATAAAATCATTTGCTTAAATGTGTAACGATTTTGATCCATTTATTTTTTCTACGTTTTTGTCTTCTTTTCTTAAATGTTTCTTACTTTACTTTGCTTTTTTGTTTGCTATTTATGTTTTTAAAAGAATTTAATTTTAGTCTTTTTCTTCATCTCTTTTCTTCTTTTTAAGATGATGCTATTTCCAATGGCACAAATCTTTTGTACTTTGCTTTCAGTTTATTGATTTTTCAAATTTAAATTCGTTGTAAACGTCATTTAAAATTAGAAGAATAAATAAAGGCAAAAACAAAAAAACCAACAACAACTCAAAAATATATAAAATGTTGAAGTAAATGTACACACAAGCATACACACACACACACACACACACACATACAGCGAGAGAAAGAGAGAGAAAATCATTAATACAAATGAAACTGCTTTGTTGGCATTAAAAACAAAATTTTTTTTGTGTAATAAAAAAAGAAAAAAATCACAAAATTACAAGTAGAATAAGACGAAGAAAAAACTAATGAAAAACAAATGAAATGAAAAGCGGCGAGTGATTTGTAATAAGACAACGAGAAGGATGAATCAAGAAGAAGCAAGAATTTAAATGGACACATTTGTAATCAAATGGACAGACATTTTCAATTATGTTAGCTTTTCTTTATTTGATATTAATTTTTTACATTTTACACACACACACACACACACACACAGTAACACGCATTCATGCATACATAGCCATACGCAAATGTAACGATCTCTTGTAACATTTTTCTTCTTCTTCTTCTTCTTCTTCTACTTCATATTCATCATCTCTCTCTATTTTTATTAAGTTTTTCATTTAACTTTTGCTACTTCTACTTTTATACAATTCTGAATATTTTCAGAAATCCTTTTATTTCTGTTGCTATTGTTATTCTTATTATTATTGTTCTTGTTATTATTATTGTTATTGTTATTGTTATTGTAATTGTTATTGTTGTTATTTCACAAAACATTCATTAGCTTGCATTTATGTCCGTCCACACAAATACATATTATATTTTGTATTAAAAAAAAAAGTTTCTTTCTTTCGATCTTTCTCTCTCTATCTCTCTCTTGCTGTATCTTCCGTTTTCTCTCTTACTATCTCCCTTTCTTTCTGCCTCTCCTTCTGTCTTTCTCTCTCCCTTTCTTCCTATGTATATTTTCTTGTTTAAATTTTTTAACCGCTTCAACAATACCGAACCAAACGAAGGCCAAATATTTACTAAAAAACTTGTCTTAAAGTAAATTTTCTGTTTAACCAACGTCGATAGCAATACACACTTAACATCTGAATACTGAAAACAATATTACAAAAACTTAAATCAACATTAACAACAACAAAATGAAAATGAAGTAAAAGAAAAAAGGAAAAAGAAAAACAAGAAATCATATAAAAATCAAATAAAATAATGTAACAACAACAAACTAAAACTTCATCAATAAAAGATCATTTCATGGATTTTTACATATAAACACATACATACACACACACAAACATACATACCTACACATACACATTTAAATATACACTCACTCATATTAAGATATTTATTTCTATTTCTATAGCGAATCACGTTAAGTGGTAACAGAAGCAAAACAAAAAAAAGAGCAACCACAATTTCCATACAAATCTTCAATTGCATATAAAAACATCAGCTTTGTAAAAGATGTACTTGTAAGCAAATGCAAAGAGAGAGAGAGAGGCTTAGTATGAAATCAACAGAGATAAAGAAATTGAGAAGTGTCAGAGAGAAAACAGGCGAGCCAGATATTTAAAATGAGAAATAGTTAGAGATAGTGAGAGGTGGTTATGAAGTGAAGATAACGAGAAGCCTAACTCATAGCGAGAGGACTCTGGCAATCACTGGTAGCTTAACTTGCCGGATTCACTCATTCACTAATTAATTCATACTCTTTCTTAGTCACTTTATTCACTTTAGGAGTTAATTTACTTTATATAATTTAATTTTTGATTTAATGGAATTTAGTAATTATTTTAATTTAGTATTTAATTTAATGTACTAATTAATTTTATTAAATATTTTAGTTTGACAATTAATTTAATTGTTTACTTAATTTAAATTAGACTTTACAGTAATTAATTTAATTTAGCATTTAATTATTTTATTTTTTTTTTATTTTTTTAAATTATTTTAGCATTTAATTCTTTAATTTAATTTCTTTAATTAAACATTTTAATGTATTAATTTAATTTATTAATTTAATTTAATTTAATAATTAAATTTAATTAAGCATTAATTAATTCGTTTAGTAATCACTTTAATTTAATTTATTTTTAGTTAAATTTTAAGTGATTTTTTTTTTCAAAGATCATAAGCAACTCGAAACACTTCTTCATTTTAATACAGAAAACAACAATAAAATGGAAGCAAAAAAAAAGAAAAACTAAACATTTTAAATGTTTGTTACAAGAATTTCATTGCATGCGGTAACAAAAGCGTTAAAAACGACAACAAAAATCTAACCAGCAATCAGTAAACATTAAACAGTAATTCGGGTTAACAGTAACAACGTTACTAAACGTTAAAAATGCAACTCAAAACAGGCAACAGGTACAAATCGACTAATTCTCACAAATAAGAAAATATTGAAAAGTCATATAAGTAACTTGATTAGAGATGAAGTTGAATAGAAACTTAAAAAAATAAAAAATTTTTAATACAAATGAAATGAAATGAAATGAAATGAAAGACAAAGAGCAATTTCTAGTCATTTTGAGTCATTTTTATTTGCTCACTAACACATTTACATATTTCACATGCACCTGAATACAGCTGAGCATACTTGAACATACTCTGTCTAAATAATTGATTGAAACGGAATTAAAAAAAATAATAAAAACTAAAACAAAAACAAAACTTCGGCGAATTTTAATTGTATTTAATTTTTGCCATCATCTCTTGTTGACAAAATAATAATAAATAATTAGATAAATAAAAAAAACCAAAAAAAAATGATAAAAAAAAAAACAAACACCGCACACAAAGCTTACAAGAAGAAGAAGAACTAAATGAAAATGAAGCAGATGTATACGAAGCAGAATTAAAGAAAATAATAATTGGAAAAAAAAAGGAAATATGAGGAAAAAAATGTCGTAAATGTTATGCGGTCTCTGTTGACTACCTGGTTGTTCTTGTTGTTGTTATTGTTTCTTGTAATTGTTGGTTTTATTATTCTTCATTACTTTGTTTTTAGTTTTTTGTTTTTAATATTATTTATTTAGCAGTTCATTATAGTCAGCTCCCCGTTATTCTTCCTTAACATTTACATTAATATTCACATTTTTCTATTTATAAATTTATTTTTATCTTCTTCTTTTTTTTAATTTTCCTATAACTTACAACCTCCATCTGCAAGTGAGCAATACAATGAATTTATCAAATTTTTGTAATTTAAAGAAAATTTTAAGGAAAAACCCCAGAGATTTTATAAAATATTTTTCCTCTTGATGAGCATCAAATCATTTGTCCATCTGTCCATCTGTCCATCTGCGACAACTTAAAGTTTCACGACATAATTGAAAGATTTTATCATAGAGAACTTGAAAGATCCCGCAAAAAAGTCAACTTTAAATTTTGAATGGATCGATAAGCCCTGTCCTTATGTCCATTTGTGTGTGTTTGTGTTTGTGTTCGTGTATTGTTAATAATTTGGACTATAATTTCTAAATATGAAAGCATTTATGTGAAGATTGGTCATGAAAATGATCCCAATCCCCACTTTGCTTTCTAAACCGGCTTTTTCACTGATTACTCGTAAATTATTAAACAAAATATTGGCCAAGCTCTATCTGAAAATCATACAAATAGGCCACATTTTGTGATAAATCATGAAACATTAAAATTTCATTTTTTTCAATTTACGCCATTCCAATCTAATTCATTTTCAACATGTTTCATCATTAAATCGAAAATTGTCCTTTTTCTTTAGCATAATTTGAGAGAAGAATTTATATTTTTACAAATATTCGATTTATTGTTTTTCCTTTTTATGATTTTTGATAATTATATGAAAATTTTATTATCTTTTAATTATCCAAATCTCCGCGTGACTAACGCAATTAAAAATACAAAAAAAAAAAGAAAAAGGCCACTTAATTTTAACTCTCAACTCATTTCAAAAAAGTTTTTGTGATACGCTGAAAGTCCAACAAAAGAAAGAAAAATTACAAAAATCAAAAGAAAATCTTCTCGGTTATTTAGAAAATAATAACAACAAAAACAACAAAAATAATGAAATAATGAAATAATGATAGAAAGAATTAAAGAAAGAGTGAAAAATGAAGTGAAAGAAAAAAAAGAAAAAGAACAACGGAAATTATGACCCAATTTATCAAAAATTATTTTGCCATTTCGATCAACATAAAATTATAAATCAGCGGACAATTTAATTAAAATGGAAAACAAAAAAACTACAAGAAGCGGCATATTATTGAAACCGTACAAAAATGAAATAATACCAAAGAAAATCAATGAAAAAAAAAAATAAATTTCTCCATTAAACATTAAACATTATTTTCTTATAACCATAAGCAGTATATGCTTCTTTAGTTGTGCACCCTACATTTAAAAAAAATTTTTTTTTAATAAAAATGTACAGAAATTATATAGAAATATTTTCAAAAAAAAGTTTGATTTCAATTTTTTTAATCTAAGCTGTCTTAATCATTTCAGAAAGAGGCGAGAGATCAATTAATCTTTCAAATACAAAGCAAAAATTTTTCTTAAAATGATTTCAGAAATATCTTTGTCATTTGTTATTCAAGCGAATGAATAGCTTTTCGATTTTTTTAGATACCCTGAAAAACCGATAGTTTATTTTAAGTTTGAAACTGCTGGTTTTTCAAAAAAAAAAACAAAAAATATCTTAAAAATATTAAATAATTTATCCAACTGCAAACGGGACCAGCCCGTTCAGAAATTCAGAAATTGATTACTTTAACTTGTTAAATACCTGCTTGCCATTTAAATTGGCTGCTTGCAACTGTTTTTCGCCTCAAGCAATGAAAAGTGAATGATTCAATTATAATGAGATTTTTTTCATTCTAGTCACGTGTATGCTAATAAATTTCACCTTTTAAAATTATTATTATCGAAATCAAAAATATTCATGGCTCAAACTTCATTTTGCTAAAAATTGATTCTAATTTTTAGAAATTTTATAAATTAAAAAAGGAAAATTACCCGAAAATGATTCTATGCCTAAAAAAGTAGGCTAAAGCAAAAAATTAATTAATTATTGAATGAATGATTGAATGAATGAATGGCACATTTAGTGATAATAATAATGTTATATGCCTGCCATAAGCATATAAAAGGAAAAATGTATAAAAAAAAAAAAATTAAAATTAAAATTTTCTTTATAAATAACAATTAGATTCTGGAAAATCACAAAATCACAAAATCACAAAATCACAAAAACAGGAGTAAATTTTCTTTATTTAATGTCAATATTTTGCATATTTGAAAAGTTGCTGTTACAAGTTGTTTGCCATAATTGCTGTGACTTCTAATGCTTAAAGTTGCCTGTTGTTAGTTTTTATTTAGGTTAGTAGAACTATGCTAATCTATACAATTAAAATTATTACGCACACACACAAACAAATATACATAAAAATGTATGTATAAAGCATTTAATGTGAAATAGTCAAGTATGGCAAGATAAATTTAAAATTTCATTTGATTCAATTGGATTCAATAGATTTGGATAAGTTTAGAAAATGTTGCGGTATTTGCAATACATTACATGCAAAACATTATAAACATAAGCGGTATAAGAAAAATGTACATTGGAAATTTGGAAAATTAATTTGAAAAAATATTAAAGTTTGATTGGTGATATATTTTGCGTACCCACCACTCATATAACATTTGACATTCCGTTTCCATTTCAGAGCCTGTTTCAGTTTTTCAATGGTAGAACGAAAACATAAACATGAACAAGTGAAAATTTGGTATTGCGTAACACTGCGTGAATGTGACCAATTTTGTGCTATTTTTTTGGATCATCTGGCCTTTATATTTAAATAAAATTTTAGCATTCTATTCTTTATGTTTGTGACTAAAAGGCAAAAAACCACAAAATTTTGCTTTAAAAGCCTGCCTTATGGGCGTGTTCTAAAATCACATTTTTCCATTTTGAATACCAACTTGCCTGCAAGAAGTTCCAATGTTCCTAAGAAATTTGTGCTTGATACCTCTTTTTTTTTAGACCAGAAGAATGTTAAGAACTCACGGAGAGACGGACAGGTAGATGGCTGGACACTTAGACAGACAATAAGATAAATTAAATTTAATTAAGATTTTTAAGATGATGCTTTTTGTTGAAATTATCTCTCTATTTATAAGAATCTCCTAGAACTTTTCAGGCCACTGAAAAGATTCCCATAATACTTAATGATCATAAAAGTGACATTCCACATGTTCACTTCTAGAAACTCCTTTTACTTTTGTGTCGTTTTATTGTTGTATCTGAAAAAGTTGAGCATTCACATGAAAAATTTGGCGCTTTCATTTATTAAATTATCTTACTTTATGTATTAATTTTAAACATTTTTTTGATAATTATTTTAAATATATAAAGTATATAAAAGTTGCATATGGCAACTCTCCAATGTGTATTTACTTTTTATAACAGTCAGAGAAATTAAAAACATAAAATCAGAGATGTCATTGCTTTGTAATTTTTTGAGATAAACTGAAATGAAAGTGAATATGAAACATTTGAGAAGTTTTTTAATTGCAAATAAAAAATTGAATGAATTATTAATAAATGTAGAACAATCATTATGAAAAATTTCTTATTTCTTTAGCCTTCATTATTTTTCATATTATAAATTCTATTAAAACACAAAATAAACTGCATGGATGGCATAAAAATAGCTAGAGTGCAATTCTCGTTTTCTCTCTCTCTCTCTTCGCTCTCTTGGTACTAAGCTTACTCTCTTCCAATAAGCATTTCATTTCGTTTAGATGTTTTCTATAGATTTTTTTTCCGTTTTCCTTTTACTGCACAATTTCAGTTTTTCTGTCTGTATTCTGAAAGTTCGATGTGTGTTTAACGTGCGGGCTCGCAACAATATCTTGTACAGCTACAAAAAGCATAAGAAAAAGAAGTAAAAAAGAAAAAAATAGAAAAATCTTCAAAAAAAGAAAACAAAAAAAAAATTTGTAGTGATTCTTAATTAAGTTTTTTTTTAGTGTTGTTTGCACTAAAAAAGTCTATTTCTAAAATTAGCAAAAATAATTAAAGAATTTTGCAATTTTGTTGTTTTTCTAAATTCTTCTCTGGCATGAAAAGCCTGCAGAAAGAATTTATAATAATAAATTAATTGCAAATAAAATAGAAAGGCAAGTAAAAATGTAACAAAGTTAAAGCAAACATAAAAAAATATCCAAGTAAAAACTAAAATTTAAATATATTTTCCATTTTTCCAGAGTGTTGAATAATAATTTGTTTCAATTATCTTTTCTCGTAAATTAAATGTAAATTAAAGTGTACATTAATTTGTATTTGTAGTGTGAATTGCGAGTGCGTTTATATGTATGTATAAAGTGTTTACAATGAAAATTGTTGCTAATTTTCATTTCTTTTTTTTTTTCTAATGTACTCTACGAATTTATTTGCATTTATTTGTATTGTACACCAATTCAATCTTGTATATTCTAATCTAATTGAATAAATTTTTTGATATAAAGAAAGACAAAAAAAAAGAAAGAAAGACAAGAAATTACGACTTGAACAAAAGCGAAACGAAAGGAATAATGCAGAGAACAACGCATAAAAAACGATCAGAAAAACATAGCAAAAAACAAACAAGATGAATGAAAAAATATATTAAAATATAAATCGATTATTTAACAAAAATGGAAATATAAAATGTTTTGTGTTTTTTTTTTTGCTCTCATTATTTTCAATTTTGTTTTTAATTTTTTTTATTTTTCATTAAGCGTTTTTTTCATTTGATTGTTTTTGTTGGATTTCTGATGAATTTGGCAAAATTTCCGTTTCGTTCTTCATTTAATATTTATTTATAATATTCATCATATTTTAGTTAGATTATCTAATTAATCTAGAGAAAGAAAATTTTCTCTAACATTATTAAAATATGAAAATATAAAAATATGTAGAGATATAGCAAAACAAAAAAATAAAATAAAATAAAATAAAAAATAAAAAAAACGTATTCACAGTGCGAATGAAGCAGAAAAATAATATCCAGCAACAACAAGAATAATAATAATAATAATAATAAGAATAATAGCAATAACAATAACAATAACAATAACAATAAACACTTTTACTGAGGGATGGACATACATTAGCTCTGAAAGTATGTGTGTATGGATATGTGTATGTGTATATGTGTATGTGTGCATTTAGCGAAGCAAAAAAAATCTATGTGTGTTTATTCTGTATGTTCTGTAGATAAACGACATTCATACGTTCATGTACTCTCTGTACTTGGGTTTAGTTGTTTTGCTTATGGCTTGTGTACTCATTTGCACACCTTACACAATTCCGAATTTTATCATTTTATCGGAAAAGAAATGCCACAAAAGCCATTATATATATATATATCTTTAAATGGCCTTTAGTTCTGAATTTATTTTGTTAGATGTGACAGTTCACCTAAGTATCCATGAAATTTGGATTACAACAATTTTGATAGAAGAATTTGGGAGTTTTTTTTCGATAATGCCTAAAATCGCCTAAACTCAACGTCGACAGCATAAGTTCAACTGAAACCATGTTAATTTTTTAGGATTTCTATTTTTTGCTCGTCAATTTTAAGAATAAAATATTTGAAAAAATAGCTATTTTGCAAATAATTGAAAAATAGCAAATTGGGCTCGAATATATAAGTAATTATCCTGTAATATTTGATTGAAAATGGATATAAATTTATTGGTACATCTTTTTAGTCTGTTCCTCTCAAGTTGAATTCACTTACCAAATTGTTTTAGGCCCAGCTTTAAAGCTTATCCTTTAATGATTAAGCATTTTTAATTTTACCGATTTTTTACATGAAATTTTTTATAGTTTAAGTGGATAGGCCGAACCAATTTTTTATAGCATTCCCGAATCAAAATCACTTATTTATTGTACCGATGCATTCAGTCGGTTTGCTTAAAATTCATATTTCAATTTTTCAATAAAGAGAGAGATACAATTTTAGGCATAGTTCCTGTGAAATTTTGGTATGCTACGATATAAATTCATCGATCCATCCTTTGATTAAATCATTCTCAACTCAGAATCATTGTCTAAATGGATTTATGTGTATCTAACCATTCGTTTATTACATGTCCATAAAATTTTGACTAAATTACTTTATATTCCATAAATAGTCTAGGATCTTAATTTACAAGAACTGTCCTTTTTTTTGGAGATAAAAAATTGGTTACATAACAAAAATTTACGAATTTTTCACATATATTCTAACCTTGAAAATTGTTACAGAGTTTAGTTCAGTTGTCTAATCTGAATGCGAAATTTACAGCAGATTGGGCTCATTTTTGAATTTTCATTGCGAGAAACTTTTAAGCTTATTCTTTTAGAAAAGTATTTTTATATTAGATAAATTTTCATTTATTTTACCAAGTTTGGAATAACATTTGAGAAAGTAATAACCTTTGTTATAGGCGTGGCGTATATACATGTGTGTAAAGGGTATGAGGATCGGTGCTAACCGATCGTTTTATTTTCTTGTTATACATGTGCATTCATGCATACACACTCATTATAGATACATGAAAGTGTTTTTATATTTTTGTTTTAACTGGAAGAAGAAGACTAAAGAAGAGAAGAAGAGGAAGAAGATGATGAAGATGAAGAAGAAGAGGTAGAGCAGGGAGAATAGAAGAGCAGCATATTAATATAAAATGAAATGTTTACGAAACAGTGCAAAGAGTGAGAAAACGGACTAAGAGAGTGAGAGTGAGAGAAAGCGGAAAATAGAGAGAATTTTGTGTAAAGCAGAATTGTAATGAAGTGAATAGTAAATAAAAATCAAAATAAAAAGTAAACTAATAACAAAAAGAAAATATAAAACAAAAAAATGTTTTGTGTTTTATAATTTTTAAAAAGCTATAAAAAAACAAGAACTTCAGCACATTAATAAACGATATTCATATACACATATACGCACATATTTATGTGTATATATAAATATTTATATTCTTCAGGAGAACAAGTCTGTTTTATTTAATTTATGTTTTTTTTTCCTATATTTTATTTTGTTTTTGTTTTTGCTTTTGTTTTTTTTTTTTTGTTGAAAAAGTGTGAAAAAGTATTAATAAAATACAAAATTGCAGCGAAACATGTTACGAAACTAGAGGACTTTTTCTACATTCTACTTTTTCATCTTCTTTTACATATAATTGTTTTTGTTGGCACAACGACAGATTTATGTGTTTTCAATTGCTTTTTTTGCTTGTCTTTTCTTTATGGCACATCTTTCTTAAATATTAAAATGTTTTATGTTTTATATTTAGCATCATCTATCTGCCCCTCGTTGGGATATAGTTTGCAATATTTAGATCTTTGTCTATCATATAAAATTCGATTGACATTATTGTTCAAATTCCCTTTAAATTACATCTGGTGGCATGCAATATTATAAATTTAAATGGTTAAATGTAACATTCAAAAAGTTTTTAATGAAAAATGCACCTTCATGTCGCTGGCTAAAGGTTCCGATTTTGAAAAATCTTACTGCGTTGATTCGTCTGATCTTCGCGCAAATTTGTTGTTCAACAATGAAGCTTGAAATAATTTAAATGATTTAAATTTGGTAGACCAGCGTAAACTGAAACAAGTACAAAATTATACATGGCTGAGACCAAATCTTTGATATCCACCCACCCATGATATTACGATTGAGTGTCTGCTTCAGTTTTTCATTAGTAAAAAGAAAATGTAAACATAAAAAAGTGCAAATTTTGTAGATGTGACCGATTTGTAAGATTTTAACACAGATGTTGTACATCAGTAGCTTTCCTTTCCTACTAGTGCAAAATTTCAGGTTTCAGTTTGCAAATAATGATCTAAAGATAATTAAATTTTGCTTAAAGAAACCAAGACGTTTTCAGTTTACGTTACACTATGGGCGTGTCCTATGACCGATTTTGCCCATTTTCAATACCAACTTGCCTGCAAAAACTTCCACATTTGAACTTGATAGCTTTCTTTTTGCAACTGATAAAATGATAACAACAAATTGAAGCTGCTTTGTAAAATAAATAAACTAATAATAAAAATTGTCATCGGCAGAGGGGTAGGGGCAGGGGCAGATTGTGGAGCTTGTTTGTAATTACAAATTGTTAACTTGAAGAAACTTATATTTGTTCATTTTTTATAGAAAATTATTAAGTTCTTATAAAATTTCTTTTCATATATTTCAGATGATTTTGAAATCGAATTCTTATAATGTAGAAATCCTATTTTGATTCTTGAGCATTAATTAAATGCTTAATTAAAGGATGTTTATTAATTATTGCTGGTGATAAAATTGTAAAAGTTAAATTTAAAGTTTATATCTTTCTTTATTTATTTATTCATTTATTCATTTCAGATTAATTTATACAAATTAAATTAAAAGTAAAATACAACAAATCAAAAAGAAAAGCCGAAAGTAAAAGCAGAAACAGTAGCAGACAAAGAATAAGAATACAATAAACTTTAAATCGCGTATTATTGATTAACTGTGAAATAAATGAACTCTGAAAGCGTGGCAAGATTAACGTAAAATAAAGAAAAACTTCTAATAAAGCAGGATCAGAAGAGATATACGCACATATACATAAATATACACACATATTTTCCTAAAAATATCAAGTTAATTTTTTTTTTTTTTGGTTTTTTTTGCTTCGAAGCAAGTTAAGTGAGCGGTAGTAGCAAAATCAGCGAGAGCAATAGCAATAGCAGTAATAGAAATAACGCCAGCGACACTTATTTCGTTTTCCGATTGTTGTCACAAGAAAACAGGCAAAATTGCGAAGCATATTTTTAATTTATTAAAAAAGAAAAAATCCCATTCCTTGTTATCGACTCCATCCTCAAGTAGTGATATAGCTACAAATATACAAATTGTAACAACAACAACAACAACAACTATTACACCACAATTTAAGTCATTCATTGCCCAGCAGCAAGAAGAAGAACGACAGCAACTGCAAGAGAAGCAGCAGCAGCAGCAGCAGCAACAGCAACAGCAACAGCCTTCATCATCTAAGCCAGTCCAACGTACTAACAATACCGAAAACGCGGAAGATAATATTAAAACAATACCACCCATAGGGAGTGAGACAACTACTTCGTCTCGCACTACGCAGGCTATTGCCGGCGATAGTCTGGACGTCGGTAGATATATTAAAAATAATACAAATAATAATAACAATCCGGAGACTTGTTGCAGTAGCAGTGTTAGCGGTTCGGCCGTTAAATTGACGTCAAATTCAGTGGCCTCTGGGTTTTCGTCAATAACTGGTACCATTTCGAAAATGGGTAATAATGCTACGACTTCTAATAAAAAAGTTGATGCTGCCGAAACGGTTAAGGAGTTTTTAGAGCAAGCGAAAGAAGAGTTCGAAGATAAATGGCGTCGCAATCCAACAAACACTGCATGCCTGGATGATTTTGAACGTATTAAAACTTTGGGTACAGGCTCATTTGGTCGGGTCATGATCGTACAACATAAACCGACCAAAGACTATTATGCCATGAAAATTCTTGATAAGCAAAAAGTTGTTAAACTGAAACAAGTGGAGCATACACTTAACGAGAAACGTATCTTACAAGCGATTTCGTTTCCATTTTTAGTGTCGTTACGTTATCACTTCAAGGATAATTCTAACTTGTATATGGTACTAGAATATGTGCCTGGTGGTGAAATGTTTTCACATTTGCGTAAAGTTGGCCGCTTCTCGGAGCCACATTCACGCTTCTATGCTGCTCAAATTGTGTTGGCTTTCGAATATCTACATTATCTGGATTTAATTTATCGCGATTTAAAGCCCGAAAATCTCTTAATCGATTCACAAGGATATTTGAAAGTTACCGATTTTGGTTTCGCAAAACGGGTAAAAGGCCGTACTTGGACTTTATGCGGTACACCAGAATATCTCGCTCCGGAGATTATATTATCTAAAGGTTATAATAAAGCTGTCGATTGGTGGGCCTTAGGTGTTCTTGTTTATGAAATGGCTGCCGGTTATCCGCCATTTTTTGCCGATCAGCCCATACAAATCTATGAGAAAATTGTTTCGGGTAAAGTCCGTTTCCCATCACATTTTGGTTCCGATTTAAAAGATTTATTGCGCAATCTATTACAAGTCGATCTAACGAAACGTTATGGTAATTTAAAAGCTGGCGTTAACGATATTAAAAATCAGAAATGGTTCGCTTCGACAGATTGGATTGCCATTTTCCAAAAGAAAATCGAGGCACCATTTGTACCACGATGTAAAGGTCCCGGTGATACCAGTAATTTTGATGATTATGAAGAGGAGGCATTACGGATCTCCAGCACAGAAAAATGCGCCAAAGAGTTTGCTGAATTTTAATTATTACACCATAATCATCACAATCACCAACAGAATCATAATCGCAATCACAACAACAACAACAACAATAACATAAATAACCATTATAAATGTTATTACTATAAAAGGCATTGGGTTGCATTGTACGGCGTTAAGTTGCATTATATTTGTTATTGTTATAATTATTAGGCCGCCATTCTGCCATTCTGACATTTCCATTTTACCCCCAAATGTTTTAATTTTCGATGTGTAAAATTTCATAATTTCTTGTTTAAAAAATATCTTGTTTTAATTTTGATATATAAACTGGAAAAAATCAATGATGAAAGCAACAACAACAATAAAAACAAAAGGCATACAATACAGTCAAGTAATTCTTATTATGACTTTTAAAGCTATAAGTTATTTTTAATCAATACAATAAAAAAAAGCAGCCATAATAAAAGTCATAACAACAACAACAACAACAACAATAATAATAATAATAATAATAATAATAATAATAATAATAATAATAATAATAATAATAATAATAAAATGCTTAAAACAAAATATAATAAATAAATAAATAAATAAAAAAAGGGGAAAAGATAAACAAGCAGCAGCCCACATGCAAACACAAAAGCAACAATTTATTAGAATAATTAAGTGAAATGTGTATAACAGTTAAGTAAAAATGAAACAAGATAACAAACAAACAAAAATTAAAAAATTGTATAACATTAATTAACTTAAATAATAATAATAATTGTAATCATCAGAATAATGATAATAATAATAAAAAAAATTAGAAAAAAAGGTTAATTAAAAAAAAAATTAAATATAAGTGACAACAAATAACAGCAAATAATAACGCAATGAACAATGAAAATTTTTGAAAATCAGAAGAACAACAATCATAACAAACAGCATTATCAGCAGCAGTAGCAGCAATAACAACAACAACAACAACAACAACACTAACAAAAACCAACAACAATCATAATCACAACCATATTTGAAATAAATAAGCCGGCAATCACAGTGTATTCTTGTAAACGGGTTTAACAACATAAGTGAAAAATAAAAATTTAATACAAAAACAAAAAAAACTTGAAAATAACCATTAACAAATCATGGAGAATTGCAAAAATTTTATTGAACAGCCCCAATAATGTAATCCTTAATTTATAATAGAATTAGAAGAAGCGTTACTCCAAAATCATTAAAATAATCGAACCGAATTTCATAAAAATGTTAAATAAAATTCGTTTGTCCTGTCATGTTACTTGAAACTGAAAATAATATAAAAGAAAAGAAATGGAATAATAAATCCAAAACGTAAATAATGAATTATTGGAAAAGCTAAAGCAAATTTATGGCGTCATTTTCTCCTTTTTGTCTGACTAGGCCTGTTTTAACGTGCAGAATTCTTCTCAATTTAATGAATCAAATGAACCACGTATCTTTAATTGAGATGGTAAGAAGTTTTTATATTATAAAAATTGTCTGTCCATATTTTACTAAAACGATTTATAAAGATTACAGATTACAGATTACTTTAAAGCAATTCCAGTCAAATTCGTTTACTGTCAAAAGTATTCTAAGAATTTGAACCACTCGACATTTAGATTTATATTCAAAATTTTATTCAAAATTGATCTAAACGAATTTATTTATACCGACTTGCCAGTTAATAATTTTCTATGGGCCATACAAATTCATGCATAATTTTTTGCGGTCATATATTTCAAAAATAGTCCATTTTTTTAAAGCAGTTTGTAATGCCCACCAAAAATTGCGCACTTTCAAATGTTAAGTGCATTTTAAGTAAAAATATTATTGCCTTGTGGAAACGACTTTCAAATACCCTATATCATTTTTTGTAACGTTATTAAAAAGGCAATAAAAAGATTTGCAAATGAAGAAAGTAAAAAATTGTTATTATTGGACGATTTAATAAATTTTGTCTCATGGAATGAGGAAGGGTTCAAAAATTGGTTCCACATGATATACATACGCCACACATATCTAGAATAACGAATTACAATAAAAAAAAGTTGTTGACTTTTTCGAGAATAAACTCGTTTTATGGAAAGGCCTATTCTATTAAATTTTAATACGCTTCGTCTTTGAACTAAACAAATTTCATCAAAATTTATAAATAATAATGACCTATAGCTTAATAACACATTCAGACGGACAAATGTACAGAAAATTTTAATTCATATCAGTATTTCAGTTAAAATATTTCTTATAAAATAAAAGTATAAAAAAAATTTTTAAAATGGACTCGTAAATTTGATCCAATTATCTGCATTTTCATTAAAATTCATACTTGAAAAATAATAAATATAAAAATATACCGACATATGTCAATCAGAACGAAGGAAGGAGAACTTTTATAGACAAATCGATTCCAATAAGTTATTAAAATACTAGAAAGAAACAGGTAATGTATATCGGACTCTTTGGAATATCGGGAGCTTTTATATAATTTTATAATTTAATTTTATAATAATTTGTTAAAATTTACTTAAACTGGAATCAAAAATATGACCATTTCATTACGCCCATTGATATTAGAAACTTTTAAAGTAAATTTCTGATTATTATCACATAAATTGTCGTCATATGTTATAAAGTTTTTCTAAGTAATTTTCAAACTATCCTCGTAAAAATAGATTTTACAATTTTATTAATTGATTATTTAATGACACATAAATTGTCGTCATATGTTATAAAGTTTTTCTAAGTAATTTTCAAACTATCCTCGTAAAAATAGATTTTACATTTTATAAATTATTTAATGACAAAAATATCATTTTTCTTATTTCAGTTCAATTCAATTCAGTTCAGTTCAATTGAATTCAATTCAATATCTTAACCAACCGCTTGGCCATAAAAAATGATGGATACGTTATGCGAATTACTAATTTTTATTGCTTGCTATTGATTATACAAAACATATTTTGTTTCAATTGCAAATTTTATGTCATCCATGTGCAAGATAATCCAATCAGATTAGATCAGATAAAATCAACTTAAGCTGATAACGCGAATGGATAATTTATACAATTATATTTCAAAATATTTATGCCTATTCCTGCCAACAATAACAACAACAATTATAACAACAACAACAACAACAACAACAACAACAACAACAACAAGGAAGAAGAAGAAGAAGAAGAAGAAGAGATGATGATGATGATGATGATGATGATGATGATGATGATGAAGAAGAGGAAGAAGAATGATTAAACGAGATCTAGAATTTTTGGTAAAGTGCTTTTGGCTCTTCTTCTTCTTTTCCTTTTAACAAATGAATGCACTTAAATGGATCCATGAAGAGCGGATCGCATCAAACTGATCGTTTCGTTTAGATAAATTTGAGAGAGTTGACATTGAAACGTAAAGCATCACAACTCATCTACAAATCTATATATAAATAAATATTTATATAGCTGAAGCATGTGAATATTAATTATAAGTATAATGTGAAATTATTTACGTTTAATTTGATTTGAATAGTTTATAGCGTTTAATTATTCTACTTAGAACTTTTCAACGTTTAAGACTTTTTTCATTTGCTTGGGCGTTAGGTTGTTCTTTTTTTCTCTTTTTTTTGTATAAATTGTAAATCTCTAAATTTATTTATTTTTATTGATATACTTTGTTGTTGTTTTACTTTTTGGGAGGGTGGGTGGGGGGGGGTGGTTTGGGTTTTTACATTTTATATGTATTTATTATATTTTTGTGTTAACTTGTGCAAAAAAGTTTTTCTTCTAAACTTATGAATCCGTACAGCCTAAATGAGAGAAAATCAAACACCAAACCTATTAAAATGAAGAATCGAAAAGAAAAGACAAGAGAGAAGTTTTTATATACATCACTAATTCTGCGGGGTATTATAAATTTATGCAAATATTTGTAACATTAAAAGAAAAGCTTAATATAGATTTTCCTTCTTTAACATAACGATTCATTCAGAATCACTTTCTAAATCAATTTATTTTGTCTGATCGTTTAATTTCTATTCAAGCCACAGATGTTAGTTCTTAAAATAGTTAGTTAAAACTTAAAGTTCAGGCGCCTTGTGATTCAAAAGCAAGATCTATTGAAAATGGTTTGGGTAGAATCGCTTTTCATGCTAAAAGATTTTTCCGAAAAAATATTTCGAATTTTAAATACTTTTTCTATACCAAAAAAAAAGCACCTCAGAATTGTTATTTGACATGCCAAATAAATCTGATAAGTTTCTTTCATAATGCCACAATACTTGTAGATCTTCTGAATGAATTTTGCAAATCAAGCGATATCATTATAATTGCTTCGATTTGTTGCAAATTTAATTATATTAAACAAAGTGATGTAGGGTATTTAAAAGTCGTTATTCATCGACTGTTTGTTACTTGTCTTTAAGTCTATTACAATATTATATTTACAAAATGCCCAACAATAATATTGAATAATTTCAATTTTTCTAATAATTTTCATATATAAAGAAGCGAAATGGACAGAGCAAAAGAAAAAGATGGGGACAGAAAGAGACGTAACTCTTGATTATATCGATTTTTAAAAATATAAGGGGCCTTCTGTACTTATTAGTTCAAATATATTTTTACCTAATAGGTATAAATATATTTTTCACACACACACATATACACACACGCACACACACAAATCTATATATACATAAATTTGCATTATATTAAATGATTTATGTATTTATTCAATTTTTTTCTATTATTGTTATTACTTTTTAAATAGACAAAAACAATAATAGCAAGAAGAAGAAAAACCTTTTGAAAAATTGATTAAACATAACAAAAGCGGAAATTCATTGGTCTTTCTTATTTGAAATTTAACGAACATTTTTTTTAAAAAGTACTTTTGCCTAAGAAAAGTAAGAGATAAACATAAAAATCTTATATGTCAAAGAAATCGATTGTGTTTTTGAAAATTTTTTTTACATTTTTAAAATTTTTACAAATTTTCAATATTCTGAAAATTTTCTACAAAAGTTATTTCTACATAAAAAGCAAAAACAGAAAATTATTTCTAGTTAACTTAAAACTTTAAAGCATTAATTATCATCTAATTGAATAATAATTAAACCAAAAATGAACTTTCCCAATTCTCATATTAATTTAAATGAAATCAATTAATTTATTTTTTAGTCCGAAATATTGAAAATTATCTAAAGAAATTCTCTTCTATCTAAATTTATTTGGATAAATTTTTTATTTCAGAAAATATTGTTGGGTTTTTTAATTTTTTCCTTTTAACGAGCATTTTTTTCTTTTTTTTTGGACAAACAATTTAATGAATTTCTAGGCAAAATTTATAAAAATTATATTGAAAATTTACTTATTCATAGAAATTTTAAAAATTTGATTTGCGTAAAACCTTTTCTTCCAATTTTCATTTATCTTTTTCTTAGAACAATATTTTCAAATAAAAATGTAATCGATATCGAAAATTGAGAACGATTTATATTGCTCTTGATTTAAGAAAATTATTCCTTTTTTCCGTTTTTTCTTTTTTTCATTGAAAAATAATAAGCTTTTCGCCTTTTTTTTGTTTTTATTGAGGGAGAAATTTTGCGAGAGTAATTGTTTTAAATTAATTCAAGATTATTGGGCCAATGTGGGTGATATTTATACAACTACAAAAAGCTAATAAATTTTATTTAATGATTTATTTCTTATGTTTTATCAATTTTTTCAATTGTTCTTGTTATTTTTATTGATTAATTTCAAAGAAATATTTTATTTTTATTTTTCTTTAAAAAAAAAACAAAATATTTTTTTTTGAAAATTTTCTTAAATTTCTGTTCCATTTCGCTTCTGTATATATTTGATTTATATGTGAAGAAAATGTAAAGATAAATGGAAAAGTCATGCAATATTTTATTATTATTATTATTCCTAAAAAATTATTAGTTTTGATTTGTTTTTACAATTGTTTTTATAGTTTATTAGCAATATAAAAATTATTACAAATTTTTTTATGATTCATATATCCAAGGAATAATTTTTAATGTATAATTATCAATTTATAAAATATGTAAAAAAAAAATCATGGAAAGAAAAAAAGAAATAAATGAATGAAAGCTAAAAACAAATATGTGAAAACAAATTAGAAATTAATCATGCTGCAAATAAGTCAAACATTGGCTACAGCCATTTGGAACAACTTTAGTTTTCCTAAGGACCTTGCAATTGAACTTAAAAATCACACAAATGAGTAAATCGGATTAAAAAAAAAAGAATAACGAAAAAGGTCCTTTATGTAACAAAATATCCTTAAAAAGAAATCATCTAAGTTTTGTATATTGCAAACAGTTGTCGCTTGAGGAAAAGGTGATCCTTAAGATTCCTTAAGGATATTTTCTCGCTTAAAATTTAATGCGCTAAATGTAAAATGATTTCAAATTCAATTTAATCTAGATCATTTGCAATAGGCAAATACTTTTTGCTTCAATAATATCTATAGGACACATTAAAAATTGTTTAATGGACCAACATTAAAAATGCAAGCAAATGAATTGTCTTAAATCATTTCAATAAATTCATTCTAAATTCATTCTATTGATATAATAACAAAAATATCTTAAAAGAAAATCTTATAACTTTCTAGACTTAAGTAATTTTATTATAACTAATGCAAAAAGTAATTGTGGGAATTATCAAAATGTTTTTCTAGCGATATATCAGATTGCTTAATAAGTTCATTGAACAGAAATTAAATGCAAAATTAATTTAAGAAAAAAAATATATTAGAAAAGAAAATCACTTTCTCCAAACTTGCTAAATAATTTTTTGTATAAAAATTCTTATAGGTTCTATGTTTATTTTGTCCGTTTAAATTTTGAGAAAGAGCCCATTAGAAGATATCGCAATATCATTTTATCGATATAAAATAAAATCATCATGTCTCAATAATGAAATATACAAAAACTCATTATTATCAGTAGAATTATACACCAAAATGTAAAATAAAGAATATCAAAAAAAAAAAAAAGAAAAAAGGAAAAATCCAATAATAATTAAATTCAATGAAACAGAACTTAAGGTACAAGATATGCCAAAAACAAAAACCAAACCACAACAGAACCACATTATTATTGTGGATCATTGATCACTGGTAAAGAACCCTACATTACAAATCTATAAACATTTATGAAATATGGAATTATACCGAAGAAATTTTATAAGTAGATTGTTATTGTACTAAATTTTAGCAAAATGTTATTCAAATTTCCAATTTTTGAATTTTTCGAATGGCACAGATTTTGACAAAAATTAATCCAATTTATGGGAAGGACTGATTCAAAATATTCTAAGATGTAAATTTCTAACTAAATCACAAAGTAAAAAATTAATAATGAATAGACAGACGGGCAAATGATCGAAATGTACTAGTTTAAATTAATTTAGAAAGCACTTTTGAAATGGTTTAGCGTTCAAATCGCACTTAGGCCTCTTTGACCATGAAGTATAATCATTCACATGAACAAAGAAGTTGTAGTGTAGGGTGGCAGACGGAAAAACAAAAAGGAAATATAAGCAAGCACAAAACAGTTGAAAATTCTAATTAAGAAAAAATTTTATGTAAGACGTAAAATTTTGTGCAATTTAAAATCGATTATATGTATATTTATATATGTAGAATGCATCGTATGTAAGTATTTACGACATGATAAATTTATATATTAATTATTAAATGAAAGAAAATGAAAATTAGTGTAATAAGAACAAGAGCAGCAAAATTAATATAAACACTATATGATTTTATTTTCTATTTTCTTTTTTTTTTTTAATTATGAATTCCTGTAGTTTTCTATTTCTTTTTGCCTTTTTATTTTTATTTTTTTTTTGTTCTATTGCATTCATTTGATTGTTGCAATTTTCATAAGCAGCTATCCATGAATACGTAGGCATCTAATAACAATTTCATTAACCGTTGTTTTATTGAAATTTTTCTTACTTTTTACTATTTTCTTTTATATTTTTTTTTTGTTATGTTGTGCACACTTTTATTTAAACATTATTAATAAAATGTTTAAATTAATTTACATATAAACCATTTATATACATACCAGCCCCCAGCTATCACCTATCCGCCATCAGCCATATGTAATGCCATTCATGTGTCCATTCATAAGTTCAAGCGTATTTGTATAGCAAAAATAGTTACGTGTATGTCTTTTCCAGCATTCAGAGATATATAAAATTTGTCAAAACATTTGCAATATCTAGAAGAAGCTCTAAGTGTTATGTAACTTGTATGTATTGCCTTGATAAACTTTGATAATTTTGAAACTAACCTGTCATGTCCTTCCGTCTGTCTAAATATTCATGTAATATGAACATTTCTTTGATGACAAAATTTACATGACGGAATTGAAATTTTAGTAGAAGTATTGGAATTTCCTACAAGCAGTTGATTATTAAAATGGACTAAAATAATTTAAGAGTAACGCCCTCAAGTCCGGATACAACTGTGAATATATTTTTGCAAAAAAAGTCAAATTTGAAATTTGTTCTTGAATTTACAAATAAAAGATGTAGTTGAAAGTTTCACCAAAATATCAATATGTTGACCACGCCCATATCAGCCAGTAGAACAACAAATTTTCACTCTCTTTCATATGCAAAACTTTTTTCTGCGAATGATTATTTGTAAGTCAAGTGAAAAAGAAGTTTTTCTAAAAGCTTCTCCATATCGTTCAGTTATATTTTATTGTATTATCTATCTGAAAATAGTACATAGGGGCCTACGTGGCTACTGGTGTCAGTTGTAAAATGTCATATCTGAATGGTGGATGCATAAAATTTAGCGTCAGCCAAATTATATAATTTTCTTATATAATTTTGTTGTAAATGGACATGTATGTTTGTATGCATGTATGTAAGTATGTGTACACGTATATATATATATATATATATATATATGTGTGTGTGTGTTTGCAAATGAATGTGAATTGAAGTGTTTAATTGTTTCTTATCCGCATACGCATTCTACTTGTATTTCATACTAACATTCCAAAAGAACGAAACTAAACTAAAAATAGATTAAAAAAATAGAAAAAAATCAAAACTATGAAAAAATTACAAATTTCAAACAAAGAAAAAAGATCAGCTTAAAAAAAAGCATCACAAATTCCACAAGTGATACGCTCACATTTTTGTCCCTTATGCCCAGATCCACATCATTAATTAATTCTTAACAACAACACAATTAGATAAAGTAGAAATTAAATAGAAATAATTAAGAAAAACATACTTATATATAAACATAATTTAAAAAAAAAGCAAAATAAAAATTAAAAATAAAAAATAAAAAATCTAAAATTTAGCGTACAAAATTCTTTAAGGAAATCTCTTTAATAAAATACATTAAAATCAAGTAAAAAAGACAAGAAATGAAAAATTCAAAAAAAAACAATATAAACAGAAGAAGAAATACATTAAATATATAAACTATTCAAGAAAAAAAAAAAAGAAAACGTCTAAATATGGGAAGAATAATAAAATAAAATAATGAAATTACAAATAAAAGAGTTTTAAAAGTACAATTCATAAAAATCGATATATTTCCCGATTTTTTTTTTCTATACAAAATAAAGGAAGCCATAAAATCTACAAGTTTGTGAAAACATTTGTAATATCGGTATTTATTATAATGATTAACTTAGAATCACCTTTTCAACTCGCTTTCAGTTTGCAAAATCGTTCGCCATTTCTTGGATTATTTCTTATATTACGGTATTTTATTTTAGAAGGAAGGCATTCTCGGAAAAAACCTATTACAATTTTAAATATTTTTTTAATGAAATTCGCTACCTAAAAATATGTGCCAAATTTCAAAATTCAAATAAGCGTCCCATTTTGGAATGCCCTTCCATATAAGAAACTTTTCAAATTATTCAAAACTTAAAAAATTTTGTTTTACGCTTACTGACTTTTACTGAATCAACTCTGACTCTTTAGAAAAAGAGGCGTAATTTAATTAAATCGATGACACGACTTTTTTAAAGAAATCTTCCTTAATTTCTTTATCTAAACCTTTTCAATAATTTTTTAAGTAAAAATTCTCTAAAAACGCTCAGAATACGTCAGGTCTTTATTAAAATAATAGCAAAATGATGCCAATATAAAAATTAATAATAACAACAACAACATAATAATAATAATAATAAAATATAATTTTGTATATCCTTGCTCTTAATTTTTTTATTAAGCGACCATTTGAAATCATTCTAAATATAAAAAGGAAGAATTTATTGAATCTCTTGAAGGCAAGAACAAATTGAAAAGTAGAAGGGCAGCAACAACTCAATACAATACTTAATAGTTGTCGTTTTTTTTTTTTTCTTAATCACTTCACTATTAACAACCCAATGAACATGAATTAATTGCTCGTGAAAATAAGTATAAAACATAGTTGCTTATTTTACTCCTTCCTGTCCATTACCTGTATTTAATGGCTGATGTTATGTGCCACCCACTTGCATTCATTGTACAAACCATTAAAACAATGTTATATTTAAAAAGAAATCACTTTTATAATTTTTTTTTATTATTATTCTTTAGTTGTATAAAAAGTTACAAAAAGTGGTGCTAGAAAATTGGTTTTCACGTGATTTTTTTTTTTTTACATTTGTAGTGATAGATGTTCACATATGCAGAATCATTTCATTATTATCTCCAAATTCTAGATCATCAAATTCTTGTAAAAGATCATAATCATCATCAAGAGATTTATCTTCGGTGTCATTGATTTTTGGTGAACAAGCCATATATGACATGCCTGTATTATGGCCAGAACATTCACAAGTCTGTTCTAATTTGATTAAGTCCAAAATACTTTTCACAATCCGCTTAGCGAATATGGTGGCAAAACGTTTTATGGGATATTTACGTTCTGGCAGCAATTTTTTAGCACTAAATACCGCACCATTCGTTTCCAAAGCTAATGGTACACAAACACCTAAATCATTTTTCGTTAAACGTAACTGTTGACGTATGTCACGATCACCTTCGGGGAAACGTTTCGAATAGATAAATTCTTTATCTAAACCGAAGAAATGACGTAACTTCTTTGATCTCTCAAACTCGAATTCAGCATCGGCTAATATGTGTAAACTAATACCTTCCTCTCTCATATATTGGCGTATAGATGTATAATCTAAGCGCATATTTTGCGATGCGCAATTTGTACAAGCCAATAATATAAAAATTTTTGATACGCCCGGCCTAAATTTGAGACGTGTTGCCATTGATATAGCTTGAAGTATATCATTATTTGAACCATTTCCCGTTTCAATATATGAGAAATGTTTCATAAGATTACGAATATCTGTAGTAAATTCCGAGTTATCATAATAAATAGTACGTGGCACATCAAAAGGAATTTTGCTACCAAATGCCATAACTCCATAACTTTGAAGAAAAAAGCAAAACATTACACAATAATTATAAAAATCTCAAAGGATTTGGTATATTTGGTATATCTTGGAACTTAAGAGAAAAAGAAAGAAAGAAAGGAAATATAGCTTACCGATTATTGATTATATGATTTGAAAGTAATTGTTGCTCCAATGTCATTGCAATGGCCATAATATTTTTCTTGATGGTTAAATTGGCATTGCAAGGTTTGGCTTCAATTATAAAAACAATATCGCTGCTGCGTAATATATCCTTACTATTTAATGTAACAAATTTCCCTTCAGATATGTATGAGTTATTGTTAAGTTGGCATCTATATTTTCAAAGATAATATAAAAAAACAAAAAAATATTAAGAATTTAATTTCTATTGATGGTTGAAATAAGCACCAACTATAATTTTTGAGACACATTTAAACGAGATCCATTACTTAACGAGATTCTGTGCTTAAAATAAGAGGGATTAAGAAGGATTAACTTTCAATTAATCCATAAATTAATGTAAAACAATGTATGAGTATGAGTAACTTACGCAATACATTGCTCCGGTACACGTAAAGGTATATGAGCATTAGAACAAGCTTCAATATAAGCCAAAGCCGCTGTACAAGCACCTTTATTAACTGGTGAATTATTATTGGATTCGATTGCTTTCATTTGATAATGCCATCCTAAATCTAAGCAAATCTCATAATATGATGTTACATCTAAAGTGTCAGCACAAGCGGACAATATTCCCGATTTAAAATAATCATCACAAATTTCTTTAGATTTTTCATATGCTTGATCATTCGTTAAGGCAGGCAATTGATTCGTTGTTACTTTCAAATTACAATCATTTTCTAAATTCCATGATCGAGTAAATGCATTGATATCATGTTGAACATAATGATCGGGTGTTATAAAATCATCATAATGTTCATTATTAATTGTACCTAAAATGCCAGCCGTCTTGCCAAAATACCAACCACTCACTTCCATCCAACATAAAACATATTGCATATTACAAATTAAATTGAATTCCGTATCCGATGTAATTGTTAATATATCTAGCTCGCGATATATTGTAATTAGACCAATTTGAATTGGTAACATTGGCCTATTATCTCCATTAATTGTTAAACGCTTTTGATATAAATGACACGTAATAAAAATAAATTTAAACAAATGTAATTTATAATTAACAACTCAACTAACTGGGATATCAGATTAAAACGGAACGCAGAATATTAATATATTTCACTTACATCTCTTTCAAAATCAATTTCGATTAATTGATCATTAGCTATGAAATTTAATTTGGTGCCATTTAACGAAGGCTGCAACGTTAAGGTGAAGTTGCTTTGAGAGAAATCATGTGCCATTAAATATGAGCAATGTTGATCTTGACAGGATTTTTCATCATCACCTTTAGCGCATGCATTTAAAGCAACAAATCTCTTATCGAACGTTACATAATGCCGTGAACCAATTAGCAGGGAGCGTGCTTTAAATACATTTAATTCTTGTTAAAATGTAAAACAATCGAGAATATTCAATGGCAGATGATCAGTACTCATTAAAATTGAAGCCAACTGTAAACAATCTTTGCATTCGTATCGTAAAGTTGAAAACTTCAAATTGGATATTTCAGTCGGTTCAAATATATATATGTATATAACTTTTAGTGAGACATAGTCTTACATTCAAATGATAAAAGGCTTAATTATTGAAGAATTGTATTTCAAAAGTCATATCGACAATTTTTTGCAACAATTTTTTAATAGAGAAAATTACGTCAGAAGCGATTACATAAATGACAAGTTTATTCAATTTCCAACTTTATTGGAATATCTAATCGGACTGATAACAGTAAACGTAAACTACCAAATCAAAACTTCTTAATGGACCTGCACAATAAAATATGGTTACATTTAAAGTCCTTTGGTATATGGCGTACAAGAAATAATGCTACAAAATTTAATGAATTATCAAAATCATCATACAATATTTACCTTGATAAGGTGGTAGCCATGTTTTTGGATCGAAATGTTGCCGTAAGTTATATATATAACGTATTAGAGAAGTATTTGTAAATGTAAATAAATTGTACACTTTTGTTAAAATCTTATATTCAGGAATTTCTTCAAATCGTGGTGTTTCATTGAATGCATGCCATGACATTGGCAATTTCTGTTCCATATCAATAATGCCAATTTCTGGATCGAAAATAAATTTCGTTTTTGCTTCACGATACATATCGGCTGTTTCGAGAGCATTATTGGTATAATGGCGCAGTTTATTTGCTATCATCGAATATAACTGATATAAACGTTTCTCCATTTGTAATTCTTGCGTCAACCATGCAATTTTAACTTTTAATGCATTATATTTATGTATGAATATAGCGACTTGTTGTATTTTTTGCAATTCCTTAATCTCTTCCCATATTTCTGAAAAGATTTCATTCAATTCAAGGCCAAATGGTACCAATTTAAAGTATTTCTCCTTAAGAAAATTCCATATGATTACAGAATATTTTTTTATATTTGTAATAGCATCGTGAGATTTAATATCCTTATAAAGATTATCTAAATCCTGTGTAAAGCTGGAAACTTTATTAAAATATGGTGATTCTGCCAATTCATTTGTTCGCTTGTAAATAAAATCGAAGACTTCCTTACTCAAATTCCATGCAGCAGTTTCTACATAACTAATAAATTTAAATAAATGTGGCTCCAAACGTTTGAGAATACTTTTCCAATAATTTGACATCATATTCCAAAATTTGAACCATAAATTTTCCACATATTTTATGAAGGATATGTGCAGATCTTTAATAAAACGATCATATTTGTGAACAGCCTTGCTCATTAAATCAGACAAATAATGGAGAGATTCTCCACTGAAGAAACGATTTAAGGATTGCAAGAAATTATTATAACTATCTTTTATTGTTTTGACCAACCAAACAATATTATTACGTAGAGCCTTTCCCGAATCACCCATAGCTTGCCATATTTCCGAAAATATTTGCGGTAATGACTCAATGTGATTTCTTATAGCCAGCTCATCAATTATTGTGGAAGTGAAATTAACTAAAGTTTTCAGATAAAAATCATTCGCTTCGTAGGATTGATTTAAGTAATGACGGAACTCTTCTAGATCTTTGCCGAGAGTTTTTAAATCTTCCAAATCATGGAAAAATGGATCATTATAGGCTTTTGCCGTTTCCCATACTAAGCTAACTGTTTCCATTGTCTCTTCATATAAAGATGTTATCCAAAAATCAATACATTCAGCTATTGAATTGTAAACGGTTGATCCAATTGCCCTGAATTTTCTTCTCATTTCAGAAGTTATTTGCGGCTGCCAATGAAAACGTCCACTTATTAATCGTGAATGGTTCATTTTTATATATGAACTAATATCGATGACGCGAATTTCCTCATAATTACGCCATACTTCAAGGAATGCACTACGGGAATCTGGTACATGACCAATCAATTGTAAATTTTGAGTACCATCTTCAGTAAGATTAAACTCAGATCTAGCGATTTTTTTCTCCAAATCTATGTAAAGATAACCAGTATTATTAATTTCCGGTGTGTCCCAAAAAGTACCATTCAACCCATAAATTGGATACTTAATGATCGGAATAAGTGCAAATTTAACAGTGCGAGCTGGAGCTGCACGTAAATAAACAAGTTCCTTTCTGCGCATATCTAGAAATGATAAAAATTCACCAAATTTCTCTGAAGTGTACGATCTTTTATAATTGGCCTTGAGTTTCGTTTCATAAAAGGATGGTTGAGCTGTTACGGTACCATTTAAAGATGCCATTAATTCGGAAGCCATATGATTCATGGTCATGTATAGTAAATATTTGTAATGGCCCAATTGACGACGCAAATTTTTTAAAATAATTTTCGCTTCTATTAAATGATCTTCATCGTTTGAATAATCAATTAAGCAACTCGTTCTAAGTAATTCAATTAAACCTCTGTAATATTCAGCTTTTAAGGTAACATCCTTTTCTAAATCTGGATGACTTATAGTTACAACAACTGTTTGATGGTCTTTATCCTTTGATTCATGTAAAGGCATCATTTGCCAAACTAAACCAGTTCGAATCATTTTCTTATTTTCATTCGTATAAGTTTCCGGTTTGGTCCACTTAAACGTTAAATCTGTTAATAACTTATCTTCCGTTAAAATGTATGATCCCTCGGTAAATAAAGAACGTTTTGGATAAAATAGATCTATTGAAAATTTTCCAGAATCTTTATCAATCGTGGTTGAATTATTAATCATGATATTATAACCGATCCATACATTCTCCGATAATTTTAATTTACTGTGATATTTCATAGTACGATCATCATCAAAACTTTCATAACTAGTCGTAATTTCCACAGTTCGATTTGGATGAATGGCTAATAATTTCAATTCTTGTCCATTTTCATGGGCAATGCTATGCAATTCTCCGGTTAAATTGAAATTCGTTGCATTATTTAATTCAAAAATTTCGAGATGTTTCTTATCTCCTAATTGCATAGGATATGACGCATCAAGTTTATGAACGTAATGCACTCCCAATGGTTTTAAATCATTTTCAATTTTCATATCAAGAGTTTTTACACGTATTAGATGTTGTGACCGATCATCAATAGATTTGTATGAACTATCTAAAACTTTTTGTCCATTATAAAGCACTTTCAAAAAACCATTCTCAATGGAAGAACTTTCATTTACATGAAATGTGATATCGGCTACATGTCTGGTAATTAATGGTACTTCAATCTGAAGAGTTCCATTATCATAGGCATTATTATAGTTTATCCTATTATACGTATTATGAAATTTAAATAGCGCTGTATCAGATGGCCAAATTGTTTTACAATAACGATACGTTTCTTGCCTATAACAATATAAAATTGATTGATTATAAAATTTTAAATACTTTTAAGTCAATATGCTGTTTTATTTACTGGGTGGTGGTGAAATTAAAATCTCCTTTAAACCAAGTGTTATTTAGAAAAGGTGTAGTTGAATTCATGTAACCATACATGTTTGAAAATGATTCAAAAGATACATTCAAATCAGCAAATTGTATACCTGAAGGATATTCTAAAGCACAACTGTTTACATGTAAAAAATTTATTATAAATTAGCAATAATTTAATAAACTTGCCCATGTTAACTTTTACCTTAATTTATGATAATTATTTGCATTTATATCATAAATTCCTTTAACATAAATCGTATCCTTGTGTTCATAAATAGGTGTAGTTAATTTAGCATAAAATTCGCGTAGAGTTGGCGATTTTCGTAATATTTGAAAATCACCCTCTGCAATTGATATATTACCAAATTGACCCCATTCTGTCCTTGCCAAACCTTGAATATCTGTTGTATTTCTGTAGGCGATACGACTTAAAAAGTCTCTTTTAGCATTTTGTGAACGATATTTGCCCTCCACAAATATTTCCGGACTTGTACCCTGTTTACTAATAATATTACCCCGATAGCGTACGTTAATATTATGCGTGTCACTTACTGGCTTCGGTAATATGGCAATTAGATTAACATTTACATCATCCGAAGACATATAATTAGTTAAACTTTTCATATCTACCATCCATTTGGAATCTGCATCAATATTACCACCGATTTCTAAATGTTGAAAGTTACCATTCGGATTCAGGTATTTTGTTGTAACACTGACAAATCGAGCATCTGAATTTGGTTGTTTTATAAAACTTTTCACAAATAATTGCACATCTTCAGCTGTGCGCCAGGTCCATTCATAATTCGCTTGACCTAAACTATCACCAATACGATATTCACCATTAAGTTCACCTTTAAGTTTTTGTATACAATAATTCAAATTTATATTAACTGAATCGATTCCATAACTAGACCATGGCGTTTCTAAAGCTAAACTACTAATCACGCGGTCATTATTGGAGTTTTTAATGTGTCCAATAAAATTGATACGTTTCAAATCAGGTATGCCTGATTGAATCAATGTCGTAACATCCATATCTTGAGATTCATGATTTAATGCATAACTTCCAGATATCTGGCATAGAGTTTTACTGCTTTCTATAATATTTAATTTAACTTTATACGCTTCACTTGCAGCATTCACCCGTTTGTCTATGGTAAACTGTATAACATTACTCTCACTACGTGTGGATTGGCCATGGATGGGATGGACATTTAGTATTAGATCGGATGGGTAATTATCAGTTATCTGGACTGTACCATTTAAATAATATGTTATCATATTTCTGTAGATATTGCCGTTAATTTGAAATTTATTTGAATTATGTTGAATTGGTTTAATCGAACCATGCATGGATATATTACGATATTCGCTAATTGGTGTCCACATTTCCACATTAAAAGTTTCATCCTTTTTGTTTGCTATTGTCCCTAATTGTATATGTTTTCCGTTCCAATTCCATACATTCACATTTAAGTTAATTTTCGGATTTGGACCATTAGTTATTAAAATGGTCGTTTCAGCCATTTTTAATGGTATTATTGTTGTCGTAATTTTTCCATAACCATTTATTAGATGATTCAAATCCTTCTTCCACATTGATTCCATATAAAGTTCGTTCACTTCGTTATTATCTAAAACTTTAAAATGTACGATTATTAAATTTTCTTTTTCCGTAAAATCCTTTTTAACGTAACCATGGTAACCGTATGGAGGTATAATCACATTATTGAGGCCTATATCAATCGAGGCTTCCAAAAAGTTTTCTTCAATCTACAAGAAATGAAAACTCAAATAAAATAAGAAATCCGGTGTTCTTTAAAATTAATTCACTTACTTCTAAAGCAGTACCAAAAGATATATAACTAGTATTTGTCTTCGAAGATAAATTTCCAGAAAAAAATGTTTCTTCCAATTGTAATGTGCCTTTCAGAATGATGTACGGTAAAGCTGAAAGTGGCGTTTCTATGTTAATATTGACCACATGATGTTTCGGTTTAACTTCGTCTTCAATTTTTGTATAATTTAATTCAATGCCAAATAGACTTCGTGAAATATGATCTTCTCCACCAATTATCAAAAATTGTATTTTATCATATAAATAATTGAAATTTAAATCAACATGATATTCCATAACAGATTTAATTTCTTTTGCCACCCGAAATGGAGTAGTTAGCGTAAAAACATTTAAAACATTTATATAATCGGGATAATATAAGCGGTCTTTGAAGGCCAGTTGGCCTTGAGGTAATTGCACATTACCAACAATAAGATAAAAATCCATAATCTCTTGTACGTCTATTACACCTATAATGGTGGGCCACGTAATAGTATCCAATTCAAAGTCAAAGTAATATGAGAAGTATTCATTATAATCTATATCATTAATATCATAATCATCTGTAGTGTCCGAAAATTTCGATGGTTGAAAATCGTCATCATAAAGAATTTCCAATTCCACTTTATTACCACCCAATTGATTTAGTATTTTCGACTTGGGTACGCCATTTAATTTAAAGCCCAATTTGTACTTTGATACTTTTCCATGTAAATGCAGAATAAAAACATCAGTTTTAATAAATTTAATAACGATACCGTTCTCTTCGAAACCAGCCAATGGTGTATAGACGGTGTACATGTATTCAAAATTTGTTGCATCTTCCATATGCCATACACCCACAAAACCCAATGTTGCATTATTCCAGTTTGTTCGAAAATCTATGGCTTCCGCTTGTAGTTTAGCAATTAAAGCAGCTTGATGGAAATTTTCAAGCGGTGTCGCCAAACTTAGTTTAACATTGAAATCCATCATTGATATTATATCTAGTAGAATTTCAATACCCAACACAATTCTAGGCGAGCGAACTTCTGCAACAACATGACGCTTTCGTTCACTTAAACCTAAACGTGCATGGACCGTACGAAATCTCTCCAAAGGTGTCGTTATATTAACCGTAAGCATATTATCCAATAATTTTCTAACATAACCTTCAATCGCTAAAGTACACTCACGCATATCGAAGTCAAGAGATGCGGCACCTTGAATTTCTCTTCTATCGTTATATGAGAATTTTGTTGCCAAACTTCCCTTACGATAACCTTCATGTGGACTTAATATCAATAAGGTGCCCGTAATATTGTGTATACCATTAATCTCTGAAACTTCCCACAGTGACTTTATACTATAGACGTTTAAGGTTTTATTGAAATTACTATAACGCAGCTTACAATATGTATCAAATTTTTTCATATCTTGCCAATGCTTAAATTTCAAATTAATTGTTGGTATATCATGTATTGTACTATTTAGGCCAATGTATATATCGAAGCTTGTCGAATCATCTGTTATTTCATAATCACTTCTAACACTAAGTTCTAAATCTTGATTATTACCCCACAACATTGAAATATTGGCCAAAATTAGATTTTCGTGTGTGTATATTCCTAAACCTAAATTATTTGATTTCCAATTTTGAAAGGGTGTTAACAATTCCGCTCGCAACCAACTATGTATATTATCTTTTAGCGGCATTAATCCAGCTTTATAATTAAATATAATTATCTCATTGACATTCCAACCTACACGTGCTGTGCCATAATAATGTGGGCCACCTGTAAATCCCTCAAATCCACAACTTATTGTTCGCTCGGGATATGTTATCATTAAATTCGTATCGAAACGATTACTATCGATCTTTTTAAAATCAGCCAACAATGCTAAACGTTGTGATGGATTACGATTGGCATCCCATTGAAAATCTAGTGATAGTTCTTTTTGTAATTTCATATTTAAAGCACTCAATTTTATGAAAATATCACGAAGTTTATCTAAATGAATTTCAATTTCCAATAACTTTGGTATTTCGGATAACAACTTAGCATTAATCCAATAATCTTTATCTCTAATCTTTAACTGAAGTTTTGCATTACAATTATTATCCATTGCATTTGTTATACCTTGCACGATTAGTCGATAAGGATCTGCAGCATAACGGACTTGAATATCAACGAACAATAACATTTGATTACGCCGATAAATCACATTAATTGCCGTTGGTTTGAATGAAGGACTTTCCGCAATTAACTTGATATGTTGTAGAGCCTGCAATCGTGAACTTTTATCTTCATATTTCGTTTTAATGGTGATTAAATGACCAGTAAACCAGGAACCATTATAGTTTATCTTAAATGAAAATAAACATTATTTATCACTTTATAATAGACTGAAGACATTTTGTTACTCCATCTAGACTTTTCTAGCCAAATAAACAATAGTTTAAATTAGTAAGCCTCCTAGAAGTCTATTAAAAGTTATTAAGAACAATAAAGTAAGTTTTCACCAAAAGTCAAGTAATATTAAAGTACTTTTAAAACTCTTGGAAGTATAAGTATCAGAATTCTATATTAAATTTTAATAATTTTTCGTAAAGTTATGTTTTTAAATTGACTTAAGGTAATAGAGTTCAACTAAAAATTCAAAAATACAAGTTGTACACTTACTAAATAAACTTTCGGTTTAATTTCATTAATTTTTATATGAGAAGCACAAGAATTAAACTCTGGCACTGTGATATTCATGTAAATGTCTAAACCAAATAAATTTTTTCTCGGTAAATGTATGGAGAATAAAGCAGTGGTTTCTTTATCTGGAGCGTATTGTGCACCCAATATAACATTATGCTCAGCACCATTTTTATTTTTTTCTTCATGCCTTGAAATTATATAAAAATTCTTATAAAGATCCTTCGAAGAAAGAATATCAAATTGTAAAGATTAGTTGTACTCACTTAATTGATACACGAAAGTAAATTTTAGAACGAGGTACTTTCAATTCAATGCTAGCTCTTGTATGACATTCTTCCACTGGATACTCATCAGTATATAAACGGACAAATATTAAACGTATTGTACTGGTATAAGTTGGATCCATTAAATCGGGGGCATTATTATAAGTTAATGAACCTTCCGTGTGTGCTTGCAAACTTAACCAAGTGCCATTCGAAGCGAAATTTATTTTTGGATACGCTGATGTTTCCAATTTAATAAAACTATGATATTCCGTTTTCGATTTATCTCCCGTATTTAGTAATTTACTTTCAAAATTGATCGTTTCAATTTCATTAGCCTGAAATCTGTAGTTTATTGTTATATTGGTTGTTGTAGTGACTTCATTTTGAACATAATTTCCTCGCAATAAAGCTTGTAATTTCTTAGTCTCAAATGAGATATCAAAATCTTTTTGTATTATACCGTTTTTCTCTACAATGCGTATGGTACCAATTAATCCAGTTATGTTAACACCATTTACAGTTAATAATACTTTCGGTTCGTAAATCCATGTAGTTTGTTCTTTCCATCGTTTTAAATTCATTTTCATTTCTAAACTTCTATTATTGTTGGTATCTAGAAACACTTCCAATTGACGATTATTCTCACTCTCAATGTAATTACAGCCGGCTGAAGTTTTATTTTCTCCATTCAGAAAAGTAAGCGACATATTAAAAGTGTTCAATATCATGGTGACATTACCAACTAGAAGACGTTTCACTGACGAACCTGGCGTGTAAAATAACATTGACCAATTTGTAATATTTTCAGATTGATCCCAATTATATTGAAATGAGTATCTTTTGGCTGTGGGATCGGATTTTTTTAAAACGATACTAAAATTTGTGGGACCACTAAGCAATAGGCTGGGATAAATATGAGGAGAAGGCTGCACTAAATCAGGTACACTGAAATGTGAACACAATTGCAAACCGATAGCTTTATCCAAAACATCCCATGTACAGGAATCATTTGAACGTCGATGAACAATACCTGCTTGAGGTATCTCCTCTTCATTTTGCGCCAGAACAATAAGTTCAGATTTTGCACTAAATACTTCATTGGTATCTTGTGGCAAGTCAAATGAAAATACTATTAAATTTTTACCACGCACTTTCAACTTAGCCTCAATTTCCGAATTTGAATAAAGATTTCCCTTTACTTTAACTCCTGCTAAGGCATGAAACAAATCAATTTGAACTGTTGTTATAATATCTACAGAGATTGATGGTTTAAATTTGCCCTCCAAATCAAAATGCCAATCTATGCTAGGTTCAGTGCGATCTAAACCACCAGAAATACGTAAATCTATCGATGATGCGCCAAAAGCATTAACTGATAGAGGCAGACCAACGTCTAGTGGTACCGTGTATGTAGCATCAAGAAATATACATGATTTAGTATAAGTGATTTCACGTCCCGATAATATTTTCGATATTTGGTAGAATACATCAAATTCTTTGGATAGGGCCATTAATTCACTCATGCCTTCTATCGAATAATAACTTAAATCATTTCCAAATATTCTAATGGCCAATTGTGCCCTAGGATTATTATAGTCATAGTTTAATTTATATTTCTTTCTATTAATATTTTCCATGATTTGTTGTTTACGTCTCTTAACTGGAACATCTTTCTCATGTGATCTTCTATTTCGGCGAATATTATCTTCATTATTTTTTTCTTCTTCTACTTCACTTTCTTGATCAGCATCATCAATTTCCATACTATAAGCACTCTCTTCATCTTTAACAGTGTTACGCTTGAAACGCAAAGTATCAATACTTAATAGATTGCTTAATGTATCTATAATGAAAAATTCAATTTTGATTTTTTTTTGAAAAGTAAACACTTGCATAAGAATATAAATATTTGATTGGACATACCCATATCTTCCAAACTTTCATTGCCCAACCATCGATTAAGAAAGGAAAATCTCTTGCGGAATAGCGCTCGATTTAATGGTCCTTTAGGTCCAAATATAGATCCAATTAAACCTTCAAAACCCTCCAGCCGGGCAGAGAAATCAAAAAAGTTAACTGATTGACCGAAAAGTTCCGTTGTAAAATTTAATGTAACTAAACGTGGCACATATGAATTGATGCCAAAAATTAAATTAAAATCCGTTGTGGTTCCTATAAAAAAAAATTTTTTAAAAAGAAATCATTTAAAATTTTTCTTTTATGAAATTACTTTTAACTCACCGAAATTATATTCATCGAAAAAAATGGAATGTTCATAATTGCGAGAGAATTTACGTATATCTAATTTGAATTTATCAGATAAATCATCATCAAATAATAGACCTTGAGCTTCCATTCGTATAGGTGATGTTGACTTAGCTAAATTTTTCAAATGTGACCATACGAATGAACCAACTTGATTGACTTTCTCTTCTTTTAAAATCATTTTAATTTCATTGATTATTGCATAATCTGGACAGCGCATCACTTGTAAATAACTTAAAATACGTATTTCAGAATTCATGGTGTAATTGCTATATGTATTCAAAAAGAATTGACGATATTCTTGGCAATTAATGCGACGAAATGCTAATATACTTTGTAATCGTAAATCAAGCATCATTTGTTTCGAATCATTTGTTATTAAATCTTTTAACTGAGCTGCTAAAGTTTCTGTGATAACACCAATGTTACCTATAGACTTTAATAAAATAATCATACGCTCAAGGCTACGTCTTTCACCACGATACATATTCAAATAATTTAAAAAATCCGTTTCCAATAAGTAAAGAATACGTAAAACTTTAGCATGTCTATTACAGTCTTCTACATGCCGGCAGAAACTGTGTATTACAGCCGATGCACAAAGAGTATATTCCGGATCCAATTTTTGACGTGAAAATTCTAATATGGTGTAGAATGTTTCTAAAGTTTCTTCATCTGGCCTTTGTATAAATGATAATGATGTCATCCAACCAAGTGCCATACGCCTTGTTATCATATTCTCAAGAATTTGATCTCTCATTACTTGATAGGATGCTGTACTACCAATGTATGGTAAAGATTCCAAAACATGTTTTCTAAAACATTACAAAATACAAAATATCATTATTATTTTATATAAAAATAATAATATTACCTGATTTAATCAGGCTATATAAATGATACATACTTCCCATTTTCACAAATACTAGCCGAACGTGCCAATAATTGATTTAATGTTGTATAATCAAGATGTTTAACGGTTTGTATAAATCGGGTAAAGGCATCAATGAATTCTCGTTGAATTTTCGGAAATCCTAATGAACACATTTCTTTTAAGTGTTCACGTGAAGCCTTAATCTCTCCATGAGTCGGTTTTACATTTGGCGTATGATCGAATAATAATGTTGATCTTCTAACAATTAATTCATTTTCTAAAATGAAAAGAAATCAGAAATCGGAAATCGAAAATCAACTTAACTTATAATAATTTATTCAATATATTATAAGACAAGAGCAATACCTTTTGGAAAATATCCTGATTCACTTCTATACAGATCATCAGTTTTAAATATTAATTTATGCATTGCAGTCGTTACAGTGCCCGATGTTGCATTAGAAAAGGGTATAAGCTGATGCCTTTCAATGCATGTCACGTCACGATATATATTATTATCAATTGTCATCTAAAGGAGACATCAAACTGATTAATAGTTATTTATGAAATGTATTTGATAGATTTGATTTTAGATGCTCAAACATACATTGCAATAACTTTGTGAATCTAATATTGGCCATATTGTTTTATCATCACGAAATGTATATGGAGTTGTTTGTAATATCGATTGCGTGGAATAACGATTCTGACATGTAGATATATATTTCGTTTTATGTATTATAATAAATACATTATCTGTACTTTGTAATGTATATTTGACATGGCATGTACCAGATACATCTGTTTCGATCGTATCATAATCTATATCGAAACGTAACATTGTATTTTGAAAGGCCGATAAAATGCCTTTTTTGAAATTCAATACCCAATTTGGTTCATCTGAAGTGGCACAAACTTCACTAATTAAACCATCATGGAAGGCGAAACGTAATACATTCTCTTTTAAATCATTAGCCAAATTTTCACTTTTTGGATGCTCTCCTGTACGATTATCATCTGCAGCAAATGATTCAGCTTTTTCAAGCTCATCATAATAATCATAAATATTATTTTCTTGAAATGATGTAGACGTAAATGTTGAGGCAGTACCTTCCTCTACATGTGCTTTATCCCATAAACGTACTTGATTGATACGTAAAAAACCTTCACAGAGTGTGGGGAAATGGAATTCCAAATCAGCTTTAAGTGATAGATTTGATGTATTCGTTCCTGAACCAGCAAACTCAACGCCCAATTCCACAATGTAATCATATTTATATACTTTATTTGTATAAGAAAATTTTCCATCTATTGTCTCACATTGAGGTCTGCCACAAATTTTACCATCCTTTAATGGATCTTTATAATGCATTAAAATTATTACACATATTACAGAGTTAAAGGCATTTTGTAATTTTAAGTACTTACTTTTTTTAACAGCATGTATCAAATCCGTCAAAAATATTGTAAGGAATAGAAGTAAAAGCGATTTGTAGCTATTAATGCTACAGCTACTAATGAATTTAAGTATTTTCATATTTGCAATGTGTTGCGATATTTGGCAACATTGAATATAATTTTCTTAGAATTGTACTTAGTATAAAACCTGAAGGTTTTCTCAGGTAATTTTCTGAAAATTTCTTTGTTAAAATCTTCTTAATAGATTTGCTTTATAAATGCATTTCAAGGATTAACCTAAAATTAAAAAAACCATAAACTTCACAGCCGGTCAGGAACGACTCTTAAATATTCTACACATTTTTGCCTAATGGGATTAAAGTGTCAAATAAGAAGACTGCAATTGAACAAAGTGAAAAATTGCAATTTTCAAATTATTTTAAATGTTTGTTTCAAGAAAGAATTTAGCATCTTGATCGATCTTGACCAACTTTGGCTCAAAATATAATTCTAATTTGCATTAAAATATATTTAAAATTTAAAATTACATCTTTCGTCCAAATAATAACTTTATCTGAAAAAAAGGCTTTATTCGGGGAGAAGTTGTACAAACGAACCAATTTACATTAAATTCGTTACACACGTTTTTCATATCAAAATAATATTGAAAATCATCGTTATATGGGGAGTCGTTGCAAAAATGGTCCGCTTCCAATTATTTCCAATAAAATTCATCACTAAGACAATCAAACTTCTTTTGAATATCTCAAATATCTCCCTCCAACTTGTTATTTAATAACAAATTTCCTTGGATAGACATCAAATGGACAGACAGCCAGGCAGGTTCACAATTGAAGCAAGAAATGATTTTGAGTTGTTCGGCATAATAAAAGGTCACACTACTTTTTAGGTGTTATAAACATCTGTACAAACTTATAAGGTATTATTATATCGCGAATGGTGTAGGGTATAAACAAAATTTGGGCCTCTTATGTGCTTCTACTTATTTAGAATTAAGGTTAAGCATAACTAAAAAAATATATATATTTTTTTCGAATAATATAATGGTAAAATTATATTTTAAATTACACGACTAAATAGCATTTATAAAGAAATAATGTTTATGGTCAAAAAAATATATAAAATAAAAGCGAAATAGCAATCAAAGGTATATAAAATAATTACAAATGTTGCCTTGAAATCTCTTTAGCCATTGGATAATTTTCAACTTTTCAGCAACACTTACTCTGATTTTGAAATAGTTAAGCAAAAGTCAAAAAATTTAGATGTATTAAATATGGAAAAACTTTTATAGTCCACTGCAGAAAAGTGAATACAAAGGATGTGATTTAAACTTAGTGTGGATTTATTTACATCAGTTAGAACATTTTGAAAACTACGAATTTTTTTTTTTATATAAAGGTTTTATTTTATTTTTTGTGAAAAGAAGACAATATGGGCATAAAAAGGGTCCTATGCTAAACATTTTTAATGGGGCTTTTATTTAAAACAAATCCTATCTTCCTGCCATATTTCAGTAAAATTATTTGGACCTTGCAAATTATTGCCTAATAATAAATCTATAAATGAGTGGGCAGACAGTCTTAAATTGATATGGGAAATAGTACCGTATCGAATTCAAGTCCATCGCGACGTGTAGTTTGTTTATTTATGATACGTGAGCACGTGATACGTGATACGTGATACGCGTTGTGTGAGCTCATATTATTTACAATGATTATAATTGAAGTGTACATATTTATTTATATTATCGATTATATATATATATATATATATATATATATATATATATATATATATATAAATCGTCGATTAACTCTCTGTACCAAACTAAATGTATGAAATTTTCAATGATTATAACTGCTACTGATAAGACAGATTTTAAATGTTGAAGTTTTGAAGAAGCATAACATATGGCACTTTTAAATAAGCCGCTGTAGGAACTTTTCTGCTTTTCTTTTTTTTTCTCTCTCTCTCTCTTTAAAAAGATAAGAAACTTTAGAAGAGCACGCAGAAGCGAAAAATGATAAAATTCAAAAGAATAACCGCATTTAATATCCTTTTCTTTGTCACATTTTTATACCCCAGATCACTTGCGCTACAAGGTATGGATGCTTGCAGTAGCTAAAAGGGCTCAAGCGAGGTCCATTCGAGTTTATTCTACTGTTGAATTTATAAACACTTATTGAATCGATTTAAGGCAGCCTGTCCATCCATGAAAATTTTCAAGGCTTCTTAATGAAATTTGTTTAGGACTAAGTTTGGTTAGTTCTTATGACCCCGACTCATAAAACGACATTTTCTTGAAAAATTTTTATATATGTAAGAAAATTCCATAATTTTGAATGAATTTTGTAGAAATATTGAGGCACAATAATTATTTCACATAATAAGAAAATAAGCCCTATTTAGTCCAGATTGATCAATTTCTTTTTATTTTTATTTTTTTTTTTTTGGAGAATCTTCCGTATAACAAACTTTACCAATCACTAAAAATTTATATTATTATTTTCAGAAGAAATAATGTAGAGTATTTAACAGTCACATCTTATCGATTGAAAGATTTTTTTTTAAATTGTTTATTTTTACTTTTATATATCTCACAAATATTTTCACATTAATAGCTCAGTTTAATCTTAGCAAATGCATCTTTGTTTATGCATTAAGATCCTTGACGATTTAATTCTAATTAAATACTCCAACTCTTCATTTGGATTCATAAATTATTTTCTCCTACATTTTAATTAATATTTCTTTTTTTGCTTTTTGAAATTAGAACAACAAGAACAATAATAATAATAATACAAGGAATAAAAGTAAGTGATGTTGCTTGATTTTTGTGTAATGTAATAATGCTGTCATAACATAAAGGATAATAAAGTATACGCGCACACGCACTTGAACAAATTTATTGTACACGTTTAAAACTTCTTCAATTGTAGGAAAAAAAATAAGCTAAACACAATTGAATTTTCATTTATTTCCCTTTTAATTTTAACAACTTCTACATGTACACCATTTCCGTTGTGATAAACTATTGACCTTTGTCTGAAAAGATCGAAAAGTATAAAAGCACAAACATCTCAACTCATTTCGCGTCTAAGAAAAAGTGAAATTTCAATTTCACCAAAAATAAAACGATTTATTGTATTTGACAAACACTTACACTTGTAGAAATTACAAAATATAACCGTGCAATGTTTAAATCTAAAAAGGATAATTTTCGAGAATTCAAATGCAACACGCACACTTACACGTACACTAAAATATAATAGACACAAGTGAAAGTTAAGAAGCCGAACAATTTGAACATGCACGTCCGTAACGCGTAAAAACAAAGTAGAAAATGATTCTTAAGCAAACGGCTGATAGGCATTATAAACATTTCAAATTATTTGTTATTGTTACGGTGTGTGTGTGTGTGTGTGTACATATGTCACCCCCTCTCAATTTCAAAATGTTTTATTCTCTTTTTTTTTAACACCTACTCCTTACTATTCCAAGGCAATACAGTTTCATATGCTAGGATGTGAAATTTTATATCTCTTTCTATTTTTAACTCTCTTTATTCTACCATGCTCTCTTCAAAGAGATAATAGACAAATGCATTTTTCTATAACCATATTGAAGATAATGCAAGAAAATGCATTTAAAAAAATCTTCTCTTACAATGAGCAAAATCGAACTGCACATTTTTAAGGGCATAATATGCATAATGCTTGAATCTACATAATAATTAATCTTATAAATGCTATTTTGAAAGACACATCAGTAAAACGGTGTTTTCTATAAACATAAAAATGCTTAGAAAGGAATGCTAAAAATACCATAAGCATAATATGCATAAGGCATAAATATATATCATAATTAATGATATAAAGGTTCTCTTAGGAGAATTCTAAAGGTGGTCATCTAAAATAAACGCTATTTTTCTATAAGCATTGTATGCATAATGCGAGCAACTACGTAAATGCATATTTTATTAGGAGAATACGAAATGTAAGTAATGTGGTCTTCCTTTTTTATGACTGAACGAAATAATCGAAGTAATCAAATAATCAAAGAATCTAATGGAAAAAAAAATCAAAAAAAATTATTTAAATCGTAATTAAAACTTCTATTAAATAATGCAAGGTGGATTTTGTTGCTTCTGGGTTAATTATGCTCACCATCGGAAAGTCATCTTAGCATTCTAAAGGAAACTTAAACTGATAAATCGTTCTACAAGGATCTAACGCATATCAAATTAAGAGACCACATTAATAAAAGAACTGTTTATCCATGATACTGAGTTTTATCATTATCATTTTATCAAATTAAGTTTTTTTTTAATGAATTAACCTTTTTTTTCATTTATATATAAAAATTTTTGCCTTTTATTTTTAAGGAAAAAAGCACTTTAGCTTGTATTTTTCATTTATCTTATAATTATTTTGCAAGAAAAAAAATTACAAAGTAAAACAAAACAAAAACAATTTCATTATCAATTATCTAAATTATTATGCTAAGAACAATGTTTAAAAATAAAAATTTTAAATAGTGTAATAATCTCTCTCTTGATCTCTTAATCTCTCTCTCTCTCTCTTTAAGTATTAATAAGACGTTCTTTTTTTTTTTACTATTTATTGTATTGTACTACGTTGTATGTATGTGTGTGTATGTATTATTTATTAAATTATTTATATATTGACTAGGTTATTGATGAGAAAATACACATACACACACATGACACACATTTACCAGAGTTATTCAATTTTCATTATGTGAAATATTTTGAAAATGTATAAACATTTATATAAATAATAAAATTTTATTATAAATTTGTTCTTATCATCATTTTTAATTTCAACTTAAAAAATGTGCTAATGGTTTCGATTTTCCGTTTTTGCTAATTATCGCCTTTTCACCTGCAAATGTTACATAATTATTGATTTTCTTTTTCCTTTTACTTTATTATTATTATTTTTTTTTTTATTTTGCACAAAAATATTTTTCTATGTATCATAAAAAGATACTTACCCTCATCGTCTGAAGCAATCGCAACACCCATTTCAGTTAAAATTTTGAAGAGAGCACCTAAATTGGAACGCTCATCTAAATATTCATGATTCAGTCGAATTATTGTACGATTATGATTTCTTGTTTGGGTATGCCATACTAAAATTTTTGTACAATTTTTCCCTCTCGGCTCGATAATATCCAAATGTAGACCGATACTACGTAAAAAATAATCTTCTTCGTAACCTGGACGGTATGGCATACTAGCATTAGGATGCTCAACTAAATAGGCTAAATTAACAGCGAAACCGGCCATATCAACAGGCCAACGACGTCCCGCTACCCATGAATCTAAAAATCCTATTACTTTACCCTGCCAAAAAAAAATAAAATAAAATAATTAAATAAATAATTTTTTTCCAATTAAAGAAATTACGTTAAATGATTTATTGTAAAAAGTATTATTTTACCTGTCTTACAACTGGTCCACTAACACCATAATTAGCTATAAGTCCCACTGGAAACATTGAAACACGTTTCGTTTGGCGCAATTCATTAAATAACTCTAAATCGTAAGTGTTATCATCATCTCCGAAATATAAAATACCGTTAGTGATATTATGATTGCGTAACCATTGAAGAGATGCACGACGATTTGATACACCACGTGGCTTGCTGTTTGATATTTTATGAAAGCGTTGCGGCATTGGACTAGCAAGATGTGTAAATGGCATATGAAATTTATTAAGAAATTTATTTAAAAATGGATTACATATGCTATAATCATCAGCAACAATCCAATGGATACGTGGCACATGTTGTAATGTATAACCAAGTCTGGTTAATTCGGCAATCTGTTCACGCCTCGGATATGTGGGCGTAACAAAATAGATAATTGTTAAATTCTCCCATTCTTGACGACCTTTATCTTGAATAAATAAACGTCTATCCTGAAAGTTTTCCTCACATATCTTTACGGGTGGATCTTTATCATTTTTGCCATTTAAATCTTCTACAAAAAATTATTTTTAACATATGACAAATTTTTTTTTTTTAATTTTGGCATAATAAAAAAAGTTCACATTTTCCCTAAAAGTTCTAAAAATTTTATTTCTATTCATTTTTGCATCATTTTTGATGCAAGACTTATCAAAATGCACTTTACAATCATTCAACAGATGCATAATGGATGTATCTGCCGTTATTGCTTTAAAGTCCTACATACTTTCGTTGAGCTCAATAATTAGCATTTTACATTTAATCTTAGTGGATCTCCCTAATGCACCAATCTAAATCTCGTTTTACATTTTTACAAAGAATTATCAGTTTTCTTAAATGTTAAGATCGGTTTAGAGCCTCTCACTGAAAGTATAACAAACTGTTCGTTCAATATGTAATGATATTACGACATTATAAATTTTGTTCAAAGAAAATTTCGTAATTAGAAAAAATTCAGTACAGCTGCTAAATGCTTAATTCAAGTTCAATGATTAATTAAAAATAAAATTATGATACCATTTAATTTTTACGATTATTCATAAAATTGGGTTATCTAAAATGAACATTCGATACAGAGAGTATGAAAAATTGATCTCTAAAGCTATTTAAATGTATTTTAAATATATTTCATAATAAGGCGTCACTTTAAAAAGTTAATGTAAAATGCCGTCAAATTTAATACGTATATTAGAGAGTTAATTCTAATGGCATGATTAAGTATTAGATTAATTTTATATAAAATATTTCTATATATACATGTATATACGAGGGTAGTTTTAAAATTAAATTCCAAACAGTGGAAGTAACTTGTTTAATTATAAATCTTAATTTTCTAAAATTTTCTAAAATGTTCTTTAACAACATAAACAAAAAAAAAATTCAAAAACTGAAAAATTGAAGTCTGAAATATGGAAATTTATTTATTAAAACAATGTGAAGTTCGTTGCTTGGCTTCTCCTTTTTTAAATTAATACATGCCAATGAATTTTAAAACTAGCCTCGTTGTGCAGTTTTTTTTTTCATCTTCTCATGTTTATTCATTTGTTATTAAATTTTCTTTTGTGACATGCACAAACATGCACACACAAATATATATATGTAGAATATCGAAACGAAAAAACGTACCAAAACCGTTGGCATAAGTGCTGTTATCTAATTCACAATTAATAAGAATGCACCAAGTTGCGTATAATAAGATTCCTATTAAAAGCATAATGCATATATAAATTCGTAAAGTTTTAGCTGTTTTGGGCAAAATAATTGAAATAAATTTGCCGCTTGTATTATTGATCGATTGATTTTGTTTGGTTTTGAATAAGGTGCCGCCTGCATAACCAACGCCAGTATCCAATGGACGATAATGGATACTGGGCATATTGTTGTTGTGTTTTTTGTTGTTGCTTTAAATTATTTACATAAATTGTATATAGCATGGAAAAAATGAGATTTTTCCAAATTATTTACTAAAGAAACTTCAAACAAAAAACAAATGAAATCGATTTTTTTTATGTCCTTCTTCTACTTCTTTTAGTGTTCTCCATTTAACTCTCAACATTTTATTTTGTTCTGCATAATTTCAATTCATTTTCAATTTTATTCATTTATGGTGATTTCAGTAGTTAAATAAATACAAAATAAATTGCTCAATTTTATAAAAAGTATTTATAATATTTTATAAAAAAAAATTCTACCGTTATTAACATACAATCACAACAAATCTTTGCTAATCAACTAATTTTGTAAATAGAGAATTAATTTATTGCAATATTTTTTTTATGTTTATAAATAAAGTCTCCAAATGAAATGATATAATCACTGACTTTTGTTGAGAAGAACCTTACTTTGTTTATTTGGTACAAGCTTTTTGGCCAAGTGAAATTAACAAACAAAAATGAAATGAACATAAAATTATATATTTACAGTCTACATAAAAAGTCAATAAACATATTCAAATATTGCCTGCTTATTTAGAAGTTAACTTACTTTCTTATGAATAGTTTGGTCTAACATTTTTTGAGATTGTTTTATGTGGAACCAGAAAATATTTTTTCACATTGTTTTCATTTAAAAAAAATTGCGCGAGAAAACTTTAAAAAGGCATATTCTTATCTAATATTAAAGTCTGAATCGACATAGACATATCGGTCCACCTTTATATATACCTTCTTTCTCCCTTTTTGTCTATGTAAACTTTTTTATCAAGTTACAGGTTACAATCTTTGAAATAGTTTGATAAAACTTACTGTATAAGTTATCTTATAGCTCAAAAGTGGGCCACGGCCGCGGCCCATGTAACACCTTAATCTAAAAAATGTCTATACATGTGAAAAAATTCACAATTCTGGTGGAAATCGGCTGAGATTTGGTGTAAGACGTATTTAATAAACGTTTTAATTTTAAGCCAAGTTTGGCCAATTTTTTTGAACCATTTCCTTTCATATCATTTAAAAATTTTCATTTCCTACTCCTCTAAATTTTTATTCATAACTTTGTCTTTTCAATTTTTGTAACAGCATGTTCTTCGATATTTTAGAATTCGCCTTAAGCCATGTCAATATTTTTACTCGCTTGAACGGAAATCTGTTATTTATTAATTCGTATTTTGGTATATTAAAGGGTCGACATATTTTACAATTTTATATGGATATACCACGCCTATTTTAAGTTATAAAATTTTAAAATTTTTATTTTAAGTTTTCTGCTCAGAGCTCCTTAACTATTTAAATTATTACAAGTTAAATTTTTTTTAATGTAAAATTGAATAAAATTTTATTTGTTTATCGGGTAAAATATTTGATTGATGAACCCGTAAGACTTGGCCTCAGGTACATATATCTTTCTTGTATATTTCTACGATAATTTTTATTGAGATAAAAATGAATTGTACAAATTCTTTCCACTTAAACTCAAGTCCTGCCAAAGAACGTTCAGTTTAACGATTTTAATTATGATTTAAATTGAATGTTGAACTAAATTAGTGCAATATTTAGAACAATTATCATTTTGAGATTTCTAGCTTATATCTACATTTAATATTTAAAACTAAATAATCAAATAACGAAATATTGGAAAAGATTAGACTGAAAACACTAAAAGCAAACTTTTTTCTCTAAAGTGATATTTTTATATGATCGCAATAAATCTCATATAATCTCATAATAAATAATAATGTAAAAGCAGTTGAAGTACTGACCATGATTACATGACTTTATCATATTGAAAATTTTGCATCATATAAATAAGAAGCACAATGTGAAGTAATTTTATTATAATTATTAATAATATAAATCGATTTGATAAACAAATGTGTAAATATTTATTCGCAATCTCTTTTTATGTATCTTATCTGTCCGCACATAATTGTCGGCATATAAATAAACGCTTACGATTGTAAAATAAACAAAACAATAAAAACTAAAATTCGTTTTCTTTTTTGTTTTTTTAGATATTTTGCTTTGTTTTTTTTTTTTTTGTAAATGATTAGGAATGTGTGAATCGCCTCTAAATTTCTTTATTTAATCATTTTATTTGATTTTTCTTTGCCTACACACACAATACCAAAAATAACGTGAAATATTGCTAAGAAAAAGGTCTACTTATTTAAGCAATAATAAAAATGTATGTGTAAATGTGTACAAACATCATAATTAAGTTGTTTTACTTCTGTATTGTTGTGTATTATAATAATCTCCGACAATACTTTGCATTTTTTTTTCCCTTAAATAATTACAATAATCATAATTATAATCATAATTAAAATTAAAATTATAAGAATAATAATAGAAAATTTATAAATTTACGAGAGTATTTTATTTCAATTTGTTTATAGTTGAATTCAAACGATCAACATTAGCTCCAGAAAATTCTTCAATTTTTTGTTTATTTTTTATAAAAACAAATGTTGGCATACTCGTTATATTATATTCCATGGAAATATCTTCACATTCATCGACATCGATCTATAATGAAAATTATTAATATTAATAATAATAATAATAATTTTGTATTAAAATTTTAAAAACATTTTCACTCTTTATTTTGCCTTTTCCTTCGTTTAATTAATAATTAATTAATTTATTATTAAAAAAAAATTTTTTTTTGAATTACAAACCTTAAGAACGACAAGAGTATCAGAATTTTCTTTAGCGATTTCCTCCAATTTGGGTGCTATCATTTTACATGGACCACACCATGTGGCAAAGAAATCAACAATGACCAATTTGTTGCCAGCAAGTTCCAATTGCTTTTCAAAATCATCCTTTAAGCAAAAAAAGAAATGAAAAATTTTTTTTTAATTTAGTCCTCAAAATTTATATTTAGAGGTACTTAAAAATAATAATTCGAAAAGTAAAAATTAAATATCGAAAGTATATACCTTAAAATTAAAGTTGAATTATGAGAAGAAATATTAATCAATAATTAATTAAATTAATTAATTAAATTTTAAATTAATTAATTATTATTATTATTATTATTATTATTATTATTATTATTATTATTATTATTATTATTATTAATTAATTAATTATTAATTAATTAAATTTAAACTTACAAACCAAAAAACTATTTTAAAAATAAGTATCGTTATTAATTCTCTTAATTAAAAAATGTTAGTAATTTTTTCTATTCTACTGTAGTACTTTCGCATTTAAATTGTATATTTGTACTTTAATTATGGAAAATGAAATGCAAGGACTTTTCAATTTTTATTATGAATTAATTTCTTATAATTAAGTATTCTTAGTAATTTTTCTCTATTCTTATGCAATATTATGAGATTTAAATTGTATTTTTCTACTTCAAAGAATCTATTTTTAAAAACTTCTTAAATTTGCCATCAAAGCATTAATATTCTACAGATTTAAGGTTTACAATTGAGGACTTGAATTAAAAATTCAAATTACACTTTTAAAAAATGGACACTTAGAGATTTTATTTGAAAATTAAATTAGAAAATTTTCTTTTGCATGCAAATGAAGATTTCAGCATAACTAATTGAAGACTTGAGCCAAAAATTTGATAATAAATTGGATTTGATTAAAAATGTTTCTTTATATAACCCTAAAGTAGCCAAATTAATTAATCTGAAGAATTTTTTAGATAATTTTTTTAGCGTTCATGAAAAGTTTATGAGTCATCTTAGACTACCGGTGACTTAAGTTGAAAATCTATCATTAATTCTTTAAGTTAGATTTTTAAATTAAAAATTCATGACGTAAAGTATTGTATTGTACGTATGTGGTAATTTGTCTTAATAATTCAAAAATTTTAATAAATCATCAATAAATTTATCTATGATTCAATCGCTTAACTATGATTCAAGTAATAATTATAAATATGCTAAATAGGGACAGAAAGATCTTGTATAAAGAAGATAAACGTGTTTTATACTTCACAATTTGTAGTTGCTTTTTTTTCGCTTTTTCACATTATATTTTAAGTATGATTATGTTAAATGTATATTAAATTTTACATGTATATAAATAATTAAATAAAGTAATCGTGAATTCTTAAATTTATTTATTTTATCGATAGAATATATCAATATATTAGCCAAATTAAATGTTACACTAATTAATTAAAGTTGCAGTATTAAAGTAAAACACAAAACAAAAAACGTGATATAAAATTTTTTACTCATGTTGTTTTACATTGTTGTTGTATGGGAATATCATATGAAAATTGATGATATCATAATGTAAAAATTACATATAGAATATCAGCTCTATTGTTACATATAATTTACATACATATAATATAATTTGTATATGGGTCAAATATTTTCATTTACTTAATAATTAACATAGAAGTAATTTGCCATAAAATATGGAAAAAAATTTTCCCTTAATTATCTCTTCATATCACATTTAGCTCACCTTACTCTTGCAAATGTACACCATTTTGTTTTCTTTTAATACGATTTTGTGTTACTCAATTTAATTAATGAATTATTAAAGTATAAATAAATTTGTGTGAGTAGCGAATCTATTTTATTCAATTACACTAAAATGATTTATTTAATCTTGCGTTTAATGTAATTTTTTTTGCTCTTCTTTTTGTCTTAACGACTTTTTTAATGATTTTTATTTGTTTTTCTTTTACGCTAGAAAAATGAAGAAAACTTTGAAATGTACAACTTTATTACACTGCTAATAAAATACGAATGCCGCTATTAAATTTATTAAATTGAGACTACTAATAGTACTTTAAAAATCTGTATTAATCATGTGCATTTTTATTTACTTGAAATGAATGAATTAAATGAAAGATAAATAGTGAATGAATATGAGAAGGAAAGAGATAAAGATTGAATCAAATATAAAATATCTGAAAAAACTACTTTGTGAGAGAGCATACTACTAAATATGAATTACTATTTTATTACGTATATGAAATTTTATTTCATATTTGACCATGAGAAATAGGGTACAAAAGAGAGCATTTCATGAAGAAAATTTGGACAAAGTTCAAATAATGATTGTTGTGAATGAATTAAATTGAATAAAATGAATTTATTAAGTCAAGTGGTTTATCGAATATTCATTTATGTAAAACATATTTAAGAAAAAATTATATTTTAAGAAATAAGTGTTATTTTAGTATGAGAAATCAATACATTACGCATTTGAGGCATTTTAAATGAAATTCATTAAATCTGTAAATTTTTACGGTTATGTTACTTTTTAGCATTAAACGTGTAACAATTAAATGCAATAATATCAACTGAGCAAAGCAATGGTTTGTGCCTTCACTAAATAAAGGTTTTTGTGCCTTACATTCGTTTGTTCGATTAACTCAAGTATCTAAACATTTATTCAATTTAAGAACCTTTTTCAAAATTTTATAAAGCCTTTATTTTATTAAAGAATTTTTTTCAAATGTTTCTTAAAGCTTTTTAGTGAGAGATTTCATTTTCAATTGACGTCTTCTAATTCATTGGAAATTTTGTTAAAATTATAATTTATCAATACATTTATTTATTATTACAGAAGGATATCCCCCCCCCCCCCCTCCACAAAAAAAAGAAATATGATTTTGATGGCAACTAGGCAAATAAGTTTCATTAAATTAAGAAAATTTTTATTAATGAATAATTCAATTTAATTTAATTAAAATTATCACTTGTTAGCTAAAAAAATTGAGAATTTTTTAAAATTTATTTTGAGGTAAAATAGATGATTTGGATCCTCGATAATTCTACACAAATAGATAAAAGTAAAAAAATTGTACCGCAAACCAATAAAAACCATTACCCAGACATTAGAGGCAAAATCGCTTTATTAAAACGCTTCTAATATTTATAATGAAATCTTATGGGTCCCATAAAATCTATGAACTTTTTAGATTTTTATATGTTTATATCAACCGTTACATAAAAAATCTTTTCGCAATACCAAAAACTGAAATATTCTAGAAACTTTGAAAGTTGATATATGCAAATTTTGAATTCAAAAATGCTGATTATTACAAGTCCCCAATGCAGCCCTTTTAAGGCAAACATTTATATCACATGGCAAGCTAAATTTTTGTCAAGTTATTTCTACATATCATGTTCAATTATCGTACGTTGTATGGCCAGAATGGAACTACTTCACTTTATCACAAAGTTAAAATTGTGATAAAGTGAATTAATTAAAATTTTCAAACTGGTTGATGGAGTAAGAAAAATTTTACATTAGTCGTATCCATTTTTTACTTGTATTAATATAATTATCCTAATTCCAGTGCTATTATTATTATTATTATTATTATTATTATTATTATTATTATTTACAAAATAATCAATTTTTAGTAAAATAAATCATAACAATTAATGAGAAAATTAATGAGCATAAGTGTAATAAGATGTGAAATCATATGAATTATGAGATTTAATATCATCACAATTTGAGCCTAATGGTAAATATGTTATTGGATTATCTAAAAGTGATCCGGCTACTTGATATCCTTGATATCCATTGTGATGATGATGTTGATGTTGATGCTGATGCTGATGTTGATGCTGATACTGATGCTGATGATCGCAACGTTCTAATGTTGTTTGCATGGATTTTCCAATAAAATGTTCTGCATGAGAATTATTTGTATCATTATTAGTTTCCACATTATAATTATAATTATAATTACAGGCATCATCAGTTAATACAAAATTTGTATATGCTTCATTTGACGTATAATCATCATGATTAATTTGATGCTGATGCTGATGCTGATACTGATGCTGATGCTGATACTGATGCTGATACTGTTGATTTAATATCATTTTGTCTGCTTTAAAATGATGATGCTGATGATGATGCTGATGATGATGGGCATAATTGTTATAATTATTATGCAATGCAAAATCATCGAATGTATCATCATTATCATTATTATCATCATTATCATCTGAATTGTTCATTAATTGTTTGTAATGCTTTGGCCTTGGCCTTTGCCTTTGCCTTTGCCTTTCTCTTACATTATTTCCATTCATTTCAATTTCGGCTGCTCCAACGATTAACTCGTTATTAGCGAGTGGTTTTATTTGTGAATAATTAATAAATTCTGGTTCACTGCTAAACACTTGATTATGATAATTTTGATAGTTTTGATAATTTTGATTTTGATATGCATTCATTTGAAATGTTTGTATACTTCCAGCTTCCAAATTATACATTTCATCCAAAGTGATTGTATTGCTCGCACAATTCGGATTTGCATATGAATTATCAAAATTTGTTGATACATGAGGATTATTATTATTGCTTTGTGATGATGCTAATGATAATGATGATGGTTGATGATGATGATGATGATGATGATGCTGATGATGAAATGTTTGCGGAATAAAGGATGCTGCCAAAGGATGATTAAAATCTTCTGTGATAGCATTTGAATATGTCCCATTTGTAGGTTGTTGTTCTTGTGGCTTTAATTGCGCGGGTGTTTTTGTTATTGGCTCTGTTACTGCTGTTACTGTTGTTGCTACTGCTGCTGGTCCTGATGGAAAATTTGCTACCTTGGGTGCATGATAAATGGGATAATTGTATGTTATATGTTGATGATTCACTGTAAACACAGTCGTTGTCTCACGTATATTTCCATCATCCACATCCACATTTACATTTATATTCTCAATGCCATTTCCGCCTGATCCTTGTATCCTTTCTTCACATGCTCTGCCACTGTCACCAACATTTTGATAGTTTGTTGGGTGATGCATGAGATAGGGCCGATATTGATTTGTTTGTTCTGTTTGATGATAACTGAAAGAAGTGGTAGTAGTAGCAATAACAGCAGAGGCGGGTATAGCACTAGCACCAGTGGCACTGACATTTAGGGATTCTTTAATACAATCGCATTGTGGCTGTGAAATGGCACATTTGTTGCACACTTTATATTTAAACGAAGAAATATTTTAGTTTATGAAATTAATGTTTCTCTCAATTAAATCTTTTTATATCTTACCCTTAAATTTATAAACCCCAGAGCCGTTAGTCGTTTTATTATATGAACGCTTAAATGGCCTGTGAAAAGTATTATTCTTCTTTGCTTGCTTTAGCGTTTTAAATGTAATAGTAGCTGGTATCGTTGTTGTCGTTGTTGTTGTTGTTGTTGTTGTTGTTGTTGTTGTTATTGTTGTTGTTATTGCATTAGTTGTATTGGTACTGGTGGTTGTGTTGTTGTTAATTCGTTTGTTAGAACTTTTCAAAATTGTTGCATTCCGATAACCATTTAATGAAATTTTACTAAATGCTCTCTTCGAAACGCTTGAATTTTTCGGTTCTGGTCTTGGATGATCGTGTACACCCTTTGCTTGAAAGAAAATAGCATTATTTGAATGACGCCAAAAATGTGTTACTGGATAACCGCAATGGCCACGGCATGCTCGAATTTCTAAACGGCCTCCTCGGCAAATTTTATTCGGGCATGCTCTGCCCTCTTGCTTTCTACGCGCTTTGTCACATATAGCCGGCCGTAAATTAATTTTATTGCCATTTGTTAATGTACAATTTTGTGAGCATACCAATACGCCTAAGCAACTTTTTTTCAATATGCTAACATTGTGATTATTTGTGTTGCGCATCGCCCAACCTGAAATATGTTTTTTCGCTTCTTCGCTACTTATTGAATAGATTAATCGTATATGGCCGTCGGCCCATTCATTAAATTCATCGAAATCATTTGCATAGACTTGAGGTATAACAGCATCATTTATATCCCAATCACGTTTACCCATTTGAGCCATATTTATATGTTCTCGTTTATTGGCATTAAAACAATAAGCATTTCTAAAAATTATAAATATCCGATTATATTTGTGCATACGACACAATTTCTGTGAAATCTTATTTTAGTTATTATTTTTAAAAGGGAAACGCATGGTGCCTGGCATCTAGTTTTTAGTTTGCCAAATTCACTAAGGTCGACTTATTTAGAATGATTTATTAAGTAATGTTTAACATCGCCTAATGCGGCATGGAATTTGGGCCGGTCGAAATGTTTATTATGATACATTTTTTTTCATCAAAAATATTAACTTAAATTTAGCGTTTAAAAATTTGTCATATAATTTGAAATTTTATGAATGTGCCACTAAATAACCTTTGACGGATCACATGAAGTATGGCCGATGCTTGAAAATGTTATTTAGGGTAACTGAAGCTCTTCAAAGAAAGCTTTGATTCTTCCTCTAAGTTTTTAAGCCTTTTCCCTTAAAGGTTTTTTGAAAATTATAAAACTATTTATTGAAAGTTTATGAAAAATGTCGATCATTTCTTTTCATACTTCTCCTCTTCCGAAATTACCAGTAACCCAGGCTCTATCTTACCTTCTAATCTATAAAAATTGGCACATGCCTTTCCGTTGAGGTAAGATTTAGCATTATTAGAAATCTGTTCAATTATTTCCCGACCATTTAAAGTAAATATTGGACTTAACATTTTACATATTTAAATTAAGACACAAGAGGAATTTTAAAAATTGGAGTATAAATAAATAATTTTAATAATTATTTATTGTATTTCAAATATTTTCAGACTATTTTAAAATGTATGCCAATTACTACAATTAATTTCATTATTAAGGGTTAAAAAAATTTTTTTTCTTTGTAATTGGAAAATAGTTTCACTTACACAGCAACCATTTTAACGGATAATCCATGTATTTAATTATATTATTAATAGAATTTTTTTAAACCTTTTTGTTTAATAAAAAATTTTACTATAAATTACTGCGGCATTTATTTCGATTCTCTTTAATGACAAATTGATTAATTTTTACAGTATTAACAATAAAGAAGAGCGTTCAATAAACACGTTTATGCGTTAAATGTATTAACTATGGAATATTGATAAAGGCAACTACAACATTATTTGGAGAGAGCATATAAAATTTTTTTGGTAAAAATTTTAAACACCACCCACTCAAAATGATATTATGTAATTATAATAATAAAATAACACAGAAAGAAAGAAAGTGAAAGAGAGAAAAATAGAGAGAAAGTGAAAGATAATATTGAAGAAAGAAAAACTCCCACATAACAACAAATAATAAATGTTTGAATGCAACTTCATTATAATTGAAATTTTTCCATATGGATAATGGATAAAGCATGATAAAATTCATTCAAAAATACTTTAAGCTGATTGGTTGGATAATAATAACAGTAATAAATACAATAATTATGAATATATAGTATGTATATGTATATAAGACCAAGAGAATAAGATTAAGAGAGAAAGAGCGTATCTATCATTATGTCTAATATTTTCTCCAAGAGCATAATAATTTCAAAAGCCTCTTTCAGTCCTTAGATGACAACATTTGTTGCTCACATTGTTCTACACTAGTAAATGATGATGTTGAAAATGTCAGTTATATCTTTAAATAATAATGGAGAGATGATAATAAAAATGAGAAGTAGTAATAATAACTCACTTTCTGGTAAAAAGCCTTAAAGTGGCAATTGTTGCCTAATTATGTGATAATTGTGGGAAAACAAAATTAATGATAAAAAATGATAAAAAATGACGTTGAAGAAGAAAGTAAACTTAATAATTAATTTGAATATAATTATTTTGCTTTCTCTACACTATTTCTTACTCTCTCTCTCTCTCTTCTTCTAACTGAATGTTTCCTCTTCCTCTGATGAACTAAACTTCCATTTTTGATTCAAAATTTATTCTTATTAATATTTTTAGCTTAATTCAATAGCAGGGTCAGAGTTTCATGAACCTTGTGACTTCCAAACTTTAATAATAAACAAAGCTTAAGTGAAAAGTAGACAGAGAGAAAAAGAGAGATAAAGAGAGTGCGAGTAAGTAAATAAGTGAATTTTTATTTCGTTTACTTAGTTTCATTAAATTAATATTTTTTATTGTTGTTGTTGTTGTTGTTGCTGCTGCTGCTGCTGCTATTGGTATATATTTTTTTTTAATGAGGGTAACTTTTTAACTTAATTCCACTTAACTATTTAGCGTGGCCCGTATATATCTTATTTGAAACTTCTACGATCTGTTGCGACCATTCTAAAGAATATTTTTTGTACACTTTTTTTTTTCACAAGCACGACGAAATATTGTTTAGACCAATGTAAGCAGCTTTTTTCTTCTTTTGTTATTAGTTTTGTTCACAAATTAAGTGCATTAGTTAAGTTCAACCAATCAATTTTGTTATATATTGTCCACTTGACATTCTTCTCCATCAAAAAAATAATTGTCATCTGTCAATTTTTTTTTAATGCCATTTTCATTACCAGAAACATGACATTTCTGTTTCCTTTGCGTACAATTTTTAAGTAGATAAAAATCATGGAAAAGCAAAAAAATGTCATTGAATGATTTTATTGATTATAAAAAAATCAACAGCTCTTAATTTTTATTTTTCGTTCGAGGGTTAATTGAACATTTCTATATTTTAAATGAATTTTCCTTTCACTGAAAATAAAAAATTTTAGAAAAAATTCTATTTATATTAAAAATTCATATAATTAATTTTTAAAAAAAAATTAAGAAATGATTTTTAAAGTTTGAAAATTACAACAAAATTTAAAGTGTAATAAACTTTAATAGAACTTTTTTGATCAATTTTAAGTTACTATCACTGGATAGAATGATTATATTTGTTCAAGCTCTAAGAGGCCCTTTTTTGAACTCGTCATATCGAAATACCGGCTTTCAAGAAGTGCATGATAGAATACATTTTACACGGACCTTCATATAATCTGGACAATCAGAAGGTCTCGTTATCTGAAATTCTTATTTTTGAGAGTTATGTTTCAAGCAGAAAACTACTTATAATTTTGAATAGATTTTCTTTTGGATCCAGTAACTTATTATCTATATCTAAACATGATTTATTTATATTTCTACGGACCTTAAGCTGTCCCAGTCTTTCTAGAGGATTCAACCATAGAATAAGAAAGAAGTTACTTCGAGAGTGCAATCTCAATTAACCTCAGAAGTATTAATTTAGAATATAAATTTATTGATAGAGGAGACAATTAAGGCAATTTTTGAAAAAAATTATGATGTAATCCTATTTTTTAGATTTTAGATTTTTTAGATATACTTGTTCTTTTGGTGGAGTCGAAACCAATTTTAGAAAACTTGAGTGAAGTCATAATTTTTGTACTTATAAAATCTACCTAAAATGTATCATATTGGAGTCCTCTTTGAATTGTTGCAAACGTCTTACTCAATCTTGTTAGAGGCCACATTTTTATCTTTTAGGCAATTATTATAATAAGCCAGAAAGAGATGGCAAATAGGGGAATCTTTAATTATTACTTTGGAGGCGTTTTTTTTGTACATTTTGTTTTCATTTTTATTAATTTACATAAAACACAAAAAAATAAAATAATACTTATACTAGTTTGCTTATTTGTCTGCCTGTCTGTCTGTCTGTCTGTCTGTCTACATGCGGATACTCAAATGTTTAATGTTAATGTTTATGTAAAACAATTGATGTTTATTATTGCACACACAGAAACACACAACACACAGTATTTTTATTTATTTGATGCGGGTTGATCAGGTGAAAATAAAATGCTTTTTTCTTTTAGCTTCCATTTTGTTGTGTTTTGTTGTATTTTATTCAAGTGTTCAATTGCTGCCATTGTCTTTTTTTTTTTTTATAATTTGTGAAAGAAGTATGCTCCATTTTTTTTTCTTTTTTTAACCATTTGTATGATACAAACAATCACACATACATATCATTATAATTAGTTAATTTAATGTTTCATTTAGAATTCTAAACAATTAACAGTATTCTTTTCCATGAAAAAAATTGTCTGTCTAATAATGAAATAATGAGTGAATATTTTTTTAATTTATAGATTTTCAGTCAAGCAAACAAACGGCCGAATGGATAAAGTATTTTAATTAATAAAGTTAAGGTTTACATAATTTAAAAAAGAAAAAATAAAAATTTAGATACATTAGACAGAACTACCAGGACCTTATTCAATGTCTTGCAAAAGTTAAAAAAGTTAAAAAAAAAACATGAAAAAAAACTTCTTCTCTTTGAATGTTTTCAAAAAGTTAGTTGTATCGAGAGAATTTCACAAAATGGATCGATTTAAAAGAAATTTTCTCTTTCATAGAGATCAAAATTTTGAATAATTTTTAAGGATTATCTCTTATTCTCCACAAGGTTAATGTGGCTTAATGAGGCTCATTGAGCTAAAAATGATTCCAACTTAATTATTTTCAGTGGAGTTGATTTTAAGAGAAAAACATTTTTGGATCCTAATTTCTTTGAGATAAATCAAAAATTGTGTCCTGTACCAAATTTACTTGGACAAACAGACAGACAGATTTAAATTGATGCAGAAAATGGCATCTTCTTCAAATTGGAATCTATTTCAAAGTCACTTGAGTTTTATACTAAGACCACCACCACCACCACCACCACCACCCCCACCAAACACTAAACACTAAACACCAAACTATTAAATTATGCATTTCTTTCTTATCTAGCATATAAAATGCATGAATACAGATAAAAAAGGGAGCAAAAGAGATAGATGGAGAGATAAATAAAAGCGACACGAAAAAATTCTATGATAATGATATGAATTGTAGGTGGAATGAAACAAATTGGCCAAAATATATTTTTTATATTGGCCACCCAGAGATTGGTGGTATATTAATTTTGATATTATGTTTGTAACCTCTAAAGGGAAGCGTTAGAATGCCTACAAAGTATATGCATTCTTGATTAGCATAAAATTTTATGTCTATTTAGACATATCCATCTGTCTCTCCATCTAGGCGTCTGGTTGTCTGTCCGTGTGCAAAAAAAAAGAAATATCTTGCTAAACTTTTTTTGTAGGAATATCGAAAGTTCTTGTAGGTGGATAGATATTGAAAATGGGCCAAATTGTTCTAAGAACACGCCCACAAAGCAATATAAACTGAGAAAATGTCAGCAAAATACTTGAAAATAAAATTTGACGGTTTCTTGATCATTATTTGCAAACTGCATAGAAGCTGAAAGCTTGTATAAATAGCAAGACCACTTGTCTACAATGGACATATCCATCAAAAACTTATAAAACTCGGCCACGCCTATAAGAAATTATACAAATTAGCAAATTTTTACTGTTTTATGTTGACATTTTCCTTTTTATTCCTAAAAAACTGAAGCAGGCTCTGAATTGTAATATCATGATGGATGGATGGATGGTGGGTATCAAAGATTTGGCTTCAGCCAAATATAATTTTCTTACTTAACATTACATTTAATTAATTTTTTTGTTTTTATATGTAATTTTGTTTATTTATTTATTTATTTCAAAGCATGTTTTGAGAGGGCCTGTTAATGTATAAATGAAAATGTAAAATGCTATAAGCGACGACTGGCATCATCAACCATTCCATACACGTACTTCATTATCCAAGTCAACCACACAATTTTATATAGAATATCTTCATATTAGTTTGTTTATAAATATGTTGGCACCTTTTGCTTTTTTATATAAATTTTTATGAGTTACATTTTATTTTGTTGTTACCATTACAATTTTTAACTTATTCTCATTCCATACACGTATGTTTGTGTATGCTTTAATGCCCCTACAGCCTCTCTCAATTCATATGTTGACAATTTCTTTCTTTGTTTCTACTTCCTCTTCTTCTTTTAGATTATTAATGTTGCTGTATGTTCATTGTTCTTCTTCTTCTTCTTCTTCTTCTTGTTGTTGTTGTTGTTGTATTATTGGTATTATTTTATATTTGTTGTAAAAAAGATCAAAAAAAAAAAGGTTTGAGCTCTGCACAACATCTGCTTATAACTTTGCATTTCAATCGTAACCGCATCACACACCATGCCACGCCATGATATCTTAAGCCATGCCACGCTATGCTATGCTATTACACATCACAATCACAATAATAATAAAAAAAATAATAACATAAAATCTTTTATATTTCTCTTCCTTTCACCTGTTTTAGATCACAGACGAAACAGAAAATACAAAACAAAGCAAAACCAAAAAAAAAAAAAAAACTAAAGCAACAAAAAAACAAAACTCGAAACGAAAATGAAGAAAAAAAAAGAGATGAAGAAGGAAACCAAAGTTGGAAGTTTAACTCGTGCCAGATTGCCATTGACATTGCCATGTGCTATAGCAACATTAACAGCAACAGCAACAGCAACAGCAACATTAACAGCAACATTAATAGCAACAGCAACATTAATAGCAACAGCAACAGCAACAGTTTATTGATCAATAAACCACATTTAAAGTATGTGAGAAAGGCAGAAAGATAAAGGGAGAGAGAGAGAGAGAGAGAGAGAGAGAGAGTTAGATAGCAAAATAGTAATAAGTTAAGTGGTTATGTAAAAATAGATCGTGCTAGGACTTGTCGACAAATTGGCACGTGTTTATGTTGTAGACTCGAATTATAATAAAACATAGAGAAAAAAAAAAAATCAAAGTAAATAAACAAGCAACAAGAAACTTGAAGCAAGCAAATAACAATACGAATACTAATTGATTGATTTTATTTATAAATTTAATCATTTTATAGTCCAAGTCCATTAAGCCTTTGTAAACAAAAATGCCTTTATTTTTATGGTTGCGTTACTTCCACAATTTATTCATTTGCTTGTACTAAATTAATTTACTACAATGCTTTCTTTTTGTGTTGTTTTTTTATGGTCCTTTCTTTTATGGGTGGCCTTTATTATTGGCCAATTTTTTTACAATTTCTATGAAAACATGATTTAATTTAAATAAAATTTAATTAAAATTACTTAAAGTTGCAATAACTAATTGACTGGTTAATTGATTTGGATAAAGGACATTTACTGAATTAGATCGATAATTATGGGCCATTCTAAAAATATCATTATACCTCTAAGTACTGTCAAGAATTTGGAAATTTCTTACAAAAACCACAAATTTTCAATTCGTCTATTTATTATCAATTTATAGTTATTTGAATAGTAATTTGTATATGGAACTCAAATAGGTTTAATAAAAGTAAGTGTAACTCAAAAATATTTTCCTAATATTTTCGAATAATGTAGAAAATTTAACTTAAAAAAATTTCTATTTAAAAAACTCAAAATTTTAGATTAGAATATATTATATATTAACATTTAAATTTTATCTGGAAATTTTCTTAAAAAGCCACGCCTATGTGTTACGCCTACATGTTATGCCTACATTTATCTTCTTAAAGTTCATGTTACTTCTTTATTTGTTCTACGAGGTATTTAATATAAAATATGTCTAACATTTCAAATTTATTGTGATATTATTAAGTTTACTAAAAGACACGCCTACTTTTTCTTATCATATTCCAAGACTTTTAGATTATGAATGCTACTTAAATGATTTTACTAAGATTGTCCTAAGAATTTTAGATTTAAACTAGTATCTTCATTTATAAAAAATATTGAAACATTAAATTAAAATGGAATTAAATTGGAATTAAATTGGAATTGAGTTGGAATTAAACTTTGAATTAAAATTTAAAGTAGTAGTTTCATTTAAGAAAATTAAGAAGAGATTACATTAAAAAAATTTTTTTATTGAAATTACATTGAAATAAGAATTTAAGTAAATTAAAAAGGCTTTATATTAAAAAAAAATTTGTAATTGGAATTGAAATGGAATTACAATCTATTTACTGCCTTCATTTAAAAGAATTAAAAAAATTGAGCACTAAATAAATGAAATTTTGTAGTAATTAATAAGATTCTCTATTAAAAGAAAAATTACTGTAATTGAAATGGAATTGCAATTTAAGTACGTTCTTCATTTGAGCAAATTAAGAAGTTATTGTATTAAAAAAAGTGTAATTGAAATTGAATTGGAATTAGTATTTAGAAATTAAGTCAACTAAATTTATGTTAAATAAAAAAAATTAATTTTAAATTATAGTTGAAAAATTGCCTGCATTTAAGAAAAATTGAAAATTAAAAAACTATTATAAATTTAAAAAAAATGTATAATTTGAATGTTCTTATGGAAATTTCACCTGCTTTATAATATTACGTTGATTTAAATGATAAATTCTTTTCAAATAATACAAATAAAAAATTTGTTTTATATTAAAAAGAAAGACATAAAATTCATGTCTTCATATCATTTTTTATCCAATAGTGAGGAGTCCAGTAATGACAGTAATAATAACAAAAATAAAGAAAACCAATTGATCCTTGTCAATTGACAAATAATTTGCATCCGTTTAACCTCAGGCCGTAGGTGAAAAAATTCGCACTCAAATTTTGCTCAAATAAAACGAAAAAAAAAAAACGAAAAAAAAAATAAAAAAAAAAGAAAAGAAGAAGAAATGAGATGAAAAGTATAAGGATAAAATTCCTCTGGGAATTATTCATAAATCATCAATTTTGTATGGTAACAATGTGCCGATGAATGAATAAGTGTCTTATAAAGTGATGTTGAATTGTTTAATGCTTGTTGATATTATTGTTATTGTTGTTATTGTTGTTATTGTTGTTTGATTAATGCGAAAATAAGAGTAAAGCTTCAAGGCATTAAATTGTTGTTTAACTAAGCGCACTTTTGAACTCTGTTATTATTGTCACTATTGGCGATAAACATTAAATTCGGTTGAAATATTGAACTGACTGATATCGCAACTATTGTTCAAAAAAAATATTGTTACTGTGATGTTGCAACAACTTATGTTACAGTATATGCTAGAATGTTATCATAAAACAACCAAAACAATAACAATAATAATAACAATAACAATAACAATAACAATAAGTGATGCTTATTCCAATGCTTACTTCCAATAATTATGATTCAATAGGCGTACATCGCAGTCTTACACTTGATAATAATTTGTAATTGGCAGTAAACGCGTGGTCAAATGACGCTTTTAGCTATTTAGCCTTTGCTTTTGCTCATCATCTTCATTTTCATCTTCCACTTTATCTCTTTTCATTTCCCTTCCTCTTTGTTTTCATTTTTCATGATATTCAAATTTTTATATATTTTTAATGTTGTCGTTCTTTTCTTTGTTGTTTTTGCTTTCAGATTGTTCTTGTATTATTATCCAATTGATGTTAAGAGCGTTTGATTAAAATTGCAACATGATGTTCCATGGTAAATAAGAAAAAAAAAAAAAGGTATGAACAATCAAAAATTTCTTTTGCAAAGGTTTGGCCTCATAGACTCCTTTTTTTTTTTTTGTTTTGTTTCTATTGTTGTTGATGTTGTTGTTCTCATGCTTGGTCCAAATAATATCTACTTAACTTCTTCTTGCCCAATTACATATATGTGTGTATTGGTATAATGTACAATATTTACAATGTACGAGTTATATTTTGTTATAACGATTTTGCGAACGATCCTAAAATCATCATCTAAAATTTTATAGCATTAATTATCTTTTCCATCTAGTCTGTCTATCAATTCGATTGTATGTCGCTAGCACGTCAATTTCTCCAAATTTTTTTTTTTTTGGTTCTTTCTGAATATTTTTAGTATTAATTTCTTGAGATATTTTAATAGATGGGCGTGTTTGAACTCAACAACTGACATCAACATCAAACTTAAACTTTTCTCATGACCAAGTCATTTTGTGTTCACAAAAAGTTCTTACATGGCAGAAAAATTTATAATTTTCGGGTACTTTTTGAAAATGGTAGGACTTAATATAATTGCAAAGTTTCACGTTTTCGAGACCCTTTTATATGAATTTTTACAAAATTTCATTTCTTCACTTTTTGAATTTATGAATCATTTGCATAACTTGTACATTAATTTAGTTAAATGATGTAGGGTATTTAAGAGTTGCTTTCAATCAATTATCATTTTGTTATTCTTCCTTTTTTCATAAAATGAACAATAAAAACTAAAAGTGTTAAAGGTCAATAACTTTTACATGTCAATGACTCTCTGAAAAAAAAAAAAAAAAGAAGCAAAACTGCTTCTTATTCAAAGATTTCACAACAGGCTTGTTAAACCTTATTGAACAAAGGGGCCATTTAAGAAACTTTAAGAAATTTTTACAAGGCTAATGCATTTCGATCGTTCATTATTGGTTTGTCTGGTATGTTTGTTTCGTAATAAATTGGCTACTAAAAATGTATCTTTATTTTATGGAATGATTTATTGATGTCTTACAATTGAAGAATATAAATTGTTAATTATATTTTATGCAATAGAAATTATTCATTCGTTTTATTTTAATATTATTAATATCCTTTCAATTGAGATTTATACTCAAACTAACAACTCACATTAATTTATTAAAACTTCTATGAAAGCCACGTAACATTTGTTTATATTTTAGTGATTAATAAGTTTGATTACTTTTACAATAATTTATTTCTTATTTATTTATAGTTAAATGTCATTACAATACAATGGATATATCGGACTATGCTTCTTTGAAGGTGTGGGCCATGTAGGTGATAAACAATTGAGCAATTTGAGCTTAAGCCAGTTACCGTTTTGGGTAATGTTACACAAGGTAATTTTTTGATGACATGATTCCATACAAATATTAGTAATTACTTTGTGCCAATTAATCCCCTTTCGATTGGTACTGAAATAGCAGAGTAATCGTTAATCATAATAGCAAAGCATTCAAAATTTTCTTCATTTCTATTAGAAATCTTTGTATATGTGTAGATTTTGAATTTTCCATTAACTTTAGGAAAAGGGTCTACGATTTTGCAAAGCACCGTGCCAAAAATCTCATGAAAAAGTTAGTAAAATCTCTTAAAAAGTTGCCCAAGGCAAAGGCCTTGAAAAAGACTTAATAAATACCTTTGTATAACTTATAAACCGTTAAATTTAAATTTTAAGACTGTGGGTCTTCAAATTACTAACAGGTTTTTGCTTAGCACATAACTCTCTTAAATATTGTGCTGGTGTGCCATTTTGTACTTCTTATAAAGGGGAGGGTCCATCACATTAATTATATGGCATAGAAATAATTGTAAATTGATGTGAAAAGTTTTCGAAAATGTTAAGATTCATTAAAAATTTTAATCTAAAAGTGTGAGCCATTATTAAGCAAATTGCATATATCTATTAAGTCACGGTACATTTTTTCATATTTTAAACATTTTTCGAAGGGTCTTTTCCTTCTTCTAAATTGTTGTGAACTTTCCCATGAACTTTTTAAAGTCAACTGCGCATTGAGGGCAGAGCATTTTGCAATATTTTTCCTTTAAGAAAAAAATGCGATATTGATTTTCAAACATTCTTTGGAAATTTACGTTTTATAAAAAAAAAAAAAAAAAAAAAACAAGCTGCTTAGATAAATTTTTCTTATATAAATTCTCTTATTGAAACATTTAAATGTTACATGAAATTATTCTAGAATACTTTCATAGAAAATAATAATAAAAATAAAAATGATAAGACAAAAAAAAACGGTTACTTTCGGAGAAAAAACAAGCCACTCTTAACTTTGATATCTTTGAACTTAACTTTAAAATAGAAAAAAACCAAAGAAAAAAGAGAAACAACTTCATGCCACTATTTATCTTTTATTATGCTATGTTATGCTAAGTATTCACACACACACACACACACACACGAATTGTTGTGTGCAAAGGAATAAACCACTAAGAACTAATCATTCATTGTTATATCGATTTCAATCAGTCAGTATAAACATTCCAAATACATAAGTACACATATCTCTATAAACGTTTCATATGGAGCCGTCCAAACGCACAACAAACAGCATAAAATATTTAGTTGTATTTTTAGTCTTGTGTTTGTTTTTTAGTTCTTTTTGCACGACTATGAAATAAATTTTAGTCAAAAATGCTAAACATGCTGCCAAAGTCCAGCTAGATAACAATAACAACAACAATAACAACAATAACAACAATAACAACAATAATAATAATGACCAAAAGAAAGACTAAGAAGTCGCATTCGAAAATCAGATTAGAACACAAAACAGGCTGCTGTTGTTATTATAACTGATTCTTATGGTTGTTTTGAACAACAACAACAACAACATTTAACAACAACTCAATTATTATGAACACCTTGTTCTATGTTCTATGCATTGCAACAATTCTTTCCATTGTTGACCCCATAAGTGTTAATGCCAATTTGTGCATTTGCGCATTTATGCTGCTCATTCTTTCATACGCCTTTTCTCTCTTTTTAGAATAAATAATAAAGAACAATAACTAAAATAACAATTATAACAACAATAGCACAAAATAAGAAAAATTATTTTTCATTTAAGTCAATTTGAATTTCTTCTATTTCTTCTTCCCTGCTCTGATGCTTTATTTTCTTCTTTTCTCACTCTCTCTCTCTCTCTCTCTCTCTCTCTCTGTGTGTGTGTGTGTCGTGTGTGTTTGTGTGTGTGTGTCGTGTTCTCATTGATTTGTTATTCTTCTTCTTTTTCTTCTTCTTGTTCTTTTTCTTATTACTCTTATCTATTTTAATTGTTATTGTTATTATTTTTATTGTTATTTGTTAAAGTTACAGATTTTGTTGTGCAGGTTTCATTGGAATTCAATGAAATCAAGAAAAAATTCATTGGAAATGTTTGTGGATGTTTTACTGCATATATGTAAATTTTCTTTTAAAATAAATATTCCATGTATTTTTTTTTTCGTTTTCTTTATTTCGTCAGTTTTAAAAAAAAATTCCTTTTTCAGTTTTTTTTTTTTAAATTTTCGCTATCGCAAAAAATTTATCATAACATTTCCTTTCATTTTCAGGACATAGAAAAATGCAAATGTATGTATGTACATGACTTTTAGATTATTCGGTGTTTTATTATGATCAATGGATTCAAATGAAATGACGCATCGCCTTTATAAAACAGATGCTCTCTAAAATTTTTGGTTAGTTGTTGGTATAAAAAAAAAGCAATAGCAAAAATAATTGCACTCTTTATTTTTTCTCTTTTTATAATTAACAACCCATGATTGAGAGTATATTCATTTCATCATTTTGTTTGTAAAACCCAAAATGATGTGTCAGAAGCTTTTCTTGATCACCATCAAATTCTGAAACAATTTAGGCACATCTATCTGTTTATCCATGCGGCCGTTTGCTCATACATTCTTCCGTTGGCAAAAAAGATAACGTTGGCAAAAGATATCGAGCTAAAAATATCGGCAGTTCGGAAGTTCTTGCAGGCAGGTTCAAGAACATGCCCACAGGGCAACATAAACTGAGAACATCTCACTTTTTCTAAAAAAAATTTGATGGTTCTTTGCTAATTGGTCACGAACGATAAAAGAACACTGAAAATTTCTTGAAATATTGAGGCCATTTACCTACAAAGTCCTTCCCAAATATCATACAAATCGGCCACGCCTACGGAAAATTGTATAATAGCAAATTTTCCATTTGTTTACGTTTTTAGAAATTCGATTTACTACTGAAAGAATTGAAACGGGCTTGAATAAAAATATTATGGGGTCTGGGTGTTGGGTATTCAAGATTTGGCCCCAGTCAAATATAATTTTCTTACTTATTTTTATTTTCATTTTTATTTTTTTATCAATATGCGAGCATAACAAATTGCTTAAGTTACATGTTTGTATGTGTTTCAGATGTGACACGAAACGATTAAACTTAAGTGGAAACGATCAAAAATTACACATGCAAAATAAAAAGCGAAAAACTGGCGCACACAATAAATGACTATTCTTACATAATTATGAGTGTGTATGTATGTATGTATGGGTCTATGAGCCTTAATGTATTTAAACAATAATTTGCATAAATTAAATTGTTATTTAAATGAGAAAAAAATATTTTAGAAAAAAGACAAAAAATGTATGTAAAAATTATAACAAATAAAGCAAAATAATTTTTATTTTTTTTTTTTTTATATGAAAATTTCTTTCCATGGTTATTATTCTAACCATATGTGACTTTTATTTTGCATAAAAAAATTTCATCATTAAGCATCTGACTTAGAGTATTGTAACAACAATAACAATAACAATAACAATAACAATAACAATAACAATAACAATAACAATAACAATAACAATAATAATAATAAATAATAAAAATAGTTAAGAAAATTATATTTAGTTGAGGTAAAATCTCAAATACCCACTCAACTGATTTTACCTTTTATTTGATGGACGTAGTTCAGTTATCTCTAATCTAAAATAAACTTTATTTTGTACATAAATTTGAAATGAAAATAATGTGTCAAGCGAATTAGAAAAATCAAAAAATCAAAAAAGAAAACGACTTAGAATAAAAATTTCATTTCATTTAATTTCAAGGCAACTTAAATAATTTCAATATTAAAAATAGGGAAGTAATATCGACATTATTGCCTTACTTTGGGATGTCAATTTCCCAACTAACACTATTAGACTATATGGACAGACAAAGCGACATGATAAAAAAAAATTATTTCTAAAAATTTTATTTCTACCTTCTAAATGTTGCAAATTTTCTAGCAAACTCTACAACCCGATGGATTTTGGTTTGATGGTAAAAATTAAATATTCAAATAAAAAAGTAAATAAATAAACTAAATAACAATTCATAGCGTGTTTTTTTCTTTTTTGGTTAGAACACCCTCTCTTTTAAAAAAAAAAGGAACCAAAAAATAAAACCAAAAGGAAAAAAAATCTAATGGGCTTGATATATTAGCAAATAAATGCAACCCTGCAAGCGATTCATGTTTAGTTAATTTATTCAAGTTTTCTACCTTCATTCTATTTCATTACATTCAATTTCAATTTATAATTTAATAAGAATCCCAAATAGAAATATAGCATCGTTCTTTTTTTTATTATTATTTGCATCGTTGACAGCAAATACCAGCAGCAGAAAGAGTAACAGCAGCTAAAAAAAAAAAAAATAGAAGGCAATTGTTACAAATAGGCATCATCATTGGTTGCCCCTTAAACAACTATTGAATTCATATAGCGTGACCATTCCGATAAGAATTATTAATTGTTACAGGCAAAAAAAAAAATAAAAACATTACATTACATCAATATTTATGATCACTTTAGAAGTGAATTCTATAACATATGTTATCTAAAGTCTAACCTACCACCAATAAACCATTCTGATAGATGATAATGATTATCAGTATGATGAAGATGATAATAATAAACGATTTCATAAAATTGTGTAAAATAATTGTGCAAATTTTTAATAAAAACTAAAACGTACTTTTAAAGACAATTGTTGGACATTATTTTACACAATCAACTCACTTTATTCTTTTGATGATTATACATCATCATTTAATTGGTTAACTTTTGATGCGTAATGTTGCCTTTTATCCTTTCTGAAAAATTTCTTCTATCAGAATCTGCAAAGATTTCAATGTATGGCATCAATGTCAAATTTCTTAAATTTTGCTACTCTAAATATTCTTTTTTCCAAATGCTTTAAAGTGAGCAGAAGTTTTGAAGTTAATGATGGCTCATAGCTTCCGCAAAAGATTTACGGTGTTCGTGCCACAATCCATTCAAATCTTACGCTTTTTCGTTACTTGGCCAACTCATGTCTCATCGAACGTTCTAACTTATAATCTAAAGCGATAATGTCTGATGACTACAAATGGCACATCTGGCCATGCTATAAAAGTCCTTGTAAAGTTTTGGTGGCTTTTTGTCAGGACTTTCAATGCCAAAAAAGTTATTTTAACCACCTTTGAAAGAACTTGTTTGTATCTATAAAATTTTGAATGGCATTTAATTGTCTTGCTATTGATTTATTTTTGTAAAATTTTCCTTAAATCTATACAGAATTCATCCATCTTGGGAAATATTTTATTCGTACAGATTTCCTGCAGAAAAAATGGCAAATTGAAGTTCTTTTAAAATCGCCATAACTAAAATTTATATAGGCCATTTTCATGGCCAGATTTTATTTAAAGGTTAAAGCATAATTCCATTATTATAAATAAATGAAGTTTACAAATACAAAAAAATAAATTCTGTAAAAATCTTTTTTAATTCTAAAGATTTTAATATTTCAATCAAGTATCGATAATATTTCTATCTACACGACGCCAATTTAATGGAAATAAACGTTTCCATAATTCATTGCGTGGTATATTTAAACCATTTTTCATTATCAAATTATCACCGATATCAAAATAATATTGTCGCTTGTAACTAAATGGGCGCCAACGGACATTGCGTAAGCGTTCATCGCTCGGTTTATTCGGATCGCTAAATTATAAAATAAATAATAATAAAAGCAGTATTAGGGCTAATGTTATTAAAGAAGATCGATTTTGAAAGAGTCTGAATTTACCCTTTGTAAGCAAATGCAGTAAACATTCTGGTTAAAATTTCGACCATATTGAGTTCATCGTCGTATTCAGTAAACATGCGCGTTATTGATGGTATAACAAATAAATACATTAAATCATCATGATGGACCACGCCTACATTACACATATATATTATATATTATATATACATTTTTTATATAAATGAAATCATTTACCATAAGGCTCTTGTCCTGGATAATAGATATGGCTATATTGACCTGCATAAGAAAATTGATAATAGAAAATTTTTGTATAACGTGCCGCCAAATTAACGAAACGATGTGTAGCAAAACCAGTAAGAGCATCCGAATATAAATGAGTTAAGTTTTCTAAAGTTATTGTTCCATTCGGGAAATAAAAATTCCATAATTGTTTACTGATATTCCAACGTGATGTATCGTTCTTGTCATCATAAAGGAAACATATTGGAGCAATATTTTGAAAATTATTTTTAAATTGACTTAAACGCGTTTTATTTTGTAGTATAGCTAAAAAGAGGTATTTACTTTTATATATGTAAAGTGAGAAAGCATCATGGATACTTACATAAAGCAGGTCCAACAAATTCATCTTTCGTTAGGCCAATTATTATGGGAATTTTCATAAAATCACCATTTTGATAGGACTTAATCGGATTTTCTACAAGAAAACGCTCTTGACCGAAGTCTTTTTCAATTACTGGCTTCCATAGCAATAATGGATTTTGATGGCCAAATTCAAACATACGTGGTAAAGTATTGGCAAATTTCAAATGATGTTTCTATTATGCAAAACAACATCCAAATGAAGTCAATAAGATTTAATATTAAACTTAATATTGAATATACCAGTTTCAAGCATTCCAAAGTTTCCGTAACATTATCTGTAGGACAATGTAGTAGATATCCTTGACGACGTACTAATTTAGTTTGTTCAAATGGGAATTGCCATTGACCTGTTGTTGAACCACTCATTATTATGGCTTTGTGAAATAAGTTACGTGACATGGGCGATACCAGATGTAACGTAATACTTTGACCACCAGCACCATAACCCAATAATGTTATAGAGTTGGCATCTCCGCCAAAACGTGATATATGAAGTTTTAGCCAACGTAAAACCATAACTTGATCTTTAAAACCTAAATTACCTGGAGCTTCTTTGGTACCTGTACTCAAGAAACCCAAAAATCCAAGGCGATAATTAAATGTAATCAATATAACATTACGATCCATAAAATACTGTGGGCCGGCAAAATTTTTGCTTTGACCAGATAATGAATATAATCCACCAGGATGAATGAACACAATTACTGGCTTCTTAATATTTGGATGGCTTTCTGTTGGCAGTTCTCTCGTATAAATATTTAAGCGTAAACAATCCTCCGAAACGTCTAGGCTATTTAAACCTGGTTGTGGGCACATTGGTCCATCGGTGGTGGCATCAAATACATTATCCCATTGATCTATTGGTATGGCTGGCTTAAAACGCAATTCATCTATTGGAGGCTTAGCATAACGAATACCGCGAAATGCAAAAAAATTACGACCTGCTTGTGATGTCAACATAGTTCCACGTATTTTACCCAAAGCAGTTGTTAGTATTAGATCGGATAATTCTTTATCACTACCAAATGGTATAATCGTATCACTATCAACTGGTACATTCTTACTAATCTCTTCATCACAAATGTATTTCCGAATCAATACATGGATGATTAGCAGTGAAATGAAAAACTGTTTGTAATAATCCGTTTGCAAGAACATTATCCATGAAGATTCTAATAAATACTGAACATCAGTATAATGTCCGCAGTGTTTTTATATTACCCCACATTTAATTTTTGCTCAACTCAACAAACTTGATTTGACTTGACATGATTTAACAAGAAAGTAGAATTTTCAGGATTAAAAAAACTTTATATTCGCAATGTACAAACTGCGGCCCTTGAATCTTTTTCCACTCTTTAAAACAATGAAAATGGAAATCGTTTTTGCGCAAGTAACAATATGGCAAATATTGGTACGTGGATTTCCTGGCAGATAAATTTAGTTTAGACTAAATTGCTGGGTCAGAAAAGTATAAGAATTCTATTTTTTAATCAAAAGTTGAAAGCTCGTTAAGAAAAGACGCGAAATTATATTTAATTGTCCAAGCCTGCATCACTAACTAACTAGTAATTCCGTTATGTAAGTATGAGGCATCATAAATCTTTTAGATGAAAAACGGGAAATAGTTTTATGTACTCTACACAACATGTGACTTAGAGTACTGTAACTTTTTGCAATTAGCTTGAGATATATCAGCCTTTCTGAAACGATTTAAGCTTGCCAGTTCGTTCGATTTAGTTAGTCCATGCCAATTTATAAATGAGCTAAAAGGCGCAGTTTTCATCCAGAGGCAAATCCTGTTGAAAATAATAATTAAGATTTTGCCATGCCCATTTAGTGAAAAGCGCTTTAGGGTTATTATTTAAAATACTTGACAAATATACCAAATTTGCTTTAGATAATCCATTTTTTGGACCCACCTCCATAAAACGAATTTTTTAAAGTAAAAGAAAATTACATCTTAACGTTTCTTCTTGACTTTAACTTGACATTTTCTTAACTTTTTCAACTTTATTGAAAAACGAAGTGCAGGCTATTTCATTTGTAACCACGACCGGTTATACAATTTTTTACTTATTTTCTAAATGAAGTAGAGAGAGTAGAAATTCTTTGGTCTGCGTTTTCTTTGGTCTGCTTTTTCTTTTCTTTACTTTGGTTGGTTGATTGTTGTAATTGATCATTGCAGCCAGCACAGTTGTCTTCCCACATTGTCATATAAATGCACATACATACACATATACAGCTATGCAGCCAGACGCACCCATTGATAAACATTTATCCAGACATTCTGGTTCCATGTTGTAGTTGTTTTTAAGTTTCAGTTTTGGGTACGGTTATGCTTTTTAAAATGTTTCAAAAGGCATAAAATAGAAAAGCAGAACAAGAATCAGTATTTTCCCACGCACCATAACGTAACGAAGAAACTTTCCATTGCATGTTATAAGTTAATAAACAAAACTTGAAGCATTAATACACCGAAGAAAACAACACGTAGACATTAAAAAGAAATTCTCGAAATTATTTAACTTTTACTAATAGACTTTAATTATGACAACACCTAACTAAACGCCTTTTGTTAGGTGTTTTCTTATTATTATTATTATTATTCTTGTTGTTGTTGTTGTACTAAAATGTACCACTCGATATTTTCAATGGCCTTTAAACGATTACCCTTAAATTAGTTTACAAAATAGATTATAAGGATAATGAGCAAAAGGATAATGAGTAAAATGAATGAATGAAATGTAAACTTATGATTCTATCAATGACTTTTGCGGTCATAAACTTATAGATTTAAATGTTTTAAATAGATCATTTTAACAGTTATTGATAACATGTTTGTTGTTATTCTTATTCTTATCAAAGAGAATTTACACCCCAAACGTAAATATTCCCAAAAATGTATTGTGTGTCTGTTATTTAAGGTTTTGATAAAAGTGGTAGAAAAACTGTGGGAATTTTCATTAAACAAAACTGTATTTAACTTAATTTTTTTTGAAGGATTTAACATTAATTAGAAATTACAAAATTAGATAAAGGCCTAGATGACTTTTTGAAAAGTTTTAATTTTTGAAAAGTGACTTCCACTTCATGTTCAAATTACATTGCACAAAAAAGTTCTATGAGTAAGAAAAATTATTTAATTAACTAATTTTTCATTTTTTTTATAGCATTAAAATAATCAATTTAATTCAAACATTTCAAAAATCGCAAAATGCCACAAAACAATTTGCATTTATAAATTTAATTTGGTACTAATAAGTACTGATTATTTTAGGAAATAGATATACAAGCTTTATAAAAGAGTCCTTGGGGTCTAGCAAGGCCACCATTTAAATACCGTAAAGCACATTTCTTATTAGTGAAAAATTGTATTTGTCGTATGATTTGAAAAGTTCGCTATATAGCATGGAGTTGTAAATGTATAACCATTTAAACCAAATCTGGCCCACTTATTTAGTACGTATACAACTTTTTCAAAAACCATTCAAAATTTGATAGTATTTTTACATAGTGCCTGTTTTCAAATGGAGTTTTACGTAACATGTAGACATAAAAGTCGTTCGATCTTATCAATATATGGATTCTCGACCCAAAACTCACCCACCTATCAAATTTTATTATCCTTTCTTAACATTTACAATTGGTACTTTGAGAACAAATTTACTTGAACAGAGAGATATATATACTTGTATATATTCAGAAAGTGACTCTAAATCGATCGAGGTTAATGTCGAGCCCTTATGGATGCTATATACAAAATGCATCTTGCACGATGGCGTAGGGTATAATAAAGTTAGGAGTACACTTTACCTTTGATACACTCAAAGGAAAATCTTACCTTTAACAAATATTGTAGTGTCACCTGGAGGCATAAAATTCATACGTAACGTATAGGACACCTGCCTTTTGAAATATCTACATATAAATAGGTAGGCATCTTAAATGAACATTGTCATCATAGTAAATAGGAAAATGTAATAAGTTATTGTGGTTTCACATGTATTAACCACAATGTCTTTTTAAACAAATATAACATACGTTCCTTGGCTAGACACAAAAGTCACAGAGTTGTCTGAAAGTATCTAAATTCTTAAAGATCATAAAAACAATGACATTTCCATGCAGATACGCTTGAAGCATAAGGAGCATAAGGAGATATGCAAAAAACAAGTAAAAGATAATGTTTAATGTTTTAAATTTTTCATTTTATTTGTTTCATTTTATTTGAAAGTATTCTTTAGTTCAATGTTTCTTAAGCGCCAAGCATTCATCAGTTATGGCATTAGCATACTTATCATAAATGTTGAAATGTTGAAATTATCAATCAATCAATATATGTCATTCGAAATCATCCATCACGAATTCAATTCATCAATGAATATCAAGATTAATGTATATGATGGGTGTGATAATAGCCTCTAAGAATAAAAGAATAAGCAGCAGGAAAGAAAATGCTTATAAACAATTATGACTAATCAAAAGTCTAGTGGTCACATTTGGATATTGATTATGTAAAGCATCAAGAGACTTAATGGCTTTTTGGAAGGTTCCGCATTATTGCATGTCAAATTATGAAAAATCCAGTAATTAAAGTAAGTAGAAAAGAGTATGCTACTGTTACTGTCACTGTCAGATATATGCTAAACATGCTAGAACAAATGAATGCCATTGATGTACATAAAATAAATCAAATCGCTAGTAAATGCTTTGAATACGTTTACATATAAATAATTTAATGTGTGTGTGTAGCCAATTAAATTATAATTTTCGGTACGTATTTTTTTTTATTATCCTCATAATGAAAATCAAATAAATTTTGTGGATTTTTTTCCATACACTTTCTTCTTCTTTTGTTATTTTCATTTTATTATGGTTTTTTTTTCTTTTTTTGTATCTTTTAGTTTTGTTAAAATTTCGTTTCATGTAAAAATAAATTTATGTTTCATAACTGACCATATTTCCACCAAAAATCACATTGTTGTTCTTTTTTGTATCTATAAAATCTTTGTAGAATTCATATGTATTGCCATAAATTATCTAAAGTTTTCATATGACCCTTAACGACCTTACACATACAAACACCATTCAAATGAAGGAAAGCATAAAAAAGAAAAGTCAAAATTCATCGTCATCAGCAATGGGATCAGCATTAACAACATCATGATGATGATCACAAAATATATGACTTTTATATGTGCATTGAATTAACTTGATGAGATTTTATTGTGGTTGTTGTTGATTTCATTTGTTGTTGCCTTCCCCCATACTCTATAAACACACTTATCCATTTCGGATCGGATATATTTGTTTGTATGTTTTGTATGTTTGTGGGTCGCGCGAATAACAAAAACATTAACAAAACAATACCAGTAATAATAGAAAATTCTATTTGCCAATAGTTTGTAATAAGCGCGTACGCCTAAAGGCCATATATATTTCTATGCGTATTCATGAGGCAACAAACATCTTAACAGAAACTAATGTCCTTTTTATGCTTTTCCCACTTTTACTTAATGATATATTTATACATTTATTATTATTATATAATATAAATGCACAATACAATGTTTACCTTAATATACACAATCTATACATCTAAAGGGACCATTGATTGCGATTGATAATATTGGCTTGGCAACTAAGTGATTATAAATTTTTAAATAAGAAAGAAAAATCAATAAATCAAGTGTACGATTAAATTGAGATTCTCAATCATACGTCACAAGTTTGTTTAAGATAATCTGAATTATTCATCCAAAAAAGAACTTACTATAAAAATAATCCTGTAAAGTACAGCTTGGCAGATGTTTCAGTAATAGAACATTCCAATGAAATTCGCCAAATTAATTTTGATACATGCTTTCTTTTAGGAATTCTAACTCCATAAAAATAACTATTATTTTTTATGAGTGAGTTTTGGTCCCTTCTAAAATAAGTGCTTGTCAAATTTAAAAGCATTTAAAGCTCTAGATGAAACCCCAGTTCAATTTTGTTACAACATATAATCCATATTTGATAGGTATATATTTTAGAATAAAATTTGCATGAGGACAGTTGGCTAAAATCATCACCATGCTGAAATGGCCATTTGAAATTGATTGAGTATTATGAATAGCGAATTTAAGAATGGTTCGGTTGTTTGCCATACTGGAAATTTCACTTTCCAAGATTTACTATGCTTTGCTCGATGACAAGAAACTTTCCAATGAGATAATTGTAAAGTTACTTGACAAATGGTTAAACTTCATTAGCACTAATGCTCTTTTAATGTACTGGATTGAAATGGGGTCAATATTTGACATTATTTATATCAAAAAAAAAGCGATGCATATATCTTTAGTTGGACCTATCAATAAATGGATGAAATTTATTTTATATAATTTGAAATATTTCTGTATCAAGAAAAGCCAAACCAAATAACTGATCTGTAAAAGTTTTTTTTTTTTAGTTAATTTAGAGGTTGATTTTACACACGTTTTTAATACACTTTTATAATCACTTAATTGCCTACCCAATATTATATTGCCATATAATAGTTGATGAACGATACAAAGCGTGTGCTACAATCACACTTATCTATTGTGTCGTAATGCATTATTTGTTGTTGTTGTTTCTTAGTTGTAACAATATACAATTTGTTTGCTTTTTCTTTTTTTTTTTTGTGTGCATTAAGAGGTCGTTAGATGAAATTTGCTATTGCAACAACAAACAAAGCAAATATAATAGAATGCTAATTTTCGCGTTCATAATTTTTTTGTAATTTTGTTATGCTACCGGCCTGAATGGAGTGGCAGACCATTGCAAACTAATAAATTAAATATTTTGACATTTTTTTTTGTTTTGTTTTATTTGTTTAATAATTTTTTCTTTTTTGCTTTCCTTTTTTAATGCATTTAGCGAAATAATGAAATTTTTTTTATCAATTTTTAGTTTGGTGCATGATCAATAAATGGATATATCGAGCTATAGATTATTGAATGGATACATTCAGTAAGTGTTTAAAATGCATATCTGCCGCAATAGCTTAATTGCATGGTACACAATTGTACAATGAACGTCAGCGTCATCTAATTCAAAACCCGTATTGCACCTCATATATAAAGTTTAACCTTTGGTACCCAGGTTCGGAGCCTTCCCATTACTCCTTGGCTTAGCTCAATAAGCCTACCCAAGTACCTATTTTATTCGGGAAATGCACGATAAGCATATAATATATTTGAACGAGCAACGCCAGCGATATGGGCATCACAGTCCCTACGAAGCCAACCTCAATTACACCACGATAAGCCTTATCAAAATTGGTGATTCCCTGGTGCCAAATTAAATTTTTGGCCCGATCTCGTGACTCATGACACCCCCTGATGGCCGGCATTATCAACGACCACCTCATGAGCCACTCCCAGTTTATTGGAACTGGTTGCCCCAAGTTGAATGAATACAGAAGAAAAATGATCACACAAAAAAATCTCTAAGCTCCATCCTCTCGACACATTTATTTATTGCGTGGCCATGTTAAGTAATCCAAGTTTTTTGCACAGAGGTTTCATGGATTTTCTATTTAATGAAGTCAGCACCGTTAGTAATAAAATTCTAAGCATTAAGATGTTTAATAAAAAAAAATAAATTATTTTTATGGGATCAGTTCAAGTATTAATCAGATCAGTATTAATCCAAGATTGCCGAAAAAGGAATGTGCAACTCTTGATTCTCACAATTTTTTGAACTTTATTCCAAATTATTTGAAATTACCAAAAAATACCAAGATAGTTTCAAATAGATAATAAAAGGAATCTAGATTTGACCGTTGTATGGATTTCAAAATTTCGTACAGTTCTGTACTTTTAAGATATTCGCATTAGTAAAGTGAAAATCATGAAACATATATTTGAAGTTCTTTTAGACTGCAAGAATGATTAGATAGATAGATGGCAATTTTCATAGAACCCACAACAATATTTAGCCAAATAGTTATGCAGAAAGTTAGGTAAATTTTTATGTAAGAATTTTAATTAAATAATAAAATTTCGATTATGAACTATAATAACTAATCTAATGAGTTGTTCGTTTGGGTCTAATCCACATTTAACAATCTTCACAAATCAGACTTCATCAAGAGTACATTTACCGACTTTCCTAAAAGTGTAAAAAAATGATTTCCATCAGTAGATCTTTCCCAAAGAGATTAAATTATTGTTTTCCTATTTCAACAGCTTTGTTTTATCATCTCGTTGGTAAAAGAAAGTATATTTTTTCTAAAAATTGTTTGGCATAGTTGCAATAATATTTCCAACGATCTAATTTTTCATTTAACAACATTTAACATTTAAGAACATTTATTTATGTAGATAACATTGTAATCTTACACTCAAATAAAAAAGGAAAAAAGAAAACGGTTTAAAAAAATGTTAATCTCTACCATCAGTGGGCTGTTTACTTCTTTCTGCTTTCTTTTTCTTTGTTTTATTTGATTTTTTTATTTGACGACTTTATTTAAATATTGGTTAATGAAATTAATTTCTAAAAACATGTGTTTTCTTTTTTTGTTTTGTTTTTTTTTTGTTTTTTTGTTTCTAATAATGAAACTAACGTCCAAATATATCAATAAAATTGGTGAGACCAAAACAAAGTAAACGAAAAAGCAAGAAAATAAAAATAGTTAAAGTATTCATTTCTTAATTTGATATTTTCGTTCTTTATGGAACGTGTGTGTGCTCACAAGCATGCTGCATTTAAATGTTAAATGTGATTGATGGCTTTATCATATTAAACCTTTTTTTTTTTTAAATTTTTTTTCTTTAACAATTCACAATTTTTTTTCTTCTTTTGGGGTGAGAAAAGTAAATGAAAAAGATAGAAAAAGAAAGAGAGCGAGAGAGATAAAAAGTAAATATAAGTTAGAGGGTGGTTTGTAACTGCATTGCACCTTTCTCTATTCAAGATTCATTTACCTCCGTTTATATTTATAGATAAAATTATACAAAATTTTAGAACAATTTTATAATTCCCCTTGCAGTTTAAATTCAATTCTTTTGCACTTAAAATCACTATGCTTAGTAAAATTCTTATGCTTGGCTTTTGAGATTTTATCGATCACACTCTTAAGTTTCTGAAGAAGTAACATCCATTCTATGTCCCTGTAAATAGCTCATTACAACTTGACTACAAAGAGCAGTGATTTTCAAATTTGATAGCATAACTTTTTAAGCCCATGTCTAATGGCCAAAAATCTGATGCAAAGATGTTAAACTGGGTAGTTTCAGCTTAATAAAATTTGTAAATTACTGTTATAAAGTCAAAATAATTGATAATAAAAGTTAAATATTAATAAATATTTGAATACCTTCCTGTTGATTGTATCAATACAAACAATTTTCAAAAGCCAGCCACCAGAATTTAATCATTATAAAATGTTATTTCTTAAAGGTAACTGGTTGGATCAAAAATTGCTTATTGTAATGTACAAAAGTAGCAGTTGAAAGCCGCAAGTATTGTTGAAAGGCATTTTAGATAGGACTTTTTCAAAAGTCGTTCCTAATTAATGTTCAGCGAATAAAATAAACATCTATTTAAAATATTCGAAGAAAATTAAGCAAGCGGCATGTTAAAGCTCTGAACTTTTTAAAATCCTTATACTTTTCATATTTAGAATACAAATGATTGATATTTGCTTTTCAAGAGCCTTTCTTTTTTGTTTTTTTCTTTTTTTTTTTGCTAAAAGTGAAAATTCAATCTGCCACAATCTTCTTGGAAAAAGCATTAATGCGCTGTTAGTTTTATTCCTTTATAGTTTTGAAGTCTAAGAAAATTAAGTTATTAAATATCTCAATGAATTTAGGGTTTTTAAGTATATAAAATATGAACATTTTTCAAAATGATTTCATTGAGCGTTACTCAATTTTATTTTGTTTTATTTTCTTTTAGTTTCATAATAATTTTCATAAAAATCTATTAACACTTTGACTGCGTTCAATTATTTTATCATCAATCTGTGCCACAAACATTGACAATCTATCAAATATTTCAATTCATATTCATAACAATGTATGTATGTGTTATGAATAGAATGATTAGAAAATATATTATCAAAAAATATCAAATAAAAAAAGATCAAAGAAAGATCAAATAAAATAAAATGAAATGAAATTCAATGAAAATACAAAACAAGAGAGCATCAGCACGAGCCTTTTTGACTTTTTCTCTCATTTCAATTAATGTTACTGCTTTTTAGTCATTTTCTCTAAATTTTTGTATGTATGTTTTTGTATGTTTGTATTGTATGACATTTGTATTGTATTTAATAGCATACAATTGATAATAACTAGCATTTATAGAGTGATGTACAAGGAAAATTTGTACAAAATACTCAAATATTAAAGCAGCATTCATTGCTCACTTGAGGTAACATAACGTTCATAAATACGCTTACGCTTAATGTTGCTTTATTTTCACAAAGCATTTACAGCTGCTGCTTCTTGAGATAGAAAGACAAGCAGAGAGGTAGACAGATAATTGATATGATTGCAGTCATCGTATCAAACATCCATACAGGCAGTCTAAATGCTGTAAATTGCATTTGATGGGATCGTAATGAATGCACGCTTTCGAGCCGTACTAAACTAATTTCTAATTCAATCATATTTCAATTTAATATTTATTTTACACATGTGTGTTTATTTATTGTAAATGGTGGTTTAGATTACATTTTCCTGTAAAGCATTCCATGCCATTGTTTTGTATCATTGAATTCAATTCGCAATGAATGAATACTCCACAGATTGAATTCATCATTATGATGAATGACGATGATGATGATGATGATGATCATGATGTGTGTTTATTTCATTGCACAATATTGAAGGGTCCTAGGAAAAATGCTAGATAGACTGCTGTATTGAAAGGAGTAAAATTTAATATGTATTTGTTTATTTTGTCTGTCTGTCTTTATTTTATTTATATGTTCATATTTTATAAAGTCCATTTGTGAAATGCTCCTTTTTTTTGTATAAATATATGACAACTTAAAAATTTTTTTAGGCTATTAAGGTCGACTTATAAATACCCTAAATTATTTCATTATAATAATATTTTAAGCAAATAAAAAGCATTAAATTTAAGAAAATTCTTTGAAATGAATTTCAAAAATGTGATTCTATTTATACCAAATTTTTTATATAACTTTTATATACCAAAAAACGATTTTTAACAACTTCAAGGCTTTCAGAAGGACTGCAAGGTTTTCAGAAGTGCCTAAATCTCTCCTTATACAAACTTTTAAGAATGTAAATAACAAAATAAAGCATTTTATGGCATTAACTTGAGATCTTAAACCTTTTCATTAAAGATTTACTATTGAGATGAATCCTAAATCCAATAGTCCATAAAATTTCTTAGATATTTATATATCAAAATATCAGAAAAATTTCTGTGATAATACTCGTACAAATAAGAAAACATTTGATAAGCTGATAAGCTGGTGGGCAGTTTAAACACAAACTTTAAGCAATTCCGAGGCTCTTAGTTCTACATGAAGTTATACTAATGGTGTAGGGTGTTTTTATGAATATGTCAGCATACATAAATGTGCATACCTTTTGCCATATTTCTCTTCTCTTTACGGTTTTTCTTTTTTATATATAAAAAAAAAAAAAAATCAGATCAAATTTCTTGAAAGTGCTTACATTTTACAGAATACGCTCAAGCAGACAGATATTTAAGCATATACAGCAGCAAATCAACGCTCTAATGACAGGACAAATTAATGAACTCATACACATACACACTCGTAGGTTCATATAAACATACTAATATAGAGTTATAGAGTTATATATGGAGAAGTATAATGAAGCGCGGATTCATGAATAGGGCAGTACACCGCAGAACTTAGTTTAGGGCGTTTTTTATATCCTGCACTATTTTTGTTGGCATTCTTTACTCAACTCAACTCAACTCAATTCAATTCCATTCAGCGCATCTTACTTTCGTTTCAATTTCGGTTTCAATTTCTAGAAAGAAATAATGCATATACGATCAATTTTTTTCTATTGTGATTTTTTTCAATTTTTCTCTTCTGCTTCACCGGTTTTTTTTATTCTCTTTTTTCGATTTGTTTGTTTTTAAAACATATATTTTTAAAAATTATCGTTAAGGATTTCTTTACCATCATTGTTGTTGTTATTTATGTTGTTATTGTTGTTACATGAATCATGAATCATGAATTGAAAAAAGAGAAAAAAGAAAAAAAAATGTCAAACCTTTGCATAAGCAAAAACCAACACAAAGAAGAACCCTAAACTTTCAAATGTACAGCAACTGAATGAGAAATTAAATGCCACCTAAGAAGGTAATCGAGTGATGGCCTAAAATGGAACAAATACTTTGCATAAAGTTGCGAGCAAAAAAATATATGAATGAGAAAATCAAAGCAGAGTGAAATATAAAAATAATGAGACTTTTTATTGAATTCAATTGAATAAGTGACTCATACAAACCGACACACTTTTATTTAATACAAATAAAAAATAAATTTTTTAAATTTAAAAATGCAAAATAAAACAAAATTTAAGCGCGTGCTATGTACCCGTATACATAAAAACTATGGAAAACTCTATCGGTACTTTTTTTTATTTTATATATGCTGTCACTTTGCTTCTCTATCACAAGGCTCTGTCTATATATATATATATATATATATATATATATATCTTTCTCTTACTGCCACACATTATCATAAACTCTTTAAGTAACCAAAAATTTGTTATCAGTGTTTTTTTTTAAATTTGGCAGTTTATTCAACTTCATTGAAAATTTTCATATTATTACAATTAATCCTTATAATCCTTGAAACGTTTAACTCAAATTTAATGATTAATATTTACAGTTTTACATAAACTTCATTTAATATTTAATTGCTTATATCATAATAAAATCATTAAGATGAGACGTCTTGCATTGCTCACACTGAAAGAGTAATTTTTTAAGAGATGTACTTCAATTTACAGTTCTAAAGTTGGTACTGTTAAAGCTCCTTTCTCTGAATCATAATCGTAATAATTGTGATTTAGATTTTGGTCTGTTTATAAACTTCTGGACTTCTGGATGTCGGAGGTCAAATACATCAGTCAAATCAGCCTTCTTCTACTCTTGAGGTTAGCGCATTCTGTAAAAAACGAGCCAGTCGAAACGAGGCAGTACCAACATTATTTTTCTATTTCACAGTAATACGAGAAGGTTCAGCTATAATGCACCCGATACCTGATAACTTGTTTCAATCAATTTCCGTATATAAAGATGCTTTGTGGTGAAGTCCACACACGGTGAAGTCCACACACGAACTCTGTTCGACAAACTTTAACATTCATATATTACGGTTGGATCTAACATAAAAATTGTTTTCGAGTTTGATCGTAACTATCACTAATCGGGAATAAATTTTAGCAAAGTAAACAATCGTGGTGCTACATTAAAGACCATTCGAGCAACTTAATAAGTCACTGCCTGATTGCTAATAAAATTCGTGCAACATGTTACTGGACAGCCCAGAATTATTGACCCAGCGTGCTTAGACCTTCATATATCACCCGCTAAAATTTGGTTCTGCTATATGTGAAATTAAGGGCTTCGTTTCATGTTGTTTCTTTCCGCTATGCCTTAAAATTTAAACGAAAACTTTTCCAGAATTTAAATTTTCCAAAATTTCAAAAATGTTTTAAATCAAACTTGTGAGACAGTTCATATTATGAAATTTTTAGATTAAGAAAATTTCTTAATTAATGTTAGGAATATGTTTAATAATTAAAGATTATATTTAATTTTTATATTTAAAATTTATTTTTAAATTAAATTTTTCATGAAATTTTTTTCCTAAAATTTTTTTGTACATTTTCAAATTTTATGTTATGTTTTATGTTTTTTTATTTAAATTGTATGTTATCATTTGAAACAACCACCATCCAAACTTTCCAATCATAACAATTAATATCACCCTTCTAAATCGATACATAAGATTTACGATTTTATGATTTCGATTTTTAATAATGTTACACTTAAATCATTATTAAATTTTTTTCGCATATTTTCTGCTTCTTTGTTTTTTTTTTTTTTTGTTTTGGCTTTTTTGTTTTTTTGATCCTTTTAACACATTGGGAGGTCGATTACAGTGATCACACCCATTAATAACGATTTAACAGATAACTTTGTTTGTTTGTTTGTTTGTTTGTTTATTTGCTGGAATTGTGTGATGTAAAGCATACGTTTTCCTCTCTGAACAATTCAAATGATGATTATTCATCTTAAGTGGCAATAAACAAAAGAAAAAAAAAGCTACCAAAAGAAAGTAGAGAAAACATTAATTTTAATCATCCAACCACCAATATTGCCACCAACACCATTATCATTGCTGCTACCAGCCAACCAACACCACCATCGTCACTGCAATTGTAACTTTTACAATAACAATTTCATTTATAACCATGCAAAACTGAACTGAACTGGTACAACATCATAAATAGTCATTATTGTGTTAAAATGTCATTTAATGTTCAATCTCTATTCTTTTTTCTTTTCTTTTGTTTTGATAATTTTCCCCCCTTTCTTTCTCCCTTTTTTTATTTTTTATTTTTTTTTTTTTGGGAAATTTGTGGTTGTGTCTCTTGATATGGCCATTACTTTTAATAGCCTTTTTTTGTTGAGCTAGTGTTGATTAGTGAACATGGAAAATTACCAAAAAAAAAAAAAAAAAAGAAGAAGAAGAAGAAGAATAAAAAGCATTAAACAGATAATAGAAGAATTGCAATTAAATGAGATTACAATAACAGGAAAAGAATGATTTGCAATGCAAAGATATTGGAAGAGCAATAGAAGTAGCCTCGGCTAGATATATCAGTTTAATTGCTTTTGCCTCTTTTCTTCTACTTTCCCACTTTCCTACTTTTTTTTTTTTTGATTTATTTCTATATCTACAAAAAATCTAATTACGTAAAGTTAAGTTTTAATATATTGCCCTTGGAAAGGAGGCAAAGGTTTCATCTTTGACTAACTAACTACAACAAACTAATCGTTCTAGCAAAAAGATAACAATAAACTAAAAAAGGAAATGAAAAGTCGTAAATAATTTTTCATTTTTAACATTTCATTTAATTATTGTTAAACTTTTCAAGTTAATAATGATGAGAAAATATTAAATAATATTTTAATTGGGCCATTTTGAACTGAATGGCCAATTGGCCAATTGGCCAATTTGAGACTGAAGAAAACATTTCATTTCTAATTAGTTATACCTTTAATAAAATTTCCAGCCTTTTCTTAAACATTAAATGCTTATTATAAGTGGCAACTTTCGCAACAAATTAATTGTGTTCACTTTGTGTAAACTTTTCATGTAAAATCATAAACAAATTTTTGTAAAAATTGTTGCACCATTGCAACTGAAATTTTTCATGAAATTCTTCTCTTATTGATTTATATATTAAAATTATTTTATCTAAGACTCTTTAAAACTCTTGCTACACTTTAATCGATTCCAATTACAAAGAGCAAAGACTGCCTTTTCAATATTTCTCTATTGGAATTGGTTTACACGGTACTCACACGGTAGATGGAAAATTTAAGGGAAAGTATAGTCAAAGTATTAATGAAAATAATGAGGGAAAAGAGTACGAGGACATTGATACATTGGTCCTAATTAAATTTGAAAAATGAACATATTACTCCTGAGCCATGAGAGGATACCTTTTAAATGCCCTAGATTTTGTGCAATTTTGCAAGACTGACTAAAAGTTAATACCAAAACATTTTTAATAAATAAATATAATATAAATATATAATATATATAATATAATATAAATTTTTTTTCTTCACATTACATCGTTGTATAAAATTTGTTTATAAATATTAGCAACTTCAAGTCTAATATCGGAATTGATTAAAGTGTAGCAACTAACCTGGCGCGATTGCTATTGCATTTGCCATTTTGAGTGATTGTGTGTGCGTTGTAATTTAGAAAATTTTTTTATTTTATTTTATTCATATTTATTCTTTCAAGTCTGCCTATCAATTTTATCTATCTCTTCTTTTGTTTTATCTCTTTTTAATTTACTCTAATTCTCTTTCGTTTTCTGCCTCTCTCTCTCTACTTTCCTCTCTTTATCACTTTGACTAACTAAACTTTGAAGATATGCTCATTTTAGCAAAGTACTCGTAATATCTGAAAAATTCTGAGAGATTCTTAATTAGCATTGAATAGTCAGTCTGGCTTATCCATTCAACTTTGTCTGTCTGCTCGTACATAGTTAATATATATATATATATATTTTTTTTTTTAACTGCATATTTTGGTAGAAATTCTTGCACCCAAATAGGATCAAAAAACATTTCCCAAACTCCCATTAAATTGGCCACTTTTCTCCATTGTTAAATAAGTGAAAATTTGTTATGTGAAGTTTTCTCCATTTTATGATACTTTTGAGATTGTATCCTATAATGGATTTGCATGGTTTATACAGAAATTAATAAAATCGATTATGTCTTTTACAAAATTTCAAGCGATTATATAAATTTTCTTAAGCTTTTTTTTTTTTGCATAAGTCACAATGCTGAAAATTGATTTGTATATATTAAATTTGATACCCAAAATATTTGGCAAAAAAAAATTACAAAAAAATTGAAAAAGATCGAAATATGTTGTTTCAGTTTTATAAAGTATCAGAGTGGTGGGTAATTAAAATTAAATTACAGCTAAATACCATTCACTTGTTTAATGATATTAAGGCATTTCATTTGTTACCATTAATCTAAAATACTCATGCCATGATATTCATAATACATGCCATTGTACTTACATACATGACTGTCTGTCTGTCTGTCTGTCTGTCTGTCTGTTTGTCTGTTTGCCTGTTAATGTTTGTAGAGAAACACGATTATAGCTTTGACAAGTGTTTAAACTAATTTGTGTGCTGTTGTTGATTATGATGATGATGATGATGATGATGCCGAGATATAAATCTTATATGTCAACAGCATAATATCTATCAAAGGATAAGTACATATGTATACACGTAAAATGATATAACAATACAAAAAGTATAACAAAGCAAAACATCCCATTAAATTTCTCTTATTATTTTTTTTTGTTTTCGTTCTCTCTCTCGCATTCCACTTACACATATTCACTCTTACTCTTATTCAGTTTTCTCTTTCTCTTTTTTTCTTTTTTGTTTCTGTTCCTTTGGCCCTTTGATTTGTTTGTATTAAATATCAGAAAAGTGCATGAGTTGGTGTGATGTGATGTGAATGCTGACGAAACAATGGCAATTAAGGAAACATTTTACAAATAAATAAACAAACGAACAATAAGTGAACGAGTAAATAATGAATTTGAGTCCTTGAAAAGATAAAATACAATCAAATATTTACCAAAGAGATTTTTCAATGATAAACATTCTTAATTCATATGTGTTACTATTTATATATGTATGTGTGTATATATATATATATATATATATATGTATGTGTGTGTGTGTGTGTATATGTGTGTATGTATTGGCATATCTAGCATTTGTGTAAATATCTAATCCCATGTTAGATAAATAAAAAGGGAAAACAAAACAAAATTTAAGTAAAAATTGATTAAGTTAATAAAAATGAAAAGATCTTTTGAAGAAAAATTAACTAAATAATTTCATATGAAAGTTATCTTAAAAATTTGTATAAAGTCGAATTAAATAAATTTATTTTTGTTCGTCCATCCGTCTACTGTTTTGACTACTGTCCTTAACTGTTTTTAGTCGAATATTGAATTTATTCTTAATTGAAAGTTGAAATTGAAAATAATTTGCCGTTTCTGCCAACTTATTTTAAAAATTTGAATTTAAATTGAATTTATTGTAAAAAACCAATTGTGGTCATATCAAAAATTACGAAACATTTTACTGTTATTCATTATTCCGAAATATTGTTATTTTCAACTGCGTTTCTTTGGATGGGTTTTTCAAATTCCTCATGGATTTTTTTGCCTTTATGTTTTACGTTTTCTTTAGAAAATGTCATTCTTTTGTAAGAATGTTTAGAATAAAAGTATTCAAATTTTATGAATTTACGATTAGTACAAATGAAAAATGAGGACTTCTAACGGAAATTTTTCTTCAAGTCTTCAAAGAGATATCGATTTGAAGTGATTTCAGTGGGATCGTTAATTTTTTGCTGTATTAAAAAAAAATATATAAATATTGGGATTCCAGTCTTTGTATATTTTTAACTAACAAAGGTTAAAGTCTCGATTCTTTGTAGGAATATTTCTTGGCAAACCCTTTTTACATAGCACCGAAATCCCTCGAATTGTATTGTCCAAGTTTTTATTTTTTAAAAAAGTCTTAATATCCCCATGTCCTCAATAAAGATTAATGAATTTAATTAAGATGAAAGTTTTAACCCACGAAGAAAATTTCCAGATATTTGAAAACAATCAGAAGCAATTTGACCATAAATTTGTATATAAACTAAAATCTTTTACAAGGAAATTTAACATAATTTTATATAAAAGAATTTAAATATTTTAATACGTTCAGTCTTTCCATAAAGAAAAGAGGTCTAAGCATAATTCAATAAATAAGTAAATTGTATTCTTTGTCAAAAAAAAAAAAAAAGATACAAAATTGACGATAGAAACATCTGGTGTTAAATGAAACTTGTACAGATTTGTGTATGGGCGAACAAAACAATGAATGACTGCTTTAAGTTTACAATCGTGAAAAATCGATCGATCGATTGCAATGCAATAAAATTGTTTATTTGACAATCTAATAGAAATTATTATTGTTTTCTTTTTCTTTTATTAGATTTGTTTTTGTCAATATTTCTCTCTTGGTTGATTGAACACAAAATTAATGTTATCAATAATAATAGTAAAAATAACAATAACAATAACAATAACAACAACAATAACAGCAACAACAATAATAATAATAGTAATTGCAGCAACAACATTAATAACTTTTACAACAATGAAACACACTTTTCACAAATTTCAAAAAAAAAAAAAAATTAAAAAGGAAAAAGAAAAAAAAATTTGAAAAGAATTAGTTTAAAACCAGCCTCCGCAATCACACGCGTTTTCAACGCATTTTTCATGGAGACATTCAATCCGAAAAATACTCAGAACGATGATGATGTTAACACTTATGTAAACAGCGCAATAATAAATCATTAGTCATGGTTATGGTTTGGGTTATGGTTACACATAAAAGAGGTGTGTGCTAAACGGATTCGTTAAGGACTTTAAATAAAACAGCAAAACAAAAAGGAAAAAAAAGCAAGCAACAAAACTGACAATTGAAAATTTTTAACTTTCATTAAAGTACAAGGATACACACACACACACACACACACACACACACATGCACACGCACTTATATACATTTAAAGAGCTTCTTCTTCTTCTTTTTCTTGTTGTTGCTGTTGTTATTTTTAAACTACTACATTTCCGCACGACTGATTCGAGTGAGTGGCCCTTTTTTTATTGATTCTTTTTCTTTCTTCTTTCTGGTGTTTTGATGACACCAGATAAACATTAAAAATGAAATTAAAGAGTACAAGAAAAAGGGGTAGCAAGAAGAACATCACTCTTTTAAGAAACAAAGTCCTTCAAAACAAATTTCATTTTTTTTAGTTTTTCTTTTTTTTTTCTTTGAAATTTACAATTTTTTGCTAATTGCATTTTATTGCGCATGTCGAATTGATTTGGGAAATTCTACAAACAGAAAAAAGAAAAATATATTTAAAAAAAAAATTAAGTTGCAACATCACTTTTAGATTTTAGCATCCCACGGATGCTAAAATCTAAAAGCTAAAAGCGTCACAATAACAAACGAATAAAATACCATTAAAAAGTGAGAAATAAGAAAGAGAATTGAAAAGATATTCGAGTCAGTCGAGCCAGACTCTTAACTATCTCGTGCTTAAACTCCTTAAAAAGTCAATCAGCTGAATTTCAAGTTGACATACTCAGAATACTAAAGAAATCTCAGAAATCCTTTATATATGAGAGAGTTCAAAATGTAGTCCCATGTCTAAATATACAAAATTGTTAATTACTTCTCATTTAGCAAGATTTTTAGAGTACACGTACGAGTCAAAAAACGTCCACTCATCAAATTTCTTTAAATTTGTTTTCAAATTGCGATCTGCAAAATGGACAAATGTGAACGAATGTCTATACAAAATTTCAATTACAAAAAGTTTGACATAGCGATTGATTTGAAATCGTTGAGTAAATAAATGGCTCTAGATCTTGAGGCCTTTTCTTACAAACTCTGTAATTCCAATTGATGTAGCGCGTAAAATGAATGCCCACAAAAGAAAGGATTACATTTTAATCTAAATTTATTTAAATGCATAAATATGTACACACACACAAACGCAAATATATATATGTACACCCATACATTTATGTCAGAGTTCTGTGACATTTGTTACATCGTTCATTTATTTTCTCCATTTATTTGTAAAATGAAATTTTTATAGATTGCATTTGGCGTTTTATATGGCGATTGAATCCGAAGGATCTTAATCTTAATCAATGTAAATATTCATTTGAATTAATATATTTTTTTTTCAATTTCGAATTGTTGTATTTGGTTATTGTTGTTGTTATTATTGTTTGTAATGTTCCATCTATTGTATATTCATAAAATTTTATGTTCATTTTCAATTAATTTTAATTAAGTTGCACACACGCTCTCAACTAATTCAATACACATACACATACACATACACATATACACACACACACATATTTTATATATTTTATACAAATTTATATGCATTTATTTATTTTGAAAATTTTCCTTTTTTTTTCATTTTCATAGAATTTATTTAGGGTTTTGTATTTTAAGTTTTTATGTATTTTCTACATTTCACTTTTTTTTTATTTTGTTTTTTTTTGTTGATTTATTTTGTTATTTAATATCCCTTTAAGGTTCTTTGTTTTATTCTATGATCAATTTTGCCATTGTATTTTAATCAAATTTTATTAAGAGATTTTTTATTTATTTTTTTCGTTTTTAATTTCGTTTTAATTTCTTTTCTCTCTTTTAGTTGACTTTCCTAATCAAACATTCAATTAATTGAACATTTTCAAAAAGTTTCTGCTTTCTGAAGCTTACATTTCCGTTCATTCTAATTATTGAAGCGCTTAGAAATTAAAAATTTTTTTCTATGAAAATAAGAGAAATTATTTTAATTAATGGGCGATCATAAAACTTGAAATTTGACTTGGAATTTTTTTAAGTTCTAAATAATCTTAACTTAACTTAAGTTCTTAATAATCTTCGGATTTTCCTATTGAATTTTTCATGTTTTAATTTCAAAAAAATTAAAAAGGGGACATTCTAAAATCTGGACTTTTCTACATCCAAGTTATATAGAAATTTCTGAATATTGCATAAAAAATGCTGAATAACGTTGATAAGGGAAAGAAACTTTTATTAATCTTAATAAAGTAAGTCATACAAAAAACTGCAAGTGGAAGAATTTTATAACCACAAACTTGGTTGGTATTCAGGGCGTTCAGGGCGTTACATTTTACATGAAAATTTAAGCATAAAAATCGTAGCCGTAAAATGAGTAGAATGTTTGCTTAAATCTCATTAGATTTAGGCTGCCGCGTAAACATTTCAAGAAAGTGTTTGGCCATGTTCAACCCCAATCCAAACGTGAACTTTTGGACGGATACGTTAGTTAGTAGCATTTTATGATAAAAGAACGCCAAAAATAGATTTGTAGATGATGAGTAAAGTTTTTGGAAATGCTCAGGAAAAAAGTAACGCTATCTTAAGAAAAACTATGCAAAGTAGCAGTATAAGATGAATTTGGAGGTCACTTCAAAAATAAACTCACATTTTGATTGCATGTGCTCAAATCTGTTATTTGGAAGATCTAAAAAGCCAGAAACTTAATGTAAGAAATTTTTCTTCATATCTTGCTCTTTGAAGAAATTGAATTATTTTCATATCAACTTCAGTGCAACAACAACAATAATATTTCTAAATAACTATTTATGCAAATTTTCTGCTTATTCAAATGACAAATATTTTCCATTAAAATATCAATGTATGTATCACTTTCTTAACAAAAAAATTTTTTTTACTCTCTGGTAGATTTCTCAAATGTTAACTCTTCAAAATAATTTACAAATACACAAATACATAGAAAATAAATGTAATAATAATAATAATAATAATAATAATAATAATAATAGAAATAATTGAATTGAAAACGAGGTACAATTAAATAACAATCTGTTACAAATATCAGATTTGAAGAAGTTTCATTCATATTCATTTCTTGTTACTTCATTGTGTTTCCATTCATTTATTCATTCTTTCTTCGGTTGTTTGTTAATGAGCACTTGAAAACTAACCACAACTCAGTATCCTAAAAGATTTTCAAATTGTTTCTTTTTTTTTTATCCTTATTTTTTCTGTTATTCTAGGGTTTTGTTTTTGGGCTCTTATGTTGCTCAGTTATGATTATTATTGTTGCTTCATTGTTGCAAATATTTTAAGAGTTTACTACTCTTGATAGAGAGATATTCTCTTCTTTTGTTTTGCTATAAATCTGCTCTGTTCCATCTTATTATTATTGTGTGTACAATCACATGAAAAGAGATTAAGAATATGCCAAATAAGCACATTTAAGCAAGCTGTTAGACAAACCGACAGACAAGCGGCAACCACTTTAAATAACTAATGTATGGCTCTAATGAAATCTCCTGCAGTTACAAATGATATTGGTTTAATAAGAACAGTGGTAAAAATATGTTAATTTACAAAGGCCAAAATCAAAGTCAATGAAAAAGTTGTAGCTAGATAAAGAAAAAGGTCTTCAATCTTTAAGATTTACGGATCAAGAGGACTCTATTTACCATTAGTTTAGTACTTCTACGATACCAATTTGATCGCTTAGAAAGTGCACTAATATAAATATTTTCCACTTGAGTTCTTGGTAGAGAAGTCGCATTAGATGACCGCCATATCGGTCTACATAAGTATTAATTTATAAACTGGATACTTTAAAGTGCGCCTTCACTAAAATACCTAGACCCTTTGGCGGTTCTGCATCAAAGGGGCCCCTGTAATCATTAAGCAATAATTTGTTATTGCAACTTTACAGATTAAGTATGATTGGCCCTAATGTTGAAAGGAACGCAACGCCCACGAATCTCATAGGTCTTAACATAAAAAGGGCCAGGTCAAGTTAAGGCGCCTATACCCTTTCTCGCTGTTCCCTTCCTCTTTTACCTTTAATGTTCGTGTCAATTTTTAAAAGAATAAACTAGTTTTTATTACTAAATGACCTGAATGGACAACAGTTGAATGGACAATTCAACTAAACTTTGTATTCTTTTCAAAGCTAAACCAATCAACGTTTAAACTATTTTTCTAAATGACTTTCCATTTCTTCAGTTCTCATTAATCGTATCAATTTACATTTTAATTATTTTACTGCAATATTTCCTTGAAATTTAACCACTGTACTTAAGGGTTGCACATGAATACAGATGCACACATCATAAAAGTACAGAAATATTTGTCATAAACTTTTTCTTTGAGAGGTTCTCACACATCATTGAATATCAGTTTGTAGAAACATTGATCAAATCAACAGTGAAACTTTCTACGTCTATAACACTGTAACTCATCCAATCTCTTTCCCACTTACTTACTTATTGAATATTGAATTATTGTATGTGACATGAGCTCACAATTTTTAGATATAAAAATTTCAAACTTTTACTTTATTCAAAAATTATATTTAAATATGTATATAAATAAAATATGGATGCTATGTGATATTTATTTTCTTCTTGCAGTTATTGTTTACTTATTTTTGTAAAATATTACAACCGAATATTGAAGAATGAATGGAATTACTTCCTCAATAATTTACTGCTTATCAATATAAAAATCTCCATTTTTTCAAGATCCTACTACAACTAACTACTCTTATTACTTTATATACATCGATTATTAGTCATGTGATGGCAAACGATAAATTGTTGCACTCAAGAATGATAATATAAGTCTATTGAGGTCGATACTTAAACGTCCTACATTACTACAAAGTTCAAATTAATAAAGAAAGAAAAAAACATTAATTTTGAAAAATCTTAAAAGAGGGAAGTAAAGATTTGAGAAATGAACAAATTTCATTCAAAGTAAAACTTTTGTATTGAAAATTGGAACAAATTTTTGGTCCAATTCAAAATGTCAAAATACAAGACAATACCATTTTTTGCTAAAATATATTCAACATGGAACTTATTGTTCATATAATGACTTTTTTCGAGAAAGACTTTATATGGGAAATGTTTGCCAAAATGGATCAATCTGAACCAAATTTGCTGCATAAGTTTTTTTACGTCAAAATACAATTTAATTGCTTTTATATATCGCCTGTTTTCTAAGAAGGGCTTTAGATGAGGCGTGATCATGAAAATGGTCTAATTTTAAGCACTTCCAATAGATTTCCCGTTTTAGACAAAAAACTCATACTAAAATATCTTAAAAATTGAGACCTGTAGCATGATAACAAACTTACAAGGATGGACAGTTAAGCTTAAATCGAATCACAAAGTTTTTCTGAGTCGAACAATGTAAGAAAAAGTTTCGTTACTTTAACTTCTTTTGGGTGTTACAAACATTTGTACGAACTTATAGTATCCTATACCATAAGCGGTGTAGCGGTGTAGTGTATAAATATTTCTTATAATGCTTTTATTTTCCTCCCGCCCATGGATATTAATTACAATTTATTTCTTTAAATCCTTAAAATATTTTGATAAAATTCTTTGTTTTCTTACGAGCACACAAAACATGTGGTCCAAGTATGGACTAATGTGTAAGTGATATGGTTACATGGTGAACGCCTTAAAATGCATAAAAGAAAAAATACAACACCTCAGATAAAAGATAAAAAATTTATAACAAAATTTCGATAAACTATAAATAGTATTTAAGATAATAAAAGCAAATCTGTAAGCTGAATTTTCTGGTTTTTAAATTTCAATTTTTCCCAAAACTTTTCTAAAAGTGTTTATTAAAAAAACAAATTCTAATTCATGGATGGCATAATTCGAGTTTTGTAAAACTTATATTAAAGTGATGATTAAAGAGTGGATAGTTTCAAAAAGCCCAAGTAAGTCTTAAAACACAAGGTCGTTACTCAAATAATTTAAAACATTCATTTTTTTGTGGAATAGACTTGAAAATCGTAAATCCGCATATCCGTTTAATAAAATTTTATCGCATAAGTCCAATTCTCTTATAATGTTCTTTTAAATTAAGAAGCGATAACTGGAGAAGGGTCATTAAAAAAATACGATCGTATCAATTTTTAAGAATGCTTTTTGTAAAAAACAATGTAAATCAGACCAGCAAACCGGCTTAATTAATTTTGGAAGTAAATAAAAATCGATTGAGATGGTAAAAATGGAATTTTCACTAGACTTGTATGATATTTCCATATGACTCTTATAATAAACGTGCTTCCATTTCGATTGGTCTTATCAAAAGCCCTGGGCATATATCAAATATATCAAATAGAACAAACTTAAAGTATTCACGCTTTCCAAGATCATCACATTTAATTAAATTACAAAAAAGACACTTTTATTTGGTTAGGGCTAAATTATTAGAAGTCGCCATCCAAATATCTATTTTAATGGGCGTGATTTATAATAAATTATAAAGAAAAAACAAAGGCAGTTGATGCAGTCTCAGCGTAGACGGTGCCATGGACAAGCCTTCTTAAACGATTTAATCTATTTTCATTTTCATTTAATGCCCACCCAAGTTCTTGGGGGATTTTAAATTGTTATCTCAATTTTTATAATCAGAATAATCCTAACAACATTAACTAATGGACAGACAGACATACAGGGCTACATAGACCTAGAATGTATATTCTTATTATATATTCTTCTTCTTATTCTTCTTTTTAGCATTATCCTACAACGCTAAAGTGAAAATTTCATATTTCAATTTTCAATTTAATGATTTTAACTTGAATGTCAATAATTATTTACTTTATATATATATATATATATATATATATATATATATATATATATATATATATATGTATGTGTATGTATATGTATGTGTATGTGTATGTATGTATTAATTGATTGGTGTTGTAAATTGGTTGGTTATTGCTTTTAATAACAGTTATAATTCGATATCCAACGCCCGCAGTTTTCTATCTTCTTTTATTTTCATTCTTCTTTTATTTTTTATTTTTTTTTTTGTTTTTTGTTATTGCTGCCATTTCTTTTTTTCTTTTTGCTTGTTGTATGAAACTTTCTCATGGCTTAATATTATATAAGTATAAAATGTATGAGTATGTGTAACAGTGTTACAAATAGTTCTCATCAATGTGTCAGTTTATTTTGCTTTCGTTGTGATTTAATTTGATTTCCTTATTAATAATAAAAATAACAAAAAACAGAAAACAAAAAATACAAGAAAAAAAAACAAAAGCAAAAATACTATTAAAATTCATTATGATGTTCATTAATGATATTCATAAATGATAATTATAATGTTGATTATAATAATGATGATGATATGTTGACACTGTTAATGGCATTAACTGCAACTTCCCTCTTCACAAAAATTGAAAACAATTAATAATTAGAAAAAAAAAAGCAAAACCAAGAAAACCAAAAAAACAAAAAAAAAAAAAAAAAACTGAAAAGAATGAAAAATGAAAAAAAGAAAAATGTACAAGCCAAAAAGGAAAATAACTAATAAAAATATGAAAATATATCTAAAATGAAACAAACAGTAAGACAGACAGATGGACAAAGTAACAAACGATTAAATAATGGCAAATGATTTTAAGTTCCCATTTTTTTTTTTAATTGAATTAATATGAAAAGAAATGAAATACATTTTTTGAACAAAATATCCAAAAATTTTGTTGTGGTGTTTTATTGGATTTTTGTTTATTAATTGACCCAGAATTCAAACATTTTAAATAATTTTTTTTTTCTTTTTTTTTTTCATTTGAAAAAGAAAAGGAGTGATTTTCCATTTGAAGTTTTTTGTTTGTTGTATTTTTCGTTTTTTTTTTAAGTTACTTGCTACAAGGAATGTAAATAAATATGATTAAAAATGATTGAATTGAATTTTCATTAATTAGCATTAAAATAAAATATTCAGTTTATTCTTTAATCCAATTATTATTATTATTATTAAGATTTACGTAAAATTTTGAATACCCATAAATGTTTGAGGTAAAATCAATTGAATAAAAAGAATTACTTAATGTATCTAGTTATACTTTAGTGGATATTATAAGTTTATGGAGATGTATGTAACATCAGCAAAAGCTTGAAATGAAGTGATTGAAGCATGCTAGTCCGTTTGGTCTTACTTTGATGGCTTAGGAAAACTTCTTATCAAACTACATAAAGCATTGTAAGGCTACAGTAATAAAATTTGGTAGGCCGATTTATTTTGGCTTAAAGGGCTTTTTTTGCGAACAAATAAAAAAAGACGAAGAACACTATTTGGCAAAATCGTTGTATAAAAATACAATCTCACAGGTTTTATAAGAATAAAATCAGTTCACTCTAAATTTATAACAAATCTAATTTAATGTCCCAAATTTGGCAAATATTTCGTAACCACGACAGATCACGGTAAAAAAACGGTTCAAACCATTCGAAAATTAAAATTTTACGTTTTTTAACTTTCATTACAATTTTCATGATTTTTTTATAAACATAAATAAAGTATTTTGGTCTATTTAAGAGTCGACTTAAAATGTTGCCACCTGTTTTGTTTTACTTAAGTCGCTTTGTTTTTTCTTTACGCTTTGTAAAAAGTATTAAAATTGTAATCTGCTTCTGAAAGTGTAAGAAAGAGGATTAAATAGTTTTTCAAAAGAAAAAAATGTTTTACCAAAAAAAAAAAAAAATAAACAAATGATTATATGCTTTGCATAGAGAAATTCAATCAGAGTTAATAATTCCATAGATAATATTTAATCAACATTATTTACAAAAAAAAAAAAAAAAACAAACAAACAAAAAAGTAACAACAACAAGCATTGACAATAATTACAAAATTAAAATATTACATTTTAAGCGTTTGAAAATTGTTTATGAAATGATTTTTAAAGTTCACTCAAAATATATTTTGAATGCGAAAATCTTTAGCGAGCAAACATTAACGAATTACAAGAAGCTTCAAGTCAATAAGTTTTTAACTTTTACATTAATTTTAAGCTTTTAAAATTCAGATTATATAACAAAATTTCAACAGAAAGAGCCCGCTCTACGCAGCAAGTTAGAGCGCTATTTAAGCAAGATCATAACGATTTTTTGAAATGGTACATGCATAGAGTCACTCCCAGATTCATTACTGAATTGCTAAGTTTCTTCGCTGGGTAAAAAAATAAAGAAAATATCGAAAGTCACTAAGGCTTCAGCATTCCTATGTGCATTTCAGATTTTCTTTAATTCCGGGAAACGCCAAAGGCGCCAGAGATTTGTTAATTATATTAAATTCAGAAATGTTAAAGAAATGAGAGACTTAGGCATCTTATTTTGGGAGTTACAACTTATTTGAATCATTTATAACAGAAGTCCCACGTCATTTTAGAGTTAGTTGTTTTTAGTTGTTAATGTAGATGGATTTTGAAAATCTAAATACTGAAACACCCATGAATAGTGAAGGTTTTATAAGAGATTTGAATTGAATCGAGGAACGCTCCATTTTTATTATTTTGCTTTGTAAAAAAGAGCGATACTTTATTCTTGATACCTGAAAAGAGAAAATAGGTTTTCTATTTGTCTAAAAATCTCTCATAAAGTACAGGTTTAACTGAAACTGGCCTGATATCAGGCAAATTGGAAACCCTTAACTAACACAACACATTTTCTACTGAAACCTTAATGCGTTTACGCATTTTTCATGCGTTTGAAATAAACGCACATAATTTTTTGATTACATGAAATTTTGGTTTTTAGAAAAGTCGATAAAGAAATTTTGACACAAATGCTGTTCACTAGAAATTTTATCAATATTAGTTACATTAGCGATAGTTAAGGGTAGTTCATGTAAAAATAGAAATCATTATTGATCTTTACTTAGTGGCAACATCAAATACAAATCGTTCTTCAAGTTATTCGTTCAATTGAAATCGTAGGCCTTTTTCGTTTGTTTGTTTGTTTGTTTGTTTGTTTGTTTAAATTATCAAAATATTGCAATCGCTGTACAAAGCAGATTTTTTTTTAAAATATTGCAAATCATAAATCGATCAATTTAATGTTTTGTTTGTTCAATCATTTTATACCATTTTATTTTATTTTATTTTATTTTATTTTATTTTATATCTTTCTTCCTTTCTTCATTACTCCATTTCACATGGAAAAGTTAATTAAAAAGAAAATATTATTGTTGAAAAATTGATAAACACGGGCAGATAAGAAAAAATGTCAAAATGAAATAATCAAACAGGAAAACCGCAGGAATCTCAATTGATTATCAGGAATCGATTTCAATGAATTTTTTTTCCATATTACAACGCGCTTGCGATACATTTGTAATACAATGAATTTATGGAGATATATTTTTATACCGAAATACATAAATATTTCTCTCATACCGATTAATTCAAAATCATTTTTACTTTTGATAAGTTATAGGTCTGTCCATCCGTCCTATAATTCATTAATTTGAAGTGTATTCGTACATTTTGCATTTAGCCAGCAATTTTTGAAATATTTTGAAGGCCCTAGTCTTACATTTATTTAGATTAACTTTAATTTTCATTTAAAATATACAGAATCGAGTTATTTGTTTGAGTACGTCTAATAATCTTGATTTGATGGCTCTTTACTTGTCTTGTGTTTGTGCTTAAACTTAACAGGACTTTCCGATTTTCGGGAAGTTTAAAAAGAAAAATTCCAACTTTCCAAAATCATAATAATTTTCATTTAAGGACATTTCTTTACAGTAGAATAATATTTTGAGACACAAAACATTTGTGTCAAATTTGCTCCAGATTCATCTATTTTTTGAATCTTATGCCACGTAATAGAATTTTTCTTAATTTTTAATTTTAATTTTTAATTTTTTTTAATTAGATTTCAATTTCTTGATTTCGATTCATACATTTACATTTACAAGTTTGTACAAATATTTCCAAAACCTAGAAGGACTTGAGAGCAGAAATCTTTTATGCATATAAATCAGAATTAATTACTTTTTTTTCTATAATCTATCGATCTGATGGAAGTAGTTTTATTAATAAAGTGCAGATGCAATTTTACAAATTTTTAGCAAATATTTGCTGACGTGGCCTGAAAACGGCAGCTATTGAAAATGATTGCAATTGGATTTTTTTTTTTTTGAAGAATTGAATCCGAACGTCTAAAACGTTTTTGCGCATTTTTCATGATTTTTAAACATTTTCTCTTTATTTTTGTTTTATTATCTTCTTTCTTATCATTTGCTTTTATCATCATTCATTATAAAAGTCATTTAATAATTTATAATTAGCAAAAAAAAAGAGGTAAATAAAAAATTTCAGTATAAATAAGCTTTCTGACCTTTTTTTGATTTCAATTTTTGCGCATTCTGTTAATTTATTTTGTAAAATTTTGACATAAAAACATAAAATATGAAAAAATAAATTTAACACACAGAAACACAAACACTTAAAAACTTAGGCACTTAAATAAATGTGCGTGTGTGTGTGTGTGTGTGTGTGTGTGATTTTTGAAATTTGTTTTGCATTTTTTGCTTGACTGTATTTATTTCATATTTAATTATATGCCACACCTACTTTGAACTATATATATTCAAACAAACTCATACAATAAAAATATAAATTTATCCCTTAAGTGAATGAATTAAGGACTCATTAATCGTTAACATTTAACACTTTCTATACCCGACTTTTCCCTGCTTCGCTTCTCTTTATTTTATTTCATTCAATTCATATTTTTATATTTTTACTTTTATTTGTTCTTTCTTTTCAAGACGTTCTCTTTTGATTAGAAAAGTCAATCGTTTTATTCTCATGGTAATAGAAAATAAAATATATTTTTTTATTTGTTGCACACACACAAACATAAACGCACATTTTTATATATACATGTGTATGTTTATTTAAAAATTAAAAAAAAGAAGAAATATTAAAATAATTATTTTAATGCCATGAAATTTTTTTTAATAATGAACATTCCACTGGTTCGCCGTCAATTCATACTTTTCATACTTTTTCATTACTTCTTTTTGCATATTTCTTTTTTATTCATTTTTTCATATTTTCATTTTTTCATTTTACAGCGTGCTTTCTTTTTTCCTTGTGATCAACTTTGGCATCAGCATTGTAATTTCCTTTAATCTAATAAATGAATGCGAAAAAGAGATCATTAAATAAAACACATACAGATTTGTTTTTTTTTTTTTTTTTTTTTTTGTTTTTTTAAAGATTTGATGATTTTATTTTGACTTTAAAATTTCCCTTCTACTTTCTATTCTTTTCAAAGTGCTTTTCACTTTGTGGCAACCTCTTTTATTATTGCATTTACTTGCTCATTCTTTTTCTTTGTTTTTTTTTATTTTGTTATTGCTCTTGTTCTCTCATTTACTCTCATTTATTAACGCTTTGTAGTTTATTTAGTTGAGAGCATTATCATTAACTTTCTTATCTCTATGTGAAGATCATTACAATTCATTACGTTATTATTATGAGTATTGTTGTTTTGTTTTTGAAGTTGTTGTTTCTATTGGTCTTATTGTACTTATTTTTTTTTTCTTTGTTTTTTCCTTTCTTTTATATTGCCTTTTGTTCGTAGATGGTTTACAAATGTGTACTTAACACCTTGACTTCATTTATCAGGCACTTTATTATGGCTGTAAAAAGAAATTCTTAATAAAATTGAAAAATAGAAGAAAAGGGAAAAACAAGAAGAAGCAGCAAAAAAGAAATATGTCCTTAGTGATATAGAAGAAAATAATCTCCTTAAGGGGTAAACAGATTGATTATTCAAACATTCAAACATCTCATAGACCTTTTTGCTTTTTTCTTTTTTTTTTTCTGCTAAATTTTACCTCACTTAAAAAAAGATACAGAGGAGCGAAAGAGATAGATAGAGAGAAAAAAAATTAAAGAATGAAAGAAAAAGAGATGAAGAAACATTTGTTATTAGATTGTGTTATAGATAAGTAAGTGAGGAAAGAGGTGTGTCTGGCATATCCCATTGATTCAATTTATGAATTTTTTTTTTTTGGCAAAATTTATAACTAACAATTTATTTATTAGATCATTAGCATTTCCTGTGTTTTTTGTTTTTCAAATTTCATCACTTAAATGTGCAAAGCAAATTCACATTTTTATTAAAATATTTGCAATATTCAGAAAGAAATTTCAGACAATCTAAAAAGTTTTCATAATTAACAATTTCAAATAATTTCAAACAAATTTAGTTGCAAGTTGTTAGTTCTTACACTCACGTTTTGATATAGAAATCAAGTCAATTAATAGACACGCCCTTACTTTACCTTTAAGTGAAAATAATTATTCTGTTTTCTTAAATTATAAACTAAAGTATTCCATTTCAAAATTATCAAGATCCAAATCGATCTTGCCTATTCAAATTTTGCCTTTTTCTCATATTTTATATGATTTTTGTAAGAGTTATAAAAAGGACCACGCCTATAAATTATAATGTACTGTTTGTATTTAAGAAATATGTCCAGCCATGTAGAAATTTCTTACTAAATCGGTTTTTTAAGGGTTGAAAATTTATTAAAAAATATTGAATCTGACTCATGAATTTAAATTTAATCGATTTGCCTAAATTATTGTACTTTCATAAACTTTTTCTACAGGCTTTCTATTTTTCACATAAATTTAATGCATTGCTCAAGCCAATTTTAATTTAATTTAATTGAAAATTATTTTTAATATAATTTTTAAATGTACATTGGATCTATTTTCCTGTGCTTTAGCATTGCATTCACTTTATCAAAAAATTGTTTTCCATGTGGCACATTTTTAAAAGTGAGAAATCACGCAAAACTTCAGACAGCTTAACTTAACTTTCAGAACTCAAAATTTCAAAATCTCAAAATATCAAAATATTTAACGATTATGGCATATAAAGTTGAAGATGTTTTTGCAGAGTACTGCATTGGAAAATTATTCGAAATAAACGTCTGAAATAGTTCAATAATCCAACAATCTAAAAATAAATAAAAATTTTTACAAAATGCCTTAAATTTATTTACATAAAAAAATTTACTTGCGATGGATAAAAATATCATTTTTAATGAAAAACTTCCAATAAAAAAAGTTCTTTTAATTTTTTTCTATCAAATATTTTACAATAGATTTTTCTTCACACTTATCACATACATACACATTTTTATATTAATTTTAATCAGGAATCTCTCTTTAAATGAAACGAAAGAAAGAAAACACAAAGTAAAAAAAAAAAAATGAACCCTCAATCTAATTAAATTATCATTCATTATAATTTCAAATGTGAACCAGATGATGATATTAATAAAAAGGGAAAATGCAATAATAATAATAATAATAATTTTTACAACAACTACAATAATATTAACATAATAATTAACATAGAACGTATAAAATGTTGCATATAAATTTTAACTGGTTTTTATTAACCAATCAGCAACAAGAGGACCATTTTGTCTTCCACCAAGATTTCTCTGCTTCCCTTTTTTTGTTTTTTTTTTTTTTTTTTTTTTTTGTAAGTATATGCATGTTTTGTATTTATATATATAAAAAGTTATTTTACCACCAATTGCATTTTATATTTTCCACCACCACATTTCAATGTTGTTTGTCTCAATGTTGTCTCAATGTTGTCTCAATGTTGTTGCTTTACGAATAAACTACGAATTGAACTTTGAATGATTAATAAATACTTGTGCATTTCTATAGATATTTTATGAATGTATATAACAATTGAATAACCAACCCAAACATTTAACTAACTAACTAAACTAATTCAACTAACGTATCGTAACTTCAGACCTTAACAACAAATAAGCAACAAACAACAAGACAACAAACTAAAAAAAATTAAAAGAATCAAAGAGAAAATTTAAAGAAAAAATTTTATATTGACTTATATTGAAAACAGGCAACAAACAACAGAATTCAGTTAGCATTGCGCAGTCGTTCTGCATGGACGTTTCATGTGAATTGTGTTACATTTTGCTATTTTTTCGCTAAAAATTTACAAATATTTCTCTAAAATTGCCGATAAATTGATACACTTAAATTATTATAAAAAAAAAAAAAAAGAAATAATTTTTTAAAAAATTGATTAATTTTTTTTTGAATTAAAAGTCAAAAAATTGATAGAAAAACTCAAGAAAAAAAAATTTGAAAAAATGGTTATAAATATTTCATTAATTTCAATGGATAATGAACATAAAATTAATAATCACAATAACATTAATAACAATTATAATAATAATAATAATAATAATAATAATAGTGTAAATGATAATGATAATGATGATAATGATAATGATAAAAATGATAAAAATGATAAAAATGAGTATGTTATAACGAAATCGAAAATTGATTGCGATTGGGATATAAATGATACAATTGTGCCAACAGTGAATATATTTGATGATTTTCATGATTGGGCCAATGGGCATTGCCGTTTAATTTATTCGGCCAATAATGAGGATGCAAAAAAGCATTCATCCGGTTGGGCAATGAGAAATACAAATAATCATAATATAAATATTTTAAAGAAAAGTTGCCTTGGCGTTTTATTATGCTCAGCAAAATGCCGCCTACCGAATGGTAATCATGTCTATTTGCGTCCAGCAATTTGTGATAAGGCTAGACGTAAACAGCAAGGCAAACCTTGCCCAAATAGGTATAAAAAAAAATTATTTAATATTTTCTTATAAGAAAGTTTCACAATTAATCGCATTTTCAAAATGATTTCGTGTCAAACTTTTGTTCAAAATTTTTACAAAATTTAATTTATATTTTTATCAATCACTTGATTGCTTATCGATTTTATGGCATAACATGATGAATAATCGATAAAATTCTTTTTGTTTTTTTTTTTTTTTTAATTGTAATAGAAATTGCTTGGGCCATTTGGAGGTACAACCATGTCGGGGCCATTGCGGTTATCCGGTAACACATTTCTGGCGACGTCATGGCAATGCCATATTTTTTCAAGCCAAAGGTATACACGATCATCCTAGACCGGAAGCAAAAGGTTCATCCGAAGCGCGTCGTCTACTTGGCACAGGACGTCGTGTACGCAGTTTGGCTGTCATTTTAGCACGTGATGCTGCCATCACCGAGAAATTGAATAGTTTAAAATCATCAACGCAGAAACGTTCCATTCAAAATAAATTGGATAATTGTAATAGTAGTGGTGTGTTGAAAAAAGGACGTTCACTTATAAATGTTAAAGGACATATGATAAATTATCCTCATAATAATAATACTAATAATAATAATAATAATAATCATCATCATCATCATCATCATCATCATAATCATTTAATTAATGACACATGGAATTTGGAATATAATCATAATAATAATAATAATAATAATGTTAATAATGATGCAACACTAATACAATCAAATTCAATGAATATGGCTACAAATTATCCATTGATTTATTGTGATGATAATCAACATATAAATTATCCAACAAATGACACAATATCATCAACAAATTATCATTCAAGCGATATGCCCATACAAATGATAAATTATCAAAATAATGATTATGATTTTTATGTGGCATCAATGCAAATGCCAGCAACAGCAACAGTAGCAACATCAATGGAAAATTTTTCAGAACCTTCATATGCACCACAAAAATGGTCATATGATAATTGTGATGATAATTCAAGTTTCACCAGCAGTTCTGGTTACAACTCCTCCGATGATTATTATTATCATTCAACATTTATAAATTTTGCTTCTGCCGTTACAACCACAAATATTACAGATGAACAATTTCAGCAGCATCAACAACCACATGAGACAGCAACAACAGCAACAACAGCAACAACAGCAACATATTATGATGCTACAACGCCAACGTCTGCAACTGCATCTAATACCATTGATATGTATTGCCATAATTTTGATACCAACATTCATGCCATTTTATATGGTAATGAGAATTATCAACAAGTGAATTATATGGAGGAGCAGCAACAACCAAATCAACATCATCAGCATCATCAGCAATCATGTCAAACATCATTGCAAGCAATACCTTCATGTGGCAGCACTCAAATCAATTCAAATGCCATAGAATTTTTTTATAACGATACAAATTTAACAGCTGCAGAAAATACGACAAATCTATGGCATTTAAATACAACAAATCAATATTATAGTGATATATCATCATCAGCATCTACAATCATAGCAACAACAAGTAATAATATGCAGCAATAACCCCAACAATATCGAATAATATCATCAACATCATTATCAATGGAAACATTTTAATAAGTTTTTTTTTTTTATTTTATTTTTACTTTATTAGAAATAATTTTAATATATTTAATATCATTTATTTCTATCACAAAGAATTGAAATATTCATAATCTAGTCATAATTAATTAAAATAAAATTTTTTTTTTATTTTGTAGTAACGCTTTTATGTTAAAGTATCATAAGTGAAACGAAAAAGGAAAAGTGTGAATCTACTCATAAAATTTTTACTCATAAAATTCTTCCTTAAAAAATGCTTACTCATAAAACTTATGTTATTAACAAAATATATCACAAAAAACACTTTCATAAATTTGTGAGAGAAAAAAAAATGTGCTTGTAAACTCAACTAAATAATTTTTTTAAGAATTTTTATTCGTTAAAATTGTTAAGAAAGAAATGCCCCACGAAAACAATTTGTAAATAATTTTCATTTATGAGAAGATCATTATAAAAGATCATCATATTTGGTTTGACCACAAGTGGAATCAAAGAACCAAAAAATTCACCATAAACAAGCAAACCAACAACAAACAAATAGAAAAAAAATAAAATAAAATAAAAACATAATTTATCAGGAATTGTTTTCCTCAATTTTTTTTTTAACATTGATCATATGAAAGTTTAATTGTATTGTTAAATGTTAATTATAAGTTTAAAAGTGTAAAAATTTATTTTATATATGTTGCATTCTTCATAATAAATGAAAATTTTTATTCCATAAATGGTTTACGTAAATTTTTATGGACATTTTATAAAGTTTAGTATCATGAAAATGTCACTAGTCCGTCACAAGTTAGCATATCATTATGCTATGCAATAGCCACGCCTACATATATGCAATTTATTTATTTAGACAAATTTCTTGGCCTAATTATGGGCTCGTTACGTCTAACAACAAAAAGAGCGAATGAAAGGGATATATCCGACCATTAGGACCATTAGATTCAAGTTATGGCACAATGTTCTTATTGTCGCAAAGTTTATCCTTTCTAGAAATTCTGCATTCCTTTAAAAAGTGTTTCAATCAAAATAATGAGTGGTGGTGGTGGTTCATTCATTTTGAAATAATTCTCTTTTTTTTTTTTGACTTAGATTGCATTCAGATCAATAATGAAATTTTCCTTAATTTCTTTGAGAAATTTTCAGATAATATCCCCGACACAGTTTTTTTTTTTTTTTGAAGCTTCATTGTGGCTTATTGCATTTACTTGTTACAATTGTGGCCACATTTAACTGATCTAATAGAAAATTTCATTTTTGGATCAAATCTGCTTTTTTATTTTGTGTCACAAAGTGAAAAAAACAAATGTCAATTTAGAAGAATTTTTTTCAAATTTAAGAACATTTTTAATTTATTTTTCTACGAATTTAGGTGAATCTGTTTGTTTTGAAAATTATGGTGTTTCAAAGGAAATTACCAATTAGAAGGCAACGCAATAGACGAGAACGAGAACGAGAACGAGCACGACGACAACGCCCAGCTGAATTAGATCTTGTGCAATTTGTGTACGCAAATCGTGGTGACCAATGCTCTTGTTGTGATACTAGAAGTAGAAGATGGCCCTTAGTAGTATCACATCGAAGTACAACGCCTGGTATACCATCAAGTTATGTGGCATTATCAAGAAATTGGGGCTATAATAGAAGACTAACACCACATAATAGTACATGTAGTTGCGTCACTCCGAAAGTTTGTCGTTCAGCTGACCGTGGTATGATTTCCAAATTTACAACGACAACAACATCAGTAACCTGCTCTAAAGGCACACAATATGAACAACCAGAGCAAAAATCTGTAGCTGTGCAAATGAATGGTTCAAATAGTACAAGCAATCATAATGGACCAATGCAAGGAGAATCATCTGTAGCGACACCAATATGTCATCCTCCTTGTAGTTCAATAGAGCATCGAGATCAAAGTGTTCAAGTATTAGTACCGTCTAATGCAAATTTGTTAATTGAAACTCAATTAAATAATAATCGTTTAGCCTCGTCTACAATTCCAAGTCGTCCAAACAATGAAGCCAGTCAAATTCAGAGTAATGTCACTCAGAATGTTAATAATGTCGGGAATAATGTTAATCATACATCGCCGCGTGGAAGACAATTAAATGAAAATAGGGGACAATTAAATAACCGGAGCTTTAGTTCATCTAGTATCCAAGAACCGGATATAGGCTTGCGTTTTACACAACGTTTGCTAAGTACTCTTACTAATTTGAGACCCCGTCCAATTGAAGTGGATATTATATCCATAAATGGTGAAATAAATGGTGAACCAGTCGAAATATCAACGGATGCTGACGAAAATACTGAAGATGAGGAGGCTGGCGGTGATGGCCATCATAACAATTTTAATAATTCCATAGAACTTCAAATTACATTAACAGCATCAATAGATGGCAATAATATGCCTGACGATGATGTTGATGATGCAGATGACGAGGAGGAGTATGATAATCGAAACCCATAATTTTATAAACAATTGAATTCACTTGAATTCTTTTTCTAATTCTAATTTTTTGTTACAATATCGTCGAGAGTTTTGGCAAATTAATCTTCAAATTTAAGATTATTTAGACTTTAATTTGATTTTAATTTTAATTTTAATTTTAACTTTAATTTAGTTATAGCATTACTTTAATTTTAATTGTATTTGACAATAAAAAAATTATGGTGTAAATTTTTATTGTTTTTTATTATTTTGTATAAATTTTATATTTCTCTTTATCGATTGCCCTCTTTTTTTTTCTTTAAGCCCTTTAAATCTTTAGTACCCAAGATTTAGATGCTGCCAATTCTGTTAGAAATATAAATAAGGCAAAATGTTGATTGTAGGTAGATCTTCTAGGCCTTCTTTTATAAATCGACTAAGGTCCATAATAAACAGGCAGTGCGATAGGCGCTAAGTATTCCATTGACTTAGTTAACGTACAGAATAAATAAGTATTGCAAAGAAAAGTGAAGAGATGAAACCCTTTATGGGTGCTTACAGTAATTAATAGTAACTCCTTGATCATAGAACCGCCCAATTAAAAACTTCTTCGATTTAATCTATAAAAAGTTCTATCTTAGTTTAATATCAGGAGTTAGCCAAAATCAATTCTAGTATTAAGTTGAACATAGTTGTCCTTTAAGGAGTAGGAGATACACTTTGGAAAGTAGATATCAAAATTTAAAAAAAAAAAACTAGTCTACCGAAAGTCAAATTCAAAATTTTCATGGTATTTTAAATTGGTGATTCCAAAATAACAAATAAAATGTTTACTTCCATTATCAAATTTATATGCAGACTAACACGCCCCAATTTCGCTGAGGCTTTGCCAATTTGATTATCATAAAATAGAGTTCTAAGAGACTCTGAACCCCTAGCCAATTCTGAATGGTTTCCTCAAACCAATGCATAAAATTTTAATAAAACAATTATGTCAATATTTGAATCAATTTTTGAGTGTTGTGACATTTAAAACAAACAAACAAACAAAAAAAATCTCGTTCTTATTTAAATTTTTTATTTTTTATTTTTTTACTTTTTCTTTTTTTGTTTACTTTTAATTTTTTGTTATTCATTTTTGGTAAAGTATTTACACGGTTATAAACAGATTAATAATGATTATCTCGAAGGAAAAAGACACAAAAAAAAACAAGGGCTAACATTTTCCTTTTTATCCTTTAACACTTTTCACTTTTTATAAAACAAAAAAAATACAAAAAAAAAAGGACAACAAAAATAAAAAATAGCACATAATAAAGACAATAACAATAACATAACAATAACAATAACATATAACAATAACAATAACAACAACAAATGAATCATTAATGAATTCAATGAATTATTATTGAATTTTTTTTTGGGCTACTTTTTCGATTTGTTACCTTTCAATTTTAGCTTTTTCTATTCTCTGCTTTGTTTTTTGTTTTTTGTTTTTTGGTGTTGTTGTTGTTGGTTTAACCCTTATCACATCAAATGTATTGATTATTGATAATGATAATTATTTTTCTTTTTAAATAATGATAATGATCTTGATGATAATGATGATGTTGTTCTTGTTCTTGTTCTTGTTGTTGTTGTCATTGTTTTGAAAGTCTTTTTGCATTAAGATTCAACGCCTTTTTAGTTTTACGGGCATGCGCGAATACGTAGAGAAATGTAAAAAATTTAAAAAAAAAAAAATAAAAAGGGACAAACCAAATTAGGGGTATGACAATTTCTCTTCTGATGAATTTAGAACAACAATAAAATATAACAACAACCAAACAACCAAACAACCAACCAAACAACCAAGCTAAAATATTCCATTTATCCATTAACCGTAATGTTACTACAATTAACGTTTTGTTTTTTTGTGCAACTGTTTATTGCCGTTATTTGATATTATTGTTGTTATTGGCATTTTTTTATTTCATTAGCATTAACGTGTGCAACATTTTCATTTAATGTTTGTTGTCATTCGAAATATGTTTTGATATCATTTATGTTAATTTGCGTGAGTTATGTTTCCATACATTTAAACATAAATCATTTAATGCACGCGTTTCTTGTCTCAACTCTCAACTTCTCTAACGAGAATAATTTCAAGTTGTTGTTCTGTTATATATAAATGTAATTTTTTTTTTTTTTGATATGAAAGGCATGACTTCAACCCGTTAAATATTCACTTTTTTAAAAAAAGCAATTGTTTTTATTATTATTATTGTTGTTGTTGTTGTTGTTTTTTTTTATTATTTTTGAAAATTTTCATTTTAATGGTTGCAAATGAAGTTGAAGTTGAAGTTGAAGTTGAAGTTGAAATTACACTGTTGACTTTTTCAATAATTTTGGATTAATTTGATATCGATCAATTTGCATATTTAAATCTTAAAAGTATTAAAAATGTAATTGTTGTTTAACTTTCGACTTTTTAATTAATGAAAATTCACATTTGCCCTATTAAGATTTATGTCAATTAAAAATAATCTAAATTTCAATATGACTTTTAATATATAGATTATAGATTAATTCCGGATTACATGGCAGATCACTTGAGCCGCTAAACTAAATTGAAGTGTTTTACTCCATAACCTTTAATGCAAAAAATTTTCAATTGAAATACTTTTGAAAAATATCGAAAAATATGAAAGTTTCGTTTTTCATATAAAACAAAATACTGAAAGGCAATTAGGATTATCTCAAGAAGTGTGCTTTGCCATGGTTAATTCGTTTTCAAGAATATGCAGCACAAGACCGCTCTGGATTGCCAACGCATAAGCATATTGAATGACCTATGGAAAGGGGCCAACTTAACTGCGCAATCCATTTAATGGATTATAACGTTTAACAGAGTTTAGAATTTGCCAAAGTTACTTTCTATTAGGTTTAAGATTTATCAAGCATCGGCCTATTTCCTTTTTCAAATTGGTAAATGCCTAAAAGCCTCACAAAAGTTATTTGTAAAGATTAGTAATACAAATTTCGAATTGGTATTTATTGTAGTTCAATATTGTAAGTACTTCATGTAGCTTGTTTATTAATCATTGAAGCCATTATACGTAACAATTAAGTCCTTAATTCACGGCTATAACTAAAAAAATCCGTACATTTCGAAATGCAATTTTTAATACATTTCTCTAAATGAATGGAGAGTACTGTAACTCCAAATATTTAATTAATTTGTGTATATATTGCGCGCCTAAGATTATGTTACATTTATTGTAAAATGATCTTTCGTGTAAGGGTGCCTTCTATCCATTAAGATGACTTTACACTCAGTTGGCAACAATTTTTCGTCTATATATTACCATTCACGACAATTGTCAACTGTAATAAATAAAACAGTAATCATATATTTTACAGTCAAATTAAGGTTCAATGAGAATCAGTGTAAACGAGTGACAATTTTATAATATTTTGATAAAAATACGAGAATTACCTTTAAAAAAAATCATAAATATCATAATAATTATTCCAAAATGTTCCCCAACAACAATTAATTGTTTTCAATTATTGTTTGTAACTCTTAGTTGATAAGTTCACATACTGTGTTAATTTTCATGTTAACAATAAAAAACTAAAGTGACGGCAACACGTGTTTACAAATAGCGCAATTGCTTCAATAATTTTTTTTGTTTGTTTAACATATTCTTCTAACAAAAAGATTATTTAAATTGTTTATAATTAAAGTTTTTTTACGTAAAGGAAATATTACACCCTCAGTGAAGCAAAAAGCCGAGAGGTTATATAAAATTTTTTTATAATTATCGATAATTGCAACACCGGTAAATTAAATCAATAAAAATGGTACGTTGAATTTCACAAAAATGTAGTAATGCAACGTAACAAATGTTCCAAAATGGAATATTTTTTATTATATTTTTTATATTCATATATGTTACATATTTCATGTTCTTCCAGACTGAAGAAGTGAATCCGAAAGCTTTCCCATTAGCTGATGCGCAATTAACTACAAAAATTATGAATTTATTACAACAAGCATTGAATTATAATCAATTGCGCAAAGGCGCTAACGAGGCAACAAAAACTTTAAATCGTGGCCTAGCCGATATTATTGTTATGGCGGCTGATACGGAACCCATTGAAATTCTATTACATTTACCATTATTATGTGAGGATAAGAATGTGCCATATGTGTTTGTACGATCTAAACAAGCATTAGGTAGAGCGTGCGGTGTATCGCGGCCAATTGTAGCCTGTTCGGTGACAACGAATGAAGGTTCTCAATTAAAATCACAAATCGTATCAATACAACAGGAAATTGAACGATTATTAGTTTAGACATATAGTTTATCATTAATACATTCATATATAAATATTTTTAACATTGCTTTTCTTTTGACTCATAAAGTTTTAAACGTATTTCTATAAAGTAAAATGTGTCCAATTATTATTTATAAGCAATTAAATGCAAGTTAAAGTTAAATTATTCCCATGGACAAGACTTATGGAAAAATTAATTTTCTTAAAAGTTGAATAATGGCTTTGGCAATAACGAGAATCGTCGTACGTCGTAAAAAATGAGGAGGGATTTATTTTTTTCTTTCTCAAATATCTACATTGGAATGCGCCTTAACAAAAAAAAGGAAGAGAATTTTTTTTTTTTTGCAAACGTAATTTTTATCCAAATTTATTTTTAATTAAGTCTACAGTTTTTATGATCAACAAACAAAACAAATGAATCGTCTTTCCAAATTTTTTTTCTTTGAAGTTTTCTTTCTTAAATTTCTTTTGTTTCCTTTTTTTTTGCTTTTTTTTTACTTTTACTATGCTAATCTACTTGCTACGTTATAGATTTCAATACATAAACTAATAAAATGGTTTTACTTTAATTTTTTGTTTAATTTTCATAAAAATTTGTTTCACTTGATATTGCATTGGATGGGATTTTTCTCTTCCTTCTAAAGGTTTGTTTTTTCTTTCTTTTTTCTTTTGTGTATTGTGCAATGGATAAATTATGTAAGATAATTTTTGGGGGATTTTATCCGCCATTGTCAATTGTCAATTGTCATTCCGTTTCAGCATACAGATTTTTCAATTAAATAAAATGAATTAAATCAAAAAAGAGTTAACATGCACACTTTCTTTTTACATGCAGATTTACAATCCACTTAAGACAGATAAGCCCATTTTCACAGGTGACTACTCCACCGTTTCTTTTCATTTTCTTACTTTTTATTCCTGTAAATGATGAAAGAAAAAGAAAAAAAAAAAAAAAGTTGATTTTGTTTATTTTAATCGTTTGAGATGGTTAAATTGAATTTTATATGAAAAATACCTGATGGCTTTATCCATAACATTATTGATACGTGTTTCCGAATAACCAGGTACCAATTTATGAATAATTTCTTTCAGAAATAAATCACTGACACCGGGTCGACTACGTTCAGCGACATCAAATACAGATTTCAAATCGCTTATATCCATAACATTCAAATTTTTACTTGAATTTGCATATTTACGTTGAATCTAAATATTTTAATATGAAATCGCATAATAAGGGGCGTAACCCCAAAAAGAATATAAAAAAGAAGACGACCAAAAGCCGAAAATTAATAAATATTTAAATATAAATTGAAAAAAAAAAAAAAACAAAGCACAAATAAGAAACTTATATTTAGGGGGGGGGGGGTTACTCTAAGTCCAACCATCGCCACTATTTCATTCTAAAATTACAAGCAAATTTCCTAAAGATGAACTTTAGGGATTGTATTTTTTTTTCAGATTTGTTAAAAACAAAACTTGAAAAAACGGACAAATCTAAAACTTTGATGTCGTAATTTTAAAGGAGGCCTGGCCGACTTGCATGATTTTTAATATATTCTGATACATTGTTTCATTTTGTGGGCCTAATAAAGAATCACTAAAAATGTAAAGAGCTAATCAAAAAGAAAATTTATTGTACATTTTGTTGAATAAGTCAAATCAATTTGCCTGATTTTCGTAAAAATTTCTAGGACCAACTTTAAGTCGAATTTTCCCTTAAAAAGTAGGAGTTCTCAGTTTACGTGATACCGTAAACGTGGCCTTGGTCCGATTTGTCCCGCTATTAATACTCATTAATAAAAGTATACGTGCAAGAACTTCAGATCTTACTGCCGAATTTAATGTTAAGATCTAAATTCATGTGATCAGTGTGAAGTCATGGCACAGGTGAACGGGTTAGAACAATTTATAATTTGATGCTAATGAAGAATGTTTTTAGGTGTCTAAGGATCTATAAAGCTTCCTTTGAGATAATACAAATAATTTAGATACTCTCTAAGTGGGTGGTTGGATATAAAAATAAATGGAAATTCAAATGAAAATTAAAGCATTAATTACATCTGATAGAATAGGAAAGATGAAGTTATTTAAGCAAGCGCTATTGTTAGAGATGTTGCGGCTATTGGAGTTTATATTGGTGCTGCTATTGCCACTGCCACTGCCACTGCAACCACTAATAGCGCTACCACTGGCTGTTACATTTGTTACCACATTTTTATGATTTATTGTGGTAGCTGCCGTTATTGTGGTGTTTAACGCTGTAGTTGATGATGATCCTTTAACTTCTGATTGACTAAGAAATTCATTGGATAATAATGTTTGACCACCATTATATACATTTCCTAAACTGCTACTATTTGTAACTGAATGGCTTGTTGATGATGCTGCCCCCATGGCGCCCATTGATGATGTTGATGCAGCCATTGTTGATCTTCTTAATAATTTTTCCTCATCATCAGCTTTAACGCGTTCAAGTAACTGTAATGAAGATCGCCTTTCCATATCGGCATCTACTGATATTGCACGCTGTGTTGGCCTTAAATTAACTTTTTGCAATTGTGACTGCTGCTGTTGTTGCAATTGGTCTTTATAATGTGAATTAGCTGTAACATTGTTAGATTGCTGTGATTGTATTCCAGACGTTTTATTAGTTATTATTTCGCTGGCTCCGACACCTGAACCAACATTTTGTAATTCCTGATGATTTTGTTGCTGCTGTTGTTGTTGCATACTATTGAGGTGTCTTTGTTGATGCGATTGATGTTGTTGATGTTGTTGATGTTGTTGATGTTGATGATGCTGATGATGATGTTGTATGTGATGATGATGATTTAATATGTCACGCGATATTGGTACTGTAACTGATGATGAAGCTGATGATGGTAAGTCAGCTGAAGTTGCAGCGTTACCCGATCCTAACGCTGAATTTGGCAATGCTGACGTTGCTGCTGCTGTTGATGCCGATGTATTCAAAGAATTTGAAGAATTTCCTGTTACTGATGCAGCCCCCGTCCCCGCCGTTAGTGATGCTGATGTTGGCGATAGACTTTCCCGACGATGTGGTGCTAAAATTGATGTATTTGCCGTCGCATTACCTTGTGGATGTTTTGTAATAGCAGCAGCAGTAACAGCATTATGATGTGCAGGATTATGATGAGCAGCTGAAGCATGAGCATGAGGATGAGCATGTGTCATTATCGTATCAATTGATTGATGTGTCAGTTTATCTAGTTTACCATCGTGTTCAGCCAAACGATTAAAATGATTAATCGATACGGTTTTTGTTGTAGCTTCATTATTTACATGTAAACCCTTAACAGTCATTATCCAAGGTTCATCATTATTGCAACCAGGTTTCGATTCATCACTATCTGAATTCTCTGATTCCGTTTCACTTTCATCACCCTTTTGCAATTTCCATTTTTTAAAACGATCAATCAGATCAATAAGGTACGAATTTTTCTTGGCTTTCTTTATAAATGGATACTTGAGTAACTCTTTTGCTGTAGGGCGATTTTCAGGATCTTTATTAAGGCACGCTTCAACGAAATCCTTAAATGATTTTGTATAATTTCCCGTTAATTGTGGCGGATTATTTTTAGGTATCAAAAATAAAACACGCATCGGATGCAATTCAGAATTTGGTGGCTCACCTTTCGCCAATTCTATGGCCGTTATACCTAATGACCAAATGTCAGCTTTTGAATCATACATCGATTGTTTAATAACTTCTGGTGCCATCCAAAACGGTGTACCAACAAATGTATTCCGTTTCGATGTTGTGTTTGTTAATTGTCCAGCCACACCAAAATCTGCCAATTTAACATCACCCATTTCACTAAGCAGAACATTCGCTGCCTTAATATCACGATGCAATTTACGTTCTGAATGTAAATAATCTAAACCTTTAAGAACTTCGCGCAATATAACAGCAATATGCATTTCTTCAAATGAGCCAGCTTTCATAAGATCTAAAGCTGAACCGCCACCTAAATATTCCATAATAATCCATAATTTTGTACCTTTAAGGAATGAGCCATAATATTTGGTAACAAATGGTGAATCGCATTGTGATAACACCATAATCTCTTGCTGTATATCTTCAATTTCATCTTCAGCCTCTTCTAAGTCAATAATTTTTATGGCCACCACCTGAAGAAGAAAATCATCGAAAAATTATATCTACATTTTTCAAGCATATTCTATTATCTCAATTTAACGATTTCTAGCATAATAATTCATTACCTGTTGAGTACGATTATCGATGCCTTTAAACACTTCACCAAATGATCCCTTGCCGATACGTTCTTGCTTTGTAAAGATCAATTCGGGATCGACTTTTTGCTATATAATCAATCAATCAATCAATCAATCAGCAACCGACAATTAGGTAACCAGCCGAATCAACAATCGAGCAAATCAACGAAAAATCAACATTGGAATAAAAATTATATTATTAAAAATTTTTGATGCACAATCAATTAAGATTAAAATTATTATTTCGATATCGATATTTCGCAATTTAATTGCTATAAAATAATTTGATGACCTCATTGCCAGGCCCTTATCTTTATTGCCATTACACATTATTATTTTTACGACAACGCAATATCATTATTATTCATTTGGTAACAACAATAGCAAAAATAATATAATAAAGAAATAAGAAAAAAAAAATTCAAAGATAAAAATAAGATAAGAAAGGAATTTACCTCCGTCCACGACATGATAGGCAAAGAGTATTATATGAAAAAGCTTAGCTGCCGCTATATTGAAGTTTCTTCAAATTTCATGTACAACAACAATTCGACGATAATAACAATAACAACAAAAACAAGATGGGAAAAAAAACAAACAAAAGTCGATGTGTGGTTTTTTCGCCTTTCAATATTTGCACAATATTTCCGTAAACATCAACAGCTTTAAATTTGACAAAACAAAAAAAAAAACACACCACCACCACCAAACAACAACAACAACAAGAAAAAATGCACACAAAAATTAAAATGCCACAAAAAAAAAATAATCAAACGACTAAAAAGTTTTGCACAAGTAGTTTGAAACCAAAAAGAAGAAAAAAAGGCTGCTTGTATATCCGAAAGAGATGGCAAAATAACACGATCGCAAACGGCCTCACCAAAAAATATTTATATATATATATGCATGTATATATGTAACAAAAACAACAATTGTCTATATAACGGGGGAGTTATTTATTGATAATCTTCAACACTTTATAAGCACTATTTTTCGTATGTTGTTTTAGTTGTTTTTATTTTTACTGTTGCTTTATGATTTCCTTATGTGAATTTAACTGCTTGGATCTCTGCTTGGTTTGATGTGAAAAATATTTGATTATTTAGATTTTAATTACTTTATCATTAAGTAACATTTTCTTTTTTAGAATCCAAGCAATTATTTCTTATATATAGAGATATATATATCTCGCTCAGTCTTTATATTTCCCTTTCTAACTATATGCCACAGTCTTCTCACGATCTTTTTTTTTTTCAATTTCCAATTACAAATGCAATATAATTGCCAACCTGGCCTACAATGGCACTGTTCAATTCAATTTATTTAAGTTGATATTTCTGCGTATTTTCTTGTTTTCTCTTCCTATTTTATTATTTATAGTTTTTTTCAATGAAATTTAAAAAAAAATACAATGAGAAACATTTAAAAATACTTATCCGAAATAGGGCAAAAATTATTACTCTTCATACACATACACACACATCCATACGCATACGTACATCCACCAGCACTTATTTGCTTATTCACTATGCAAACAACACCTTTTGCATACAAATTGATATAAATTTCAGCTTGAAAGACAAATAAAATAAAAGTAAAAAGCAAAAAAAAAAAAAAACAACAAAACTAAATGATATCTCGTTTTGCCACTTAAACTACTTCTTTTTCGTTTGGTTTTTAAATATTGAATCAGTAATTCGTCTTCTTTACGCTACAAATTTTTCCTCGTTTCTTCTCCTTTTATTTTATATTACAATTTACTTTGCTTTTTTTATTGTTTGACACTTTAGCAATAATTACTTTACTTTTTTTTTTGTTGCCTTTTGTATCTTTTTCTTTTTATATTAACTTTCTACTTTTTTTTCTCTTTGATATATTTACTGCTTCCAATTTTAACTTCAACTTAAATTTAGTAACATTTTGACGTCGAATTTTCGCCTAATTTTGTTTTAATTGCACAATTTCTAAATCTTTCTATTTAATTTAAAGTATTTGACTTGACAAAAAGGTTTTCTATTTCTATTTTAATTTTAATCGTAGTTATGTAAAATAATTTGACTTGTTTTTTACATTGTTTTTACCACCATTGACCTTTTTTAGAATGTCAGTGCCATACCTGCTTCAATAGTATTTTTTTTCAAATACATACACAAGCTAAATATTATAATACTATCGTACAAGTAACAAGTATATTAGAGCTAAATAATCTATACAGCACTTTAGGAATTGTGTTACTATTGTGACTTGTCTAGAAATATTAGTAGTAATTTTGCTTTCCTTGGTGATCGGAAATAAATTTCTTTGGTACTTTTGCAAAAGCAATTTCCTGTGTTTTGTGTTGTTAATTTTCTTAAATAAATTACATTAAACGGATTATTAATTAAATTAATAATGTTAAAGTGTATTTGTGAAGTGTTTTCCTTAACGTGCTTCAGTTGTGCATGTAAAATAAACAAAAAGAAAAAATATAAAATGTTAGCTTGGCTGTGCAAAACAATCTTAGCTTTGCTGTGCAAATAACGGTAAATCCTAAAATATATGACTCGTAAAAAAGTTACTCGAAGGCAAAATAGTGAGTAGATGGCTAAGTTTTAAGTATATTAACTAAATTAAGGGAATTTAAAGTATTTGACTTGACAAAAAGTTTTTTTATTTCTATTTTAATTTTAATCGTAGTTATGTAAAATAATTTGGCTTGTTTTTTACATTGTTTTTACCACCATTGACTTTTTTTAGAATGTCAGTGCCATACCTGCTTCAATAGTATTTTTTTTCAAATACATACACAAGCTAAATATTATAATACTATCGTACAAGTAACAAGTATATTAGAGCTAAATAATCTATACAGCACTTTAGGAATTGTGTTACTATTGTGACTTGTCTAGAAATATTAGTAGTAATTTTGCTTTCCTTGGTGATCGGAAATAAATTTCTTTGGTACTTTTGCAAAAGCAATTTCCTGTGTTTTGTGTTGTTAATTTTCTTAAATAAATTACATTAAACGGATTATTAATTAAATTAATAATGTTAAAGTGTATTTGTGAAGTGTTTTCCTTAACGTGCTTCAGTTGTGCATGTAAAATAAACAAAAAGAAAAAATATAAAATGTTAGCTTGGCTGTGCAAAACAATCTTAGCTTTGCTGTGCAAATAACGGTAAATCCTAAAATATATGACACGTAAAAAAGTTACTCGAAGGCAAAATAGTGAATAGATGGGTAAGTTTTAAGTATATTAACTAAATTAAGGGAATTTGGAAATTTGAAAGGATTAATGGGAATCAAGAACAATTATTGCAAATTTATTATTCAGTGCAGAATTCTATTGAAATGTCTTACAATATTTTTATGTGAACCTCCTCCTTCCATCCTCTCAATACAAACGTAGTTCGGTGTACATCAATTCTGTTAAAATGTGTATAACTTTTTCAAACGAAGAATTTATATATTCTGTAAAAGAGGATTTAATTCTAAATTGATCCAGTCTAATGAATAAGAGTCTGACGACTTCGAATTCTAAAAAGGTTAACTTTAATTTTCAGTAATTCTAAAACTTTTAGAATTTATTTATTAATTGCGAACTATGCCAGGGATGACGTGGCAGGTATAATCAAAATTAAGAAATGAAGAATTTATAGCGATTTAAATAGCGATATATTCAATTTTTACAAAGTTCCCTTAAATATGTTCTCACATTGTACCCGATAGATGATTGCAACAATTTGAAGCTAATTTTGCACTGTGCTTCAAGTGCCTGTTTTCACAAAGTATCATTTAAACGATGTAATATATTTCCGTTTTATGTCAAGAAGATCACTTTAATTATTTCTATGTTAGATTTGCAAAGTCATTTTACAAAATTCCATCAAAAAAGGCTAGAAATTCTCAAAAGTCAAATAGCTCCCTAGTTTGACTTGACTTGGCAATACTTCTTGTAGTGTAGGCCAATGTAATGTTCATGAGTGCTAAAGTGTTGCACATTTTTCTTTTTAGCTGGATCGCTCTTTTTATCGTTTTAAAATTATGATAATTTTGATATTAACTACTTAAAGTTCATAGCAAATTGAAAGGCATCGTATTTTAATGCCATACAATTCATGCATGAAAATTGTGCATGTCAAGTGTCTGTTTAATCGAATTTAAGGTATTCACTGTCATGACTAACATTTTGTAAAGTCTATTAAAATCTGAATTTTATACATATAAATTCTCATCATCATACCACGCACTTTTATTATCGCCATCTAAACATTGGAAGTAGATTAATTTTGTTAAAACATTTGAACTTGCAGAAGGCAGAGTCAGAAACTTTACAAAATATAATATGCATTCATGAACTAGCATTCTTTAGAGTCAGTCTGACTATTTGTTTGTCGGTTCGTATATCTACAAATTCTCGGCATTCTGCGATTTTCTAAAGTACTTTAGAGACCAGTTTTAGACTTTAAATTTTGTAGAGATGTTGAAAATTATTGCATGCAGTTTTAAATGAAAAACTCATTTTCTGGTTTATGGTTAAAAGACACGCCTATAATATAACCGTAATTGAGAAGCATCTATATCTGAAGCCACATTTGAAATTTCTTATTTATTATTTCTGAATTATTAATGGTAGACAATAAAAAATTTTGTAGTTTTATGTTAGAAATGATTCTAGATATAATCCATTCAAAAATTCATAAATGTACCATGTCTGTCCATGTCAAAACTCTAAAATATTAAATGTACAAGTTTTATATTAACTTGAATTGATTGAAAAGTAAATTTCATGAATGATTGATTGAATAAAACGTTCACGCCTCCATCATCTTAGTGGTGCATGTTCACGAGATGCATCTTCAGTTTTATAAAATTTTCTCATTTTATTTTTTGTTTGCTTAAATTTTTGCATAACAATTTTCTAATATTTCATGGTAAAATTTATACAAGAAAAAAAATTCTTAGTTGTTAAATCAGTTACCTTAAAATCTATTGAATTATTGATACTGCTGTTTATGCCTTTATCATAGTAATTGTTCTTCAGTTATCAATATTACCATTTGCTATTGCTGTTGTTATTGTTATTGTTATTGTTATTGTTATTGTAATAGCTAAAATTGGGCTTATTTACCATAAATTCTCAGTAACCTCATGAATACGCCCAATGTTGTGTTACATACACTCATGCATTTAATTGATTGATGGAGTAAGTGATGTATGAACTAATTGGACATATGTGTACTTTTTAGCACACTATCAAATTGGCCGTCATATTTGGTTGTGTACAAATTATGTGCGCTTTTAGAAAGTGGAATCAAAAAACAGGCAAATCTTAGAGATTTAAAAGTATTAAAGTTTTTCCATGTTTGATGATAAAATTCACATTTGAGCGTAATGAGTTTTGGAAAAAATCAAGCTTTTAAAAATAGATCAATTAAGGGCGAGACCACATCTTAGCATTGCATGAAGTGTTTAAATTATAATTGCAAAAATTTACATAATAAAAAAACTTTGTTTAAAGTGTTTAGATGTAAATTTCTGTAATAAATAGCCTTAGCCAGAATTAGCCACGCCCATTTAAGCTTAAATTATAATAATTTAAAACAATTTTAGACTAAATTTTCGTTTCAAAATTTGTGTGTTTTTTTTTTTTTAATTTTGCATGGAAAATTTTTCATAAATAGATTAGCCACGCCCATTAAAGGGTAATCTATAATAAATAAATGTTGAAAATATGTTTTACATTTTTGCATGAAATTTTACTTTTACATTTATAATATGGCAAATTCCATTTTCTGCTTTCACTTCACTGAAAATATTTTTTCAAAATAAATGAAATTAATCAAAACAACAACAACAACTATAATAAAGAGAAACCAAAAAAAAAATAAAAAGATTATTGTTAAACTTACTAAAAGTGCGAAAGCGATTTGTTTACGTTTAGTTTTAGGCGTTTCGTTGTACACGAATTCGCAAATAAATATGGAAAGTAAAAGCTTATGGCTCAAAGTCAACTTTCATTTATATTTTGGTGGCCTAAATTGCCTAAGTTGCCGGAGTGAAGTTAGCCCATGATGCTCGGGCCTAATTATATAATTGTCTTTGATATGATGCGTGTCTTAGCTATGATGAGCTAATTTCATATTTTAAGGGGCTCACATTACAAAGCGAACAATGAATTAAAGCGAAACGAAAATGTTTGAGAAAATTTAAATTAATTTAAAAAAATTTAATATTTTTATGTAATTTTTTACTCGCTGTATTATTTTTGCCCAATTTTCCTTTAACAATTTTTGATATGTATGATATGGCCATCATTTAAATGTAGACCCTACATCACTTGTGGTAGAGGGCTTTAAAAATTTGTGCATACGTTTGTAACTTTTAAAAGGAGTTTATATAGATCAATCTTTTAGTATACCAGTCGATTGAAAATCACTCCCTGATGCAATTTAAACCCAACTGTGCATATGATGGCCGTCCAAGTTAATTTATTATCAAGTCCCAAGTCAAAATTTTTGGCATATTTTAACGAAATTTGGTACATAGATGTGTTTTGGCCCATAGACTTTGATCCATTCTATTCTATTCTATTGAAACTGGTTAAAATTGAACAATTTATACGTCCATGCCCTAAATTACGCCTTTTTAAAAAAAATTACAATTAAAAAAAAATTTTAACATAAATTGGCGCTGACTTCTATTTCAACATGGAAAATGTGTGGACCAAATTTGGTCAAGAGTGGCCTATTTTTGGAACTTCCTCTCATGGAACGAACTTTTTAAATAATTGAAAAAAATACAATTTATCCAATTTTGTTGGTTTGTGATGCTTTTATTAGACTTTCATCATATTAGGCAACATGATGTAGGGTACTTATGATTCGGCCCCTAAGGACTATAAAATTCTTATATATATCTGTAATAAATGTATTCATTCGTTGCTCGTCATCATTTTACAAAGAATTTTCAATGATCGATAACAGCTGCAATGTTTAATCAGCCGTATTCTTGTGTGTGGGGGCAAAAATTTCTACGCTTTATTTTAATTTGTCTGGCTACATAAAGTTTAGTTGATTCATTCACTTGCTTTTAAAAAATATATGTATATACACACTACATATACATTCACACTAACACATGTTTACAAGTTATATATTTAAGTACTTAAAATAACCAATTGTTGGTCACAGTTTGAAAAAATTGAATAGAAGAAAAATTCTTCAAAGTTTTAGCTTCATTCCTACCTCAATTATAAATACAATAAATATAATTTTTGGGAACTACAGCACTAAACACAACTGTTGACAATTTTTTTTTTTTTGTTAGCATTTTAAAATGTTTTTAAATGGTTAGATCAAAGGATTAAAAAAACTTGAAGAGATTTTGAAGTTTCACAAATGCAAAGCTCTCCCTAAACATTACACATTCTAAAGAGTTAGGCGCAATGACTCTTAAATACCCTACAGCACTTTTCTTGTGGAAATGAGACAAAAGTTAGAAAAGTAAAAAAAAAGTTTTTTTTGTAATTTCCTTATAATTAGAAAAGGTCTTTCTATGGCACTATGGTAGTAGAAAGAAATGATTTTAATGAAAATTGGCCCATAGATTTTATATCTAAAATAATAAATCTATGAGGACTTTCTTTAAAAAAAGTGGATAAAATTTTTGTTTAACTCAAAGCGTTGCTTGGTAAATGATCGTAAAAATGCTCTAAACTTACCCAGAAATATTTTCAGTTATACTTTAGATAGACATTTGACAGTAAGACAAGCAGACAACCGGAAATCGATCGACTTCCATATCTTTATAAAAAAATGGGTACTTCTCAAATATTTCTGAATATTACGCTCATTTTCACAAAAGCATTACAATCGAAGCCACATTACTGTAAAAATAATAATTAAAAAAAAACTTAAAGTAAAAGTGAAAAGGAGTTCTCGATTTAGTTAAACATTCACTTCAAAGAAAAACAACACAAAACCAAATTAAAGTCTTTATTTAAGACTCTTTTTTTCTTTAGCTCAATCTTTCATGTGGGAATTGTGAAGATTTCATTATTGTATCATAAAATTGTCAATTAATTAAAACAAAACGACAAAGGAAAAGTGTAAAGAACAAACAATTTTTGTAATCGCTTTAAAAAGTTTTTGAAAAAATAAAAAAAAAAGAAAGAGAAGAAAAATTGAAATATCCAAAACAAACAAAGAGAACATTTTTACTTTCAATTTCATAATGTTGGCAACAGTGTGCGACCAATTGGATTTAATGTCACAATAGAAACAAACGAATAAACAAACACACCAACAAGCAAAAAAAGTGCAATAAAAATAAAAAAATATAAAAAGTAGAAGAAAAATAAAAATAATGCATCAGATTAAAATGCAAAAGCACACAATTTAATTTGGTGTGTTATGCTTCAAAAAATAATTTATGCGTTCTCATAGACATACTTTTCATTTTTTTTTTTCTCTTAATACTCACAATTTCTCTTTACATTTTTCCAATCATCCAATTTCAATTCAACTTCTTTGTATCTCTCTCTTACTCATACTGTAACCCTTTTTATAGCGTTGTGGGGCTCTATTAATTTACAATGAAATTGTCTACAATAAAGTGTAAAAAAATGTATTATCTCATGGTAAACATAAACACAATTGTTATAAGTTTCATAGAGATCATTTTCTCTATTTTCTAGTGCTTGCAGGGCCTGCAGTACTTACAGTGCTTATAGCGTATCATTTGCATTCCACCCTTTGCCATCTATGGCTTATTCTACTATAATCGTATGCAAAAACAAATGTGTTAATGATTTTTGATAATAATGTCAATCAAAGGCTTTGTCATCCTCTTTCTAACTGGCAACTCTTAATACTCAATACTCAATTCTTAACTCAGAACATTCAGCCCATATAAAACTACATATATAAAATAATCATAAAGTTATATCGAGTTGATTAAGTTGGGGCTGTTAAACAAACATTTAGCCAAACACACAGCCAAGGCAAGCATTCAAGCAGACAGACAGATGGACAAATGGTGAGATGGTCAGATGGATAAATGGACAGACAGATAAATGTGTATACATTTGCATAAATATGCATAAATAATGCTAACAGAGAATTAATAACATCATCTAGTGGCAGTCAACAACAACAACAATAATAATCATGATTATCATGCTACTTATATTAATCGAGAATTCCATACAACACAATTCACTTATCCAACAATAAACATTATTATAAAATGTAATTTATCGTTGGCAAAAGTCCACCATAAACTACTGTACAATTTTAGCATGTACCATAATTTTCATAAATGCAGAGTTGCTCTGAAATATTTATAAAACTGTAATTACATTTTGCTTAATAGCAAAACTCAATTTAATTCTAAAGTAGTTGGCTTCTCGGGTCCAGGATATTTATAAAAATTTTTAATAAAAACAAAAACTATTCAGTTTCTCTCAAAAAAAAAAACTTTTTTTAAAAATAGATATATATGGTTAAAAATTTAAGAAATTGATGTTTATTTTGGTTTAAACATATCATTCCGTTATAATGTATCAAATTTTTGATAAAAGTGCAGATTTAAAATTTTTTCAATTTTCTTTCAAAAAAAGGTTTTTCAGAAAATGGATTTGTATGGCCCATACTTCAAAAAGTGAGGCCTCTCTTAACCAAATATTTCATAATGACTTTTGACTAAACAAAAAGCAAAAATTATTTTTTTAAAAAAATTGGTTGAACATTAGTCCAAAATTCGACATCTCCTTTACTCCATACCTTTCATATCGATTTGATTTTCAAAATTTTTGATATCACAAAAAGCTGCCAAATCTTTTTAATTTTTTCTAGGGAAAGGATTTCAAAGGTTAAAATAAAGAAATTTTATAAGAAGTATTAGAAAATATTGCTCTGATCGAAGTTTAATCGAATTTATATTATTTTATTTATCAAATATTTCTGGATGGCAAAGTGTAAATAGCGTAAACGGTGTTTAGTGTAATAACAAATTCAATTAGTAAAATGTTTATGTATAACAATTATTTTCATTACTACTAACAACAAGAGCAACGATAACAACAGCAGCAACGAGAATAAAAATGACAACAACAATTGTCACATTTATAAGCAATATTTTTACATGTATATGGATAAATTTGATGTTTATATATAATTTCGATAGAAGCTTTAGAAGCGTTAGAAGCATTCAGCATGTTTGCTAACACCAATGATTTTGACCACCAATTAAAATCATCGCCTATAATAATAATTGAACCTCATTAATTTTGACGAAATTTCTTAAGCCCGTTTTAACGGAATATTTAAATTAAAAAAAAAAAAAAACTTAAAATTACAAATATTTGTAATAATTTGGCATCTGGATCAAATGGTTTAAATAAAAATTTGAATTGGTTTAAAAATATGAAATCCGTTCGGGCCATATCGATTGCTATAAAATTTCACTTGCTAAAGATTTAAGTTAATATTGAAATTGAAAATTGATTTTATCAGATTATTAAAATTGGCTTAGATTATTATAATTAAACATAAGAATTTAGATATGGATCTATGGGGAATTATTTCCTTTTTAGATCTATCTAATGCCTGAAGATCATATTTAGTAAAATTTAGTAAAACCAAGTTTAGAAAAGTTGAAAAAAAAAATGGAGGAATCATATCTATTTTAGATCTAAATTTTGCCATTAATGCCGAAAAGTTCTATAACTTCGATTGTGTAACGCTAGACGCGAAACTACTTTAAGAGTCCAGGACTGAAAATAAAAGAGTTTATTCTGCAAAGAGATAGAAATTTGAGTACAAAGAGCTTAAGAAAAATGGGGAAATTATAACTAACTAAGAATCTAGAAAAATTGTAACATTTAAGATTCATAGTTCTCAGATAAATGGATCTTATTTTATGAAAAACTAAATTAAGTTAATAGGCCAAGGTTCAAAATTGGAGAAAATTATTTTACTAAAAGTTGCTTGAATGAAAGTTTAGATCTAAAATAGAATTATCTCTATTTTATGCCTTTAATCTAAATTGTAAAAATTTAATTTTTCAAAAAACAGAGTTTTATGGAATAAATGCTAAAATTTTAGTTGGAAATTTTGGACTCAATTTAAACTATTAAATTTAAACTTTTAATCGTACCCAAAAAAAAAAAAAGGCAGTGCGTCATTGAGGCCATTAAAAATTAAGAGAACTTGAGAGTAGTTATGTATAAAAAGTTTTTTATACCGCTTGTGAAAGTAAAAACATTTGCAAATAATTTTAACAAATAAAATAGCTTCAATATGAGAAGAAATATTATTCAATAGAGATTCAATAGAAAAATTTAATAAATGTTAATTATTTAGAAGTTGTAGTTATCGTTATTACAGTTAATTTTTTAGTTTTTGTATTCGTTGAGGTATTTTAAATAAATAAATATTACGTTACACATAGCAACTCTGTACATTTATATATATATTTATATATATATATATTATTTTTTTTTGTTTTTTATTTCAATAGAAAATTGTTCATGAGACAATGAAAAATATCTCAGACTAAACAACAAGTTACAACTAACTATTTTTCTTATTATAATTATTGTGTGATACTATTGTAATAACAATAATAACTAAAAATAACAAAAATTACAATTGTAACAACAACAACAACAACAACAACAACAAACAACAACAGCAACAATAATAATAGATTATTTAGAATCCTCTGTGTAAAGAAAGGACTTATCGTTCTATTCGATCTCTAACTCTAACTTTCACCCTCTTTATAACATCATCTCTCTCTTTCTCACAGTAATGTAGTAACTGTCACAGTATCTCACATTCAAATGAAATTTTCCATTTCGTATTTTGCATAGTTGGGCAAAGGTGTGTGCCGCTGTATCTATATCTGTGTGTCTGTGTGTGTGTGTGTGTGTGTGTGTGTGTGTGTGTGTGTGTGTGTGTGTGTGTGTGTGTGTGTGTGTGTGTGTGTGTGTAAGTGTTCATGTTTAAATGAAATAATTTCTATATAATTGTACTTATACGCACATATACATATACACATACATTAATACATTTAAACAACATTTGTAGCCATTTAAGTTAAGAGTACAAATGTAGATGAAAATGTAAATGCATTTTGGGTCCGTATTATTATGTTATAATACAATTGGTGAATAAATTGAAACACACCTTGGCATAAACTCATATAACATACAAGCACACACATTCACAGAGAGAGAGAGAGAGAGAGAGAGAGAGAGATTTTAATGCTTTTGATAAATTACTTTATAATAGTTTTGATAATTTGTTGTCGTATGTTCTGGTGATATCTACCGATAATGATATATCTGTATCTGTCTGTATTCGTCCATCCATGTGTGTGTGTGTGTGTGTGTGTGTGTGTGTGTGTGTGTGTGTGTATACGGATACATATATAAAATTTTATATATAATCCCATTTTGCCTTCAACATTTTCTATCATAGATTTTTCTATCTGTTTGTCTGCCTGTCTGTCTGTCCGTCTCTTTGTCCTTCCATCTGTTCATTCATTCATTTACGTGTGCGTTTTAGTTGTATATAATACATATAAATGTGTTTGTGTCTGTGTCTGTGTCTGTGCCTGTGCCTGTGCCTGTGTGTGTACGTGTGTCTGTGTTTGTGTTACAAATCTCGAATTATATTTGCCTAAGAGAAGATTTTAAGAACATAAAATAATAATAATAACAATAAAAAAAAAATAATAATAATAATAATGTTGATGCTGATTGTTGTTGATTTGTTATTGTTGCTGGTTGTTCTTGTTATTATTGTTGTTTATATCTACATATCGAAAATGTTGAGAATTTTTAATTTAAATTACTTTGTTGTTGTCTTTTTTTTTATTTTCTCATTTTCATGAATTTTTTTTTGTCCTTTTAGTGCATTTTTAATTTTCTACACATAAAATGCACAAAAATTTTTGTTTTTGTTTTCTTCTCTACAAATTGATGTTAGCTATTTGTGTATTTTATACATTTTAATTTTATAGTTTATAGTTTATTGTGTCCTTTGGCCCAAAAAGATAAAGTCAAATTTATATAAACATATTTTTAAATATGTATGCGCTCGTAATTATTCGCTTTGATTTATGTTTTGAAAAAATTAAATTCTTCAACAAGAAATTCTTTTTGGAATACACTTTTCACTATACAATATTCTTCTTCTTCTTCTTCTTATTTCATTTTGTATCAGTTGTGAGAAATTGCTTTAGAAAAATTTTTAGAAGAAACTTTTTGTATAAATTTATTTTATTTTTTTTTTTTTTGGTATAAATTTGTACTTAGTTAAGCGATTTGGTACAGTTCAATTAACTTCAGATTTGCTAGTATTTTACATGCTCATTTGGCGCCATTGCTTAAACGCAAAACTAAATTAAGTACAATTTCCCACCAAGCTGCTTATAATTCCTAAAATCCCTTGACCAAGACTTATCAGTTCAACTCAACGCTTACACGAACTCCGATACCAACAATGGGTTTTAAAAAGTTTTTATGGAAAGATATTGGGCGGATAATTGCTTTAGTTCAATCTCAATTGAGCTAGTGCTTGTGACGATCATTGGCCCCAGCAATCCGTTTATATGAAATTTCGATATTGTTTTCTATCGTTCTTGTGTGGGATGTTCTTGCTATGTTTGCTGCATGAGAGATAGCTATCAATAATTTTCTTGCTTGAATTTCTACAGATATTTTCTGTTGAAGATATTGGACCTGTTTAGAAATCGGGTAATTTGCACTTTAAAATTTTTGGTATTTCTCCAGACTTATACATTTTTGACAGAACATTAAGATCCTTTTTGTTTTGGAGAGGTGGAGAACTCCATCGATTTTGCTTAAATAGTTAAAATAGGTTTAAAATTTTCAAGAATATTAGTGGATTGAGTTCCATTAAAATTTACCGTTAAAATTTAAGGCGTTGTTTGGCAGTTACTTATTAAATGTGAGAAATCTGTTTTCGTTTGAGAACAAAGGGCCCATATTTAACCGATTTATACGCAGGATCCTAATTAAAGTGTTGTGTTGTCTAATTTATCTTTGACAATATCGATTCAAATATTAATCCATAGTCTTATAAAAATGATCTGAGAAATGATAAAATGTCTTAAAAATTTCTGCTCAAACTGTGGACACAAGATTTTTTATATATCGATATCTGACGGAAAAACTGCCAACATGCTTAAGCTAGTTCATTAAAGGATTCTTAATCGTTTCGTAAAATAAAAAGGTGAGTCTTTCTCAGGTAGTATACTGGAAGAACTTTTTAATAAGATCATAATATTCCGTTCAAAATCTTTCATGGAAACTAAGGCCCTTCTGATATTTTATATCGCAACTCTGAAATTGCAAAGTGCAAATTGTAATTTGTTTTTTTTTTCAGTTTTTTTTTTTTTAATTAAATTGATTAATGCATTTAATTATTAGGCCTCATCCTTAGTTTTAAAGATATTTAGTGATCTATGTAAAGCTTGTGTACGTGAATTCTATAAATTCATGCAATTGATTTGTTCATTTTTTTTATACGATTGTTTTTTTGTGTAGCTTTTTTTAGTTTTAATTAACTTGAACGTTACGTAAATGCCTGTTTTTCTGACGGATTTCTCTAAAATTTACATTTTTATATAAAAGGATTAAAAATCTTCTCTAATCCTGTTGGAATTTTTTATATTTGCTTTCAATGTTGAGACCATTTTACAATTTATATTTTTTTATGTTTGTTATTTTGCATTTTGCATTTTGTTGTTGTTGTTGTTGTTGTTGGTTTGTATATATATATATATATATATATATATATATATATATATATATATATATATATATATATAGATAACAAAAAAAAATTTTATGTACGTGTTGCCATGAAGTAATTAGCGTAAAGGTATATTTGTATAATTGTTATTGTTGTTGTTGAAACATATAAATCTTTGCATTTATCTTCTCAAAAGTTCTCATCTGTTTTGTAAGAGCGTACTTTGGCAGCGGCCAATGTACGTGAGCTCACGTATCACGACATGCTAACCAAAAAAACTTCAATTACAGATTTGTTTGTTATTTTTTTTTTGTTATTGTTTTTGTTTTGTTAATTTCTTTTTTGTTTTTGGTTTTTTGTTTTGTTTAGTCTTTACTAAACAAATCCGTCGAATTTCGAGCAGCAATAGAACAATTAAATTCTATTCCACTTATTATGCGAGTGATACTTTAAGTACTTTTATTTTTTGATGTGATGGACAGTTAAATGTGTGTAATTTTTCAAGTGTCCAAGAATTGCACACAATTTATTCAAAATACTTGAAGAGCAAGATGTCTCTTTAAGAATGAGTTACACTTTGTGAGTACTTCGCTCGATATTTTTTGTACTGTTCTTAAAAATTGGCTTTAGTTTTTAAGGTTTAATACTTTTGATAACCAAAATATGAACATAACGGTTTAGTATAGTTCGCTTATAGGTTAAGACATATTATCATGCAAAAATATCTCTTTTCAATCGCTGGTAATATTTTGCGTAGTTTGGGTCTTGAAGTGCCCCAGTTTACTTTAATTCCGCGCGATCGAATAAAAAATTATAGCCACGAAATCATCAGTCCTTAATATCAACGATAGACTTAGTTAAGTGTTTCGTCATCGAAAGTTTATTTAGACATCTACGTGCTTGTCCAAGCTTTTCTCTTCCGTATGGTTTGAACTGGAATTAATGTACTAATTGGTTTAAAAGTATTAGTGAAGGCTTTGAATTAGACCAATGGATAGTTCTAAGAGGATAGGAAATTGAACTGAATTGAATGGATCCAATAAAATAAAAAAAGTGCAATAGGACCTCCATTTTAGTATCTGATCTTAACGATAATTTGGATAGATATCCAGCGAAAGCTAAGAAGTTTTGATTTCACCTTGTTCATATAATTAAATGTATTAAACATTTAAGCCTCCACATTCATGGGGATTCAGCATTACGCGTACAAAAGGGAGTTTGTGTTAAAAGCACCATTACAGAAAATGTTTTATCTGTTCAGCCCTAGAAATCTATGCAATTTTATAAATTTAGAGCTAATTTTTTAAGCCCATTGCATTTCTTTAGTTTTCTCATCTTACTTTTTATAGATCTTTCCTCTAAATCATACTTAATTAAGTTTTAAGTGTAACAACTTGCGTTACACTTCATGACATCTTTTATATACTAAATAATCATTGGATTACCACCGATAATATTTATGGAAAATCTGGCAACATTTGAATTTTATATATTTATGAATAAATGCGCATTTGAATACGCGTACGACAACAACTGAGTTTTATTATCTTTATGAATTCTCCATGTTATAACTAAAAATGCAAAACAATACAAATCCATGAAGTAGCAGTTTTTTTCTTGGGTTGCCATGAGTTACATTGCTTGTTATTGCCTTGTTCTGTCTTCCATTTTTTTTTTCGGTTTCGTTTACATTCAGTTACTTTATTTTTCTTTTGCAATCATAAAGTTAAAAGTTGTATAAGAGTTGTAACTAAAAAGTTTTTCTTCTCAGTTGTTCTGGCTATTATTGTTATTGTTGTTATTTGTTTATTTGTGCTTTTGTATTGTTTACTTTTAGTTTTCTTATTTCGTTTATAACCCCAAAATAAATAAATAAATAAATAAAAAAAAAAGCCAGAATAATTTTCTTGTCTGGTACATTCTTCATGTGCGTTTGCTTTGGCATCTTGAATGGTGGAAAATTATAAAATTGAAAAATGATAACTATATCGATCAATTGCTTATAATAGTTTCCATATTTTACTTGTTTTTTATCTTTCGTTTTCAATCTAATTAATATTAGATTATTTAAAAAGTTATTTTTCATTTTTTTTGCTTTTATTAGAAAATTAACGGTACCAGAAGAAAAATTGATTAGATCGCCAGAGTTGTATGTGTTTGAGTATGGCTTGGCCTTCTTGATCAATGCCAGAAATAATATTTTGAAAAACTTCAATAGGGCAATTTTGATGTTGAAAAGCCATTAAATTATATGGCAAAATAAGCAAATGTTTTCCCAAACGGTTCGATATTTTGATATACATGTTAGTTCCATTTAATCTGAAAATTTAACTTGTTCTTTATAGATTTCTTTCTAAAGGAACTCAAATTCCAATTGCCAGAGTGTAATTTTCGCATTAACTTTATTGAACTTTTCCAAACAAGGACCCAAAGTTTTTTTTGCCCAAAAACAGTCCATTTGCAAAAAAGTTGTTCCATGTAAAAAAAAATTTACAATTTTTAAAATCATTTTGATAAAAATTAAGTTGATAAATCGAATGCTTCAAATTTTTGAAGTCACTTCCCTTCAAAAAGCTGAATAATTTAACTTCTTTGTTTGTTTTTCAACTAAATTTTATACTGAAATATATTTCTACTAATAAAATGATTAAATCAGAAAATTTGTTTCAAATGTATGGCAATTTTTCCAACTGGATATTAAAAAAATGAACCTTTCGATGTAGCACATTTGAAAGTCGACTTTGCAAACAATCTATAAAATTTTTAAAATTCTCTGATTTATTTTCTTATTATAAAATATCGGTAAATTTTAGAAACATCTAACAGAAGCTGAAAATATAATGCTTTCATATCCTTTTGTAATCATGATATTAGAAATAGAATTATTTATGTAATTTATAGTCACTTACAATGGAACTAAAGAAAAACAAGTAAGCAACAAAAAATAAAAAAAGAAAAAAAAAGCAAAAGTGAAAATAAGTACAAAACAAAAAATGTGCCGTTTTAGTTTTGTGTTCAAAACATAAAAAAAAAATATCTATATATGTGCCGTTATATTTTATTTATTATAATTGAGTATTATTATTATATTGTTGTTGTTGGTGTTGTTATTGTTCTGGCAAGATATTCTTATACTTTTTTTCGTGCATTTAAATTCATGATTCTTTTTTTTTTATTTGTTTATTTAGTCTCTCGATTAGTTCATTACATTTTTGTTGGTATTGTTGTTGTTGTTGTTGCTATTTTTTAGATTTTTAACAAAAAACGAAAAAGAAAAGAGTAAAGAAAACTTTTCTCTCTTCCATTTTCTTTTCTTATCTTTATCTCTACATAACTTAAATTTTCATATATTTTTTATACCAACCAACCAAAAGTTGAAAGTATACTCACTTTGTCCTTGCTTTTGTAATGCACAAAAAGAAACATCGAAAGCCCAAAATTTGATCAGCATCAAATTTTGAAATGATTTAAACATGTCCATCCGTCTGTCCGTGTGGCAGTGTATGGTAAACATTCTTCTTTTGGCAAGAGAAAAAAAGATATCGGACTCAAATTTGATAGAAATTTTGATAGTTCAAGGACATTGAGTGATGTTAGTGCCTATGGCCAAAAGGCACGCCCATTCTTGTACATATCATGTAAATCGGCCAAGTCCATCCGAAACATACATTTTCAAATTATTTGTCTGTCTCATACATTAACAAATCAGTCTCTTTAAAGAGCATGTCAATGTCTCCAGCCATTACTTGTTGTACTTTCTCTTTTTTTTATAGATATATTAATGGTTTAGATTTAAGCAAAGAATTTCTTGTCGGTTTCATTTACAAATTAAGCAAAATTCTCGTTAGTCAAGTAATTACAATAACAACAGCAAAAACAACAACTACAGCGCTACAAAATGTATGTAGAAGAAACAATTTGAAAAAAAGAAAAAGAAAAGGGAAGAGATGAGATAAGAAGAGAAGAGAAAAGAAGAGATGAGAAATGAAGAGAAGAGAAGTGATGAAAGAGAAGAGAAGAGAAGAGAAGAGAAGAGAAGAGAATAGAATAGAATAGAATAGAATAGAATAGAATAGAATAGAGGACAGAACGATCGAAGAGCTCATGTAAAATTTAGAGTGAGAAAAAAAAATGACGAGAATAATGTTGGACTCTTTGTTATTGTTATGTTTAAGTATATTACTGTAATTAAGATAATCATCATATTAGAATTATTGCAATTTTTGCTACCCTTCTTATTCTTCATCTTCTTCTTCTTCTTCTTGTCATTATTATTGTTATAGTTGTTGTTTCAATTAATGTTAAAATAATGTGGCAATGAATTTATTCCATAGAGGGCGTTCAGTCAACAAACTAATGAAAATTAGCGGATGTAATTAAGATGTTAGTATTATTCTACAATAAATTGCTTAGTATCTACAACCAATTATCTATATTTTCAAATGCGATGTATGATTATGAATTTGTAACATTTTCAAATCTTAATTCAAAATCTTTTCATTGTTGATAAATTTATTGATTTTATTTAACTTAAATTAAATGAGGTTGCATAAGTGAATTGTCGTGGCAAAGAAATTTCTTTAAAAATTTATATTAATTTATGGAGGCTTTAAAAATAAAGAAGAAGAATAAGGATTTCATTTTCAATTCCACTTTAGTTGAGTTTTCATTAAAGACTATAAATTTTTAAGGAATAGAATTTTCAAAAAGTGGAAAATGCAAGACATTCAATCAGATAGCAACATTCTTCGATTGGAATGTTAGAAGGACTTTCCGTATAATTGAACGCTTTTAGCATAATTAATTGTTTAGATTGTTAGAATTATTAGAATTAATGGTAAATTATTAAAGAAAAGAACAGACAAACATTATAACTGACTGCTAAGAAATAGATGAATTTTAAAATTGATGTAACACTCCCTATGCCAAATGGATATGCATTAAGTTCTAAAAGTTTTATATTTCTTTCAAACTTTGTAATCTAAATGAGTGCAGAAAATTTCGATTGTAGGGTGATTATAAATATATGCAAATAATTTTCTATAAGTTTTTTAAAATATTGTAAATTCCGTTTAGTTTCATGAATAAAATTTTCATACAAACAAAAACAAAAATAAAAACCAAAACAAAATAAAAATGAATTTTAAAAAGTTGTGCCAAAGAAAATGACCAGAAGAAAGTACACCCAAATAAACATTCGCATTCACAAATACAACAAAAAAGTAATAGTAAACCAACAAACAAACAACAACAATGAAAATGATAAAATAATGGAAAGGACAGACAAACCGACAGAGAGAGAGAGAGAGAGAGAGAGAGTGAAAAAAATTCATAAACTTTTCAAAGTTGCTTTTGTCGCTCATTTCATTTATAAGCAAAAATAACAAATTTGTGCCTTTAAAAAGTAAAGTAACCAAAAAAAAAAAAAGAAAAAATTTAATGATATCTAAATCAAGTCCAAGTAAAATCCATCATTTTAGTTTTCCATTTGTTGTATAAATCTATTTATAAAATTTTGACAAGTCAACTTATTTTAATATTAAATTTTCAAATATGAAACATTAAAATATGCATAGACACATAAACATTACCAATGCCCACACACACACACACACACACACACACATATATATATATATATATATATATATATATATATATATATATATATATATATATATATATATATATATATATATATATATATATATATATACATATATATTTACAAACTAACGAAATTTTTAACCGCGTTCTGCTGATTTATGACCAAGAAAAAGAAACGAATCCAATGAATCTTTCAACCTACTTTTTCCACATTTTTTCGTGTTCTTTCACATTCGTTTACTCACTCTATTTTCACTCACTCTCTCTCTCTCTCTCTCTCTCTCCCTCCCTCCCTCTCTCCCTCTCGCTTACAGATTTCATCTGGATCTCTAACTCTTTCAATTTCCCTCAGAATTTTATTTTAGTCATTTTCGTTATATTCTGCTTCTGTTTTTTTATTCTTCTTATTTTGTTTTTTTTTCGTTTGTTCATCTTCTTCATATTGTTCTGGCTTCGTTTTCATTAACCCATGATTTACAGTTTAATTTCCGTTATATTGCTTTTGTTTTGTTCTGCTTTGTTGAAGTTGAACTTAAATTTGATTCTTTTGAATTTTTACACCTTAACAAATAGAAATATACAAGCAAACACATATATACATATACACATACATATATACATATGTGTGTACATACATACATACATTTATGCAATCAGTGCATTTAGCTCAGGCAATAAGTGCCATTGTTTGTTGTCTCTAACTTTAGCTTTAGCTATTTTGCCTTCGCCCTCCCCCCCCCCCCCCCCACATCCACCCAAATTCATTTCTCGTTATCTTTTATTATACACGGCGAGTGTAGAAAGAAAAGTTTATATTAAATTTCTGGTTTTTGTTTTGTTTTTTTTTGTTTTTGAAATTTCGAACCCAAATTTTTTCTGCATTTTACTTGACTTTCTATTCTCGCCGTTTCTATTATAATTATTGTTGTTGTTATTATTATTATTATTATTATTGCTTTTATAGCATAGAAAAAATTTTTTTAAGTATGTGGAGAATGTAGAATGTAAGCGATTGATAGTGGCGTAACAATATCAATTAAACCTTCTAAAATGAAAAGAATGAAAATGAAAGTTATAAAAAAATAAGTAGCAAACATGAAGACATGAAACATGGAGCATAAAGTATAATGCCTAATGTAGAATAAAACACTTAATGTACATTAGGTCAAGACATTATTATTAATGCAGTTACTTGTTCAAGTTACTTCATTAAATATATTCTCATGTTATTACGGTCATACGTGGCGTATGATTAATATTTAATTCATTATGGACTCTATTTTGATATAAACATAAAATTTCACATGTACAATATCTATTGAGAGCAATTAAAAAAATCTAAAATTAAAAATTTTAACAATGGCAACAACAACAGCAACAACAATATTTAAAACATTTCCCATGAAAATTTTCCTATAAAAATTCATATATAAATAAATCAGTCAAACTCAAATTAAAATGAAAGCATTTTACAAGCGGTTTGGCTAATTAAATAATCATTAATAATGTTACATAAAAATTTGTCGATAATAGAAAAAAAAAACAAAGAAGAAATGAAAATAAAAGCTGCACAAACATAAGCAATAATATTTATTAGACGGCATGGAATAAATAGATGCGGGGAATGGAAACCAATAATACCAAAGTGTCAATAATATCAAATTGTTGTTGTTGTTGTTGTTGTTGTTGTTGTTGTTGTTTCTGCTGCTATTACTGCTGTTGTTGTGGCTTTAGTTGTTAATGCTCTTGTTGATACTGCTATTATTTTTATGGGATTTATGTTATAAGCTTTATGACAAGTTACTTTTTTTGCAAATAACCTTAAAAGCAACAACAACATTAACAATAGTAGCAGCAGCAACAACAACAACAATAATAATAATAATAATGATAATAATAATAACGATAATACCACCAATAATTACGATGAATATCAAGAATTATGAAATGTTTATTTATTACCATAAATATCAAAATGTCCAACAAACCGTTTTGATTATAATAATAAACCGTAGATAATAATAATTATGATAAAAATAATTCGAACATAAATTTAACTTAGTTTTCTAGATTTTTATTTATTTTATTTTAAATAATTTTTATTTAGTTAAACAATTTTTTTTCTGCTTTTTTTTACTGTTTTGTGGTTTGTTCTGATTTTTAAATTGTTTGCATTTTTCGCTATTTCATTTTTTCGATTTATTTACCCACAAACTGTTACCTAAACAAATTTTTAAATATTTAAAAATTATATTTTTGTAATTTTTCAATCTTTTATTTGTTAGTTTTGAATTCTTTGTAAATGCGAATACAAAACACCAAATAGTTTGAAATGGACTCAAAATCTTTCATTTTATCAAACCCGTGAAAATTATTTTTTACAAGAGTGGTTTCCCTAGATGGCACTTATCGCTTAAAAAGATACTCACATAGAAATTTATATTTTTGATTTATGTCAAATATTTAACTTGTCTAATCAGTCCATTTTACTAAAAACTTTCGTGGTGAAATGGCGAGGTTTGTGTTCCACTAAAAAAACAATCGAAACGGACCAGAAATCTTATATTTTACAACATGATTTTGGAATTATCCATAAAAAATTTATTGTTTTAACAAAACTGCTCTGGGTTTCTTGAGGATATGGACCGTATTACTCTGGTGGAAATATGGGTTTTTCGAATTTACGATCAGACTTGGGAGATCCTAAGGTAGATAACAAAGTAGCGCTTATGTCATTTAATGTTTCAACATATGAAGAATCTATTAAAGCTCATTTGTCCGTCCATATGGTAACTTTAAAGATATTTTAATAAAATTTTAAGCTCATACTTCGTAAAAGGCGAATATTGAATTGAAATTTGAAAGAGTTTAGGACTGCTCTAAGCTTTACTTATTTCTTTCTCTTTTTCTGCCTCTCTCTCTCTCTCTCTCTCTCTCTCTCTCTCTCTCTCTCTATAATTAAGAGAAGTTAAGTACACTTGAAATATAATGTTATAATTTTTTTAAATTCTGATATCCTAAGTTTACCAGGCCCACATATTAAGCTGTACAACATCTTGCGTAAATAATTTCATTTAAAATGCGAAATTCATATAAAAATGTGCCCTAATTTTTTATTTTTTTGATATCATTTATTCTTCTTTATTAATATTTTATAATATCAGGTGTGTGTGTGTGTGTGTGTGTGTGTGCGCGCGCTTATCAGTTTATGTATGCATGTATATATGTACGTATGTATATGTTTGTATGTGTATGTATAAAGTGTAATTAGTATTATTATTATTATTATTATTATTATTATTATATAAATGTAGCATTGTAATAATTTAGTAATTACGGCTACAAAATTGTGGCAATTATGACATATCTCATTAATATCAATCAATTATGTCATATATCATGTTTTAAATATACGTACCTATATAATTATGTATATATATATATATATCTATATATATATAAGCATGTATTTGGCTCTGTTAAATGCTTTTATTGTTTGTATTAATTAAATAATAATCTATGTTTTTCATTAATTCATTTCTTTGGCCTATTTTTTCTTTCTTTATTTTTATTTTAAATCTACATATAGATCGCATATATGGCTATATATATATATATATATATATATATATTATATATATATATATATATATATATATATGTACATATATGTATGTATGTGTATGAGTCTGAAAATTTTTATTGAATACAAAAATTATGAATTTCATGGTAACATTATTCATTCGTTCTAGATTTTTGATATTTCTTGCCATATTTTTTTTTTTGCTTAGCTCTTTATAATCAATTTTATTTTTAGCATGTGATTTTTATCTCTCTATATGTAACATTTTGTATTATGTTAAAATTCTTTATGTTTCACAAACAATCGATATTTGAGTTTAATTTTGAATGTTGCCTTAATTAGAGAAAAACATTGCCATTCTAAATCTACATGAAAAATTGAAAACATATTGATCTGTATTTAAGATCTTCTCTCAAATAACGGACTCTTATTTTCTTGGCCTTTCTAATTAACTTATGTTATGGAGATGTATGACGTATTGAAAAATCGATACTAATCGATCATAATTTTTCTTTGAACTTTTTTTTCTATCCTGCATCATGTAACAACTGAGAAGTTTAATGCCAATCGTTTTGAATCGATTTAAATTTGCCTTACGGTCTGCTTCCGTCTGACAATATAAATTTGCTATCAAACTACAGTTTGTAACCAGAGGATATGTCAATGATATTGAATAAATGGGATCAAATTCTCTAAGACCACTTTTCAAATTTTATGTTATTTTGAAAATAGTCGGTATAGGCAAAAAATTTTAATTTGGAATGTCTTTTCATGATTCCAATGGTTCCAAAACAATTTATTAAATATTAATAAAAAAACAAAATTTAGTGCAGATAGATCCTTTAGTTTAAAGATTCTACTACATATAAGGAAGTTTTCAATGAACGAAGTTTTCATTCGAACTATGGAATCGATTATTTTCTTGATTTTATTGGCATTAAAAAAAATTGGATTAAAGCACTTTAAAATCGTCAACGTCCGATCCGTCTTTTTTTTTTAATTTCTTATAACTTTTACATTTTCTCTAAGAATCCCCCTTAATTGAATACTTAAATGTTGTGGTACATGAAAGTCAGATTTGTATTCAAATGTAGATGCTTGTAATCATCTATTTCAGCTTTAAGTTATACATAACAATTATGATGATATTATTTAATAAAATATAATAAAATACAATAAATTCCTTCAACTGGAATGGAATCAGGTATATTTAAATATTTAAGCGGCAAACATTACTATTAAGCATTATCAATCTGTAGACCTGTATTTATCCCTGTATTACCTACTTTTAACAAAATGTAAATATTCTATGTAAAATAATTTAAAAATAAATGTTGACTTATTGTAGAATGATTTTCATCACAACAAAATTTCATAATTGATTTTCGGTAAATAATCTCATGCAACTCTGTTTAATCTCTGACAAGTGTAAGAGTATAAAGAAGGTCAGAAGGTTAGAAGATCTTAGACTAATTTTCTAATATCTAATCGAAATTTCATAATGTCATAACTTATTAATTAAAATTTGTGTAATAAATTCTTATTTTTGTTTAATAATTTTTTCTGATAAATATTTTACAATACCGAAATCATTATTGAACTTGATACGTGATAGATTTTGAATAAGCAATTCTATTCATTAAATTTATATTAATAAACTAATGGTATTGTATTTATTTCTATTACCAAAGTGCTCTGGAATTATTATTCTTATTATTTCTTTCTTCGGTACTGATATTATGATTAATTTGATTCAAATTACATGTGCCTAAACTTTAGGCAGTATTTTTAAGAGAATATTGCCTTTTCTGTTGCCTTTTTTATAACCACCCACCATCCGTAGGTTGGGAGTATATTCAAATTTTGAATAGCTTTGGACATATCTGTCTGTCTGTCCGTCTATATATTTATGATTAACATTCTCCTGGTGGCACAAAAAAAAAAAGAAATATGGAAGTCAAACTTAACAGAAACATTATAAGCAGACTGGTATTGAAATTGGCTAAAATCGTTTGGAGGACACGCCTACAGTGCAAAATAAAATGCGAATTCTCCAGTGTTTTAACAAAATTTGGTAAGTGCTTCTCATTATTTGCAAACTGCCAAAGATAGAAAATTTTGCACAAGTAGAAAGGCTACTGATGTACAGCACCTATCCAAAAATCGTGCAAATGGGGTACGCCTACGCGAAATTATACAATATCAAATTTTTATTTTTTTCTGTTTACGTTTTCCTTCTTCTAACGAAAAACTGAAACAAAATCGGAATGTTAATTATAATATCATGATGTATGGATGGCGGGTATCCAAAATTTGGCTCTAGTCAAATATAATTTTTTTACATGTTTTTTTCTCTTCCTTTTTTTTTTTTTTTTGATAATCATTCCGTGTGATAAAATGTGGATTGATTATTAAAAACTTGATATGTAGAAGAATGATTGTTTATTGATTTATATGAAACATTTCAAATATGTATACATACTATTAATATAACAATAAATAAATGATATTAAATATTATAACTAATTTTATTAGATTCGTTAATGTTTGCTTTGTTGCCTTAAATACATTTTCACCGTTTCCTGTTATACCGTATACATTTGTTGCAAGACTATTTCCAGTTCCATCTAAAAAATATAATAAATGTACAATGCAAATAAATATAAAAATACAAATAGAAAAAAAAACAAAACAAAATATGAATTTTTTTGGCTGTGAAGATCAAAGAAAATTTTTCAGTAAATTAAGCAACATTGAAAAGTTCCCTCATAAATCGTTATATTTTGTAAGATAAAAATTCCAAAATAAATTCAATAAAGTATTTTTGTTTTAATTTTTTATAAAAATTTTAAAAAGTAAAAAACAATTTATAAAATAATTTTATTTTCAACAAAATTATTTCTTAATATTTTTGATATTATGAAAAGCTTCTTTGCAACAATGTTGCTGTTACTTTTACTAACTTTTATCTCTCAAATATGTGCTGTGTGTATTATCCATACCGTAACTCATGTCTAATCGGGCATTATCTGTATAAAAATTTCCAACTTGAATTGTTGTGGGCGGATATGAAACTGAAAGAAAATTATCAAAAAACATCAAAATAATCACAATTAAATTTTATTACTTCTTATTATAATAAACAAAGTTGCTTAAGAAAGCAACTTAGCACTAAGTTTAGCAACATGTTGCTAACGAATTAAATACCATAAATACGGTTTTTTTTATTAGAATTTTTAATTGCTCTTAATTCTATTTAACTGAATTTCTGGTAGAAAAACAAAACTAAACAAAATAAAATTTGTTTTTTTCTAGCTCAATGAAAAAAGTAAAGAGACAAAATAAAAGCAGTAGATTTTAGATTGTGCTAATTTTTTTCATTTTTTTTCTTTTGTGAATACTATAAATTTATTTTTTATTAAATACATTGCACATTCTTTCTTGCTTAATTAGTTGAAACCAATTAGTGCTTTCGCCCTCAGTATCTAATTCCAAATATTTCTGTACCATAATTTGTATCCTTTTTGTTTTATTAATATGAAAATATACGTTTGACGATGTCTATTGCAGTTAGATAGTTGTGGAAATATTAGAAACCTCCAACACTTTTTTGTACAAAGTATTATTATTTGTGCAAATTTCTTTTGATACCAATTTAAACTTATTAAGCTTGGCTCTGTACCTTGTCAAATCGCAGGGAAATATTGATGTAATAAAATATTTTTGCCAATAAATTTAACTTATTTGAAATGGTTAAGATCGGATCATTCTTATAAGCGATTTTCATAAAATGCCTTATGCAGGAAAATTTTGATTATCATTTTAAAAAAAATCGATTTTCTCAGGTTTTTTATTTGATATATTAAGCAAATATCTAAGATCCAGAATGGCCCACTTTTTGAAACTGACACTCAACAACTTCATAGATGCCCAAAAAATTAATAGATTGGTCCACATTTCTTTTATTTCTGCAAAAATTGAATTGAGAATAAAAAGTTGAAGGCGATTTTCTAAATATTCCATTAAATCGTTGAGTTTTATAAATTTTTCTTTATTATTACAGATTTATAGATTTATAATGTTTAAAACAATTGGAGGAGTGTTATTCTTTATCTACTTTATTATCAATTATTTATAAAATTTATCAAATATTCAATATTTGTTTTGTTATTATTTTCTATAACTTTTCTTTTCAAATATTTTATAATAAGCTTGGAGATTGTTAATGGATTTCAAATTTACCATGGAAATTTGGACAAACGGAAAGTGAGAGCAACGTATTTTTTGATATTTTAGATGTTATTGGCAATATTTTTTATTGTTGTTGTTTGATTTATTTTTGCAATCAAAATCGAATATATCTGACATTAATTGTAATTTTGTTTATAATTTTCTATACAAAAAAAAAAAAAAAGAAATAATACTGCGGAATGTAACAAATAATAAACAAATCATTACCAAATGAATAATAATATTTCAATAAACAGATTTTTCTTTTTTCTTCTCATTCATTTAATTTTCATTTCCCTGCCATTATGCATTTAATATTTTTTCTTTTCCTTTTATAATTTTAGGTTAAATTATGTTAAGCTTCACTTTAGTTTATTTAATGCCATTCCATTTAAACTAATTAAATTAGTTACCCAGTATATTTTTGACATGTATACCTGCGGTGATGGCTTAACTGTATGGTACAAAATTGTACAATGAGCGTTAGCGTTGGCACTCATGTACACATGGTACATGTTACCATTATCCCTGGCTGCCAATTTAAAGCCCTTATTGCACCTTATATACAAAGCTTAATCTTTGGTATCCAGGTTCGGAGCCTTACCATTACTCCCACTACTCCTTGGTTAGCTCAATAAACCTACCCAGCTACTCATTTTATTCGGGAAATGGGACCCTGCACGATAAGCATATATATGTTTGAACAAGCATCGCCTGTGATATGGGCACCACAGCCCCCACGAAGTCAATCTCAATTTCACCACGATGGGCTTTATCAAAACTTGTGACCCCGTGGTACAAAATTAAATCTTTGGTCCGATTTCATGACTCATGATGCCCCCTGATGGCCGGCCCTATCAACATCACCATCTCATGTTCAGTCTTCCAGTTGAACAGTTGCTTCCCGGGACTGGTTGCCCCCATTTAAATTAGTTATTTATGATTTATTGATTTGTTGCTTTTTGGTTTCGATTTAGTTTGCTTTCAAATTCAATGAAAATCTAATCGATTTATATGAAACGGCCATTTGATATTTACTATTCGATATTTGAATGGCATTCGAAGTCAAATTCATAAATATTTCTACTTTAAATGTTGATGGCATCATTTTAAAGGTCTCTTCAATTTTCGAAGGGCTTTTTTTCAAAACAATTACGTTTTTTTCTCAAAAGATCCCACTGTTTCCGCTAATCACTTCATTTCACCTGCATTTGATGCAGGTCTTTTTGGAGCTTCACAATTAGCGAGCAGTTATTTATGAAGTAATATAGAGAGAGGTGTAACATAGAGAAGCCGGTTTAAGTAAAATTTATTAGGTTTAGTTTTTGTTCCTATTGGCTTAAAGCAAAGGGCGTAGTTTTGGTGAAAGAGCACACTTTTTATACGAGATAAGTTAATTTTCACTTTCAAAACTCTTTCCACTTAGTAAGATTTTTTAATGTTTCTTATTGATGGGTGTAAAAAGGTTAATATTTGTACAATCGGGTGCTTTGAACACTTGAACTTCAAAGTATTATAGATTTGCTTGAACGTATGTAACACTCAGAAGAGTTCGTGCTAGACTCCTCTGTAATTAAACCAAACAACTTAAAATAATTAGACTTAAGTCTCTATACATTTTGTCTGTCCACTACAAACTCGTAATTTTAAAGAAAATTTTTATGAATTTTTGTGAAAAATTTAGTCCACAAATCTTCGATAATAAATATGGGCTAGAACTGTCAAGTTTTATGAAAATTCTCTTTGCAAATTTCCATTTGGCATAAATTTTGACAGTGTTAAGAGTTGGCCCCAAACGTTTTTAATTTTTCCATTAATTTGTTAATATTTATTTTTTTTCTAAATTTGAAAACAGAGTTCATAAAAATCACTGTAACTTAAAAACGAATTGTTAGATTGATTTGAAATTTTCATTAAGTAATTTTTGTAGATTGATCGTACGGATCCAACCTTTTAACGGTCTTATGCGTTACGAAAGTTGTATTAAAATTACTTAGAAATATTTATATAACTCTCAAATTTCTTAAAATTCTGCAACATTTAAAAAAGAAATTTGTTTATAACGATTTAGATTTTTATCCATTTTATCATTTCATTTTTTAATTACGTTTTAATTTGCAATATAATTAAAGTCATTAATAGTAAAGACATTTTGACATCAAATATTTTTTCTTTTTTAACAAAACTTTGGATAAATTGATATCGAACAAAAAAAAAACAAATACGAAAATTATAAATATAAATACAAAAAAGAAAAGCAAAATTTCAAAACAAAGAAATATCTAAAAATGCCTTTTAATTATTTAATTAGATTTGAGAAAAAACCAAGAAATAATTGTTTATATGTTTCAGGGATAATTAAAAATGAAAAGTACATTTTAAGAAGTTCATTTTTGTTACATTTTTCTTCTTTTTCCCATTTTCCTTTCTACCTTTTTCTTTTCAAGCTTTCTTATAATTTATTGGAAATATAAAAAAATTACTTGTCTACTTGAGAGATGATCCCCTTCCAAATTAAGCGAAACAAGAAAATACAGAAAACGGAAAAAGGACAACAAAAAAGTATAATAAACGAAGAAGAAGAAGAAGAAGAATAAGAAGAATAAGAAGAATAAGAATAAGGCAGAGAGATCTAATCGATAATGTCTTAATTGAGGATATTTATATTTTATTATTATTGTTTTTGTTGTCATTGTTATTGTTATTATTGTTGTTATTGTTGCTGTTGCTGTTAGTGAATAGTTGCTAGTGTTAATGTCAATTCCACACCTGATTATATTCAATGCATAAAATATAATCAAAAGTCACGAGGCAAATGCCATTTTTCTTTCCTTTGCCTTTTTCATTTAGTTAACGGCTGACTGTTGCAATTGTTGTTGTTGTTGTTATTCTAGTATATACAAATATATAAATATATAAATATATGTATAAAATAGAAGATAAAGTGGTGTAACATATTTTGAAAGTAGTTGTCCACCCACTCAACTCGTTAAGTAACAACATTCTGGTTGAGAGCGTTTATTTATTGCAGAAGATTTGAGATTTATATACCATTAAATTAAACTAAAGTCATTGAATTCAGTTGCAATTCAGATGGAAAAGAAGAAGAAGATGAAGAAGAAGACAGAAGTAGAAAAATGAAATAGAAAAAAAAAAGGGAACAATATGGCAAATTTAAATTTAATATGCTACACAATAAATGGAAATGAAAATGGAAAGCAAAATATATTTGGAGAATAATAAAGTTAATATCGCCTAACATTACGCAATTACGTGACCATCTTAACATTTTAAAGCACAAACAACAAATTGCATAAAAAATAATCAAAAATAGAAGAAAGAAAAAAATCCAAAAAAAAAACTGAAACTGGCAATAAGTATAATGAATATGACACCAAACAAACAGAATACAATAAATCAGCAGCAGCATCATAAATATAAAGCATCACAAAAAAAAATCTTATATAAAAATTAAAATAAAAATAGTTGAGCTTTTTTTTCTTTAAAAGTCTCTCTGACTGTCATTTGGGCAATAAGATCGTTTATGCGTATAAATATGAAGGTACAATCTAAATTTATAAATCTAAATGCGACTCTAACTTAATAGAGTCTCAGTAGAGATTCTTAGTGAGGTTCTCAATTAAATTAGAAATCACTTTGAAATGTGAACAATTTTTTGTTGATTTTAGAAAAATTGTTTCAATGCATATTTTTACATATACATTTCCCTTTTAAGTCTGTCTACCTTTACTATTTCAGAGTAGGGGATTTCTGCTGAATATCCAGTACTAAATATCAAGATGGACTTGAACGTATGTAACACTCAATGTCCAATAAATCAATTGATTTAATTCTATATTTCTTATGCATATAAGTCGGTCCAATCAATTGAGTGTGATAAACATTCTTCTGATTGTAAAATTTAAGATATCACCCTCAAATTTTCTAGAAATTTTGAATGATCTTGATTGATAAAATTTATAATTAAGAAAAATTTATAATAAAAATGGGCCGCATTGTTTAAATATTTTTTTTTTAATAGAAATTAGCATAGACTAATTGTGAGACATTAAAAATTAGTGAACAAACATTTGCTTCAAGCTTCAAGTCCATTTATAGGAAACCCTGTCACATAATAAATCCTTCAAGTTATGTGATAATTTTAATTTTCTACATCTCCGATTTGTAGTAAATTTTGTTTTTTGACTACTTAATCACTTTAAGTAAATTAGTCTTAGAAATATTCCAGAGTCGACACTGAGCAACTCTAATTTTTTTTATATGTTTTACGGTAACTTTTATGCGATATCTCTGACGACTCTAAAATAAGAAATTTTAACTTAAATTTGCCATAATTTTACAATCGAGTTGTTGTTAAGACCTGATCCATATAAGAAAAGCACTTTAATTTGAATGTCCTGTTTAAAGGATGAAGTATAATGGATTAAGGATAAATTAAAATTTAATTAATTGATTTTTTAAGATATTAAAAATCTTTTAATTCATCAGTTTTCTAATACCTGGCAAATTAGATCGAGGCATTAATGCCAAATATCCTGCCAAAAAAAAAAAAGCGACAGTTTAGTTTTTTTGTCACCTTTAGTTAGCCATTCATATGGTATGACCCCACTTCTAACTACCCAACACATGGATCAATAAATCTATGATTTAATAGAAAAATGAAATCGGAATAAAAATCTCGTTCTTTGTTGTTTCTTTGAATAGGTCCATGCTTTCTCTTTTCTAAAGGGTAATTTATTTTTTTTAAATGCAAATTCTTTAGCTCAAGCCTATAATTTAAATGGGTTTTTTTATTCATTGTAAAAGATTTTAGACTTATTGACATATATGTTTCACATATAAAACTTTTAAATTATTTGCTTATATCGAGCGGCCTTTAAAACTTCTTTCTAATTGAAATTTATACGTAAATAGCAAAAATAACAAAAGAAAAAAAATCATAAAATCCCGTTATTATTTGTAATAATAATAATAACAACAATAACAATAAAAATTATAGTAAACAGAAATTCTTAAAACATTGATTTAGTTGTTCTTCCTTCTTCAGCATTTTTTATTTGGAAAAAACTCAAGCAAGAAATACAAATGAATTACTTTTCGCTTTTTATTTTTATTTTCATTTTCATTTTAATTCTTTTTAATATAATTTCATATATGAATGTGTATGAATGTATATGTAACTGTATTTATTATCTAGATCCTTTAAAAATGATTATTTATAAAGTAGTTGTAGTAAAATGTAAATGTGCTGGGAAATAATTTCCCTCAAAAGTTATTTATTAACTTGAACAAAAAATCGTGCTAAAATTTCATTCATATTGATGTGATAAAATAAAATGAAATGCTTAAATTTATATACACATACATGTGTGTGTGTGTGTGTGTGTGTGTGTGTATAAGTTGTTGTTACCTTTACTGCCACTGTTTGGCATCACGTAAAATAGCCGAGAGACTTTCTTTTATTAGCGCTTGTTGTTTGCCATTGTGGCAGTTTTTTTTCTCTTTTTTTTTGTTTTGGTAAGTGCTGAAGTTTTGGCTACTTTTGTGGCCGCCTTTGTCTTGCTGTTTTGTAAGGCTTTCTTTCCTTTGTTGAATGAAACATATGACAGTAATTTGTTAGTTAGAGCTCTAAAGACTTCGTCATAACACTAAATTTATACAATTTTTTTTTAATATATTTTTTTAAAATAACATCAATAACGACAACAATAACAACAACAATAAAATGAAAACTACACTCGATTCAAGATAATTGAAATGAAATGAAGAATGGAAAAGAGAAAGGGAAAGCAGCCTAAAAAAATGCAGGCAGATTAAATAAAAATTAAAAAAAAGGAAACAAGTGAAAAAATTTATGGTCGCTAGTGGCCGGCTGTTAAGTACTCTACATAACTTTACTTGATTCAGTGAAGAAGTGAAGAAACTGATTTATAAGTTCGTGTTATATTTTAAGTTATTTAAAAATATCGAGAGACGGTTTCACAAGCGAAATTAAATTGCAAATTTCTTCCATTAGACGACCTTTTTCCAAACGATGCTTTATATGATAGGTGATTCTAAAAATTGTACGTTTTTAATCATTTTCAATAGAGTTCGTTTTTGGGCCAAAACCCAATTACGATCAGGCCTTTGATGGACGGACAAATAAACACATATCCTTCGATTAAATGTAAAACTTATTCTGATTCGATTGCTTTGATAAAAAGTGGATCTATCTTAAACCTCTTTGGGTGTTACATACATTCATACGCATCTTAAATTATAAGTGGTGCTAAGTACAACAAGTAAGAAAATTACATTTGGCTGATGCTGACTCTTGGGTGTCCAACATACACGATTCAGAAGCTGCTACCGTTTTTCATTAGTAGAGAGAAAAGGTCAATATAAAAAAGTTCAAATTTGGTATTACATAATTTTGCGTAGGCATGGTCAATTTGTATTATTCTTAGACGGACATTGTAGATAAATAGCCTTACAATTTGGGCAAAATTTCAACTTTTTGTATGTTACAATTTGCAAATAATAAGCAAAAAAATCGAGATATTCTCAGTTCACATTGCATTGTGGGCATGCACTTTAAACGATTTGGCCAACCTGCCTGCAAAAATTTCCGATGTTTCTGCAAAATTTAAGCTCAATAGCTTTGTTTTTTTTGCCACCATGGCAGGCAGACAGACAGACAGACAGACAGGCAAACATATCTAAATCGATTCAGAATTGAATTATACTTCGTAAAATCCTTAAAACTTCCCTTCGGATGTTACAAGTATAATGACAATATGAATGTAACCCTTCTGGGTGAATGGGTATAAAAATAAAAGGTATAAAAAAATGCTAACAAAAACAATAACAAGAAAGGTCCAAACAACAAAATAGTTAGTTATATAAAAACGGGCAACTAAGTTGTTGATGAAGCATACGGGAAATTATTGTTTGTGATAAATTTTGACGTGAGGTTATCTCTGGCTGTTGGCTTAAAATTGTTGCCATCGTATCACAAGCAACATAATGTAACAGTCACACAATAACAACAACAAGAACAACAGCAGTAGCAGCAGCAGCAGCAGTAGCATTGAGCACGAACAGCAGCAGAAATGATAATGAAAAAGAAGAAGAAACCGCCAGAGTATAAGTAGCAGTAATCTCTATCAATCGTTTATACTCATGTGGGTAACATAATCAAAAAATTTTCTATCTCATTTTTACCCCCACAAGTTGAGAGTTTATAATTAATTCTATTTCTTTGTTTTTCAATCTTAATCGTTCTTTCTATTTCTGTCTCTCTCTCTCTCTCTCTCTCTCTCTCTCTCTCTCTCTCTCCCTGCGATTGTATATATGTATGTGTGTGTGTGTGCGCTTACATTGTTTTAGAAACAATTTCGTAACAATTGCGATAATTCACAGCATTAAAGCATAAATAATAACAACATAACTAACTGACTAACAAACAACAATAACAATAACACAAATAATAATAATAATAACAACAACAAGAACATATAAAATATAAACCGTTGTAAGTGCTTTGCTTTGCACAAAAAAAAATCATTTAAATTTGCTGTACATTTTGTTTTTACAAACATTAAATTATCCACAACAATTTTCTATATAAAGGGTCTTTCAAATTATATGGTATTTTGGACATTTCTTAAATTGGAATTTGTAAAAAGCGCAGTATAATTTTAAACATAAAAAAGAGCATCATTTTAAAGTCTTTTGTATTTGTGTTTTTTAAATGACCGCTTAAAGAACAATTTCAAATAAAAATTTTTATCTAATTTTTCAATTTTGGGCTCTTGATTTAAATCAAAGCATTTTGTAAAAAATCTTGTGTTTTCTAAATAATTCATTGATTGGTTTCTCAGCTTCACCTAAAACATTATTTATATGTAACGCTTTAGACGTAAAAACGATCTTTCATTAGAAGTGACTTTTGAAAATATCATCTTCATTTAGTTGACAAATTTATGGCAATACAAATTGACCCGATTTGAAAACTTAACTATAATCCTTAAATTTTTTAAGACTTCATTAAAATTTTAATAAATTTTATTATTAATTGGTTTAAATTTCATAAATAAATTGTGTGTATTTATTTGATTTTAGAACGATTTTATTTAAAGGAAGACATTTATAAAATTTGAAAAATTTTTCTCGCATTTCAATAAAATTTTTATGGAAATGCTTATTCCTATGAGTAAGTTGATAGTTTCTAATGACTGACTGTTTTTAAAATCCATTAGTCAGTTGATAGAACTCACTTTCCTTCAAAACTCTTTACACTTCTATGTCTATAATTTGTATAGTCCCTAAATAAGTTTGCAGACCCTAAAAAATTTTTATTCAGTAGGGAAAGATCATGCACGAAATTAGCGCAGATTTGTCTAAGGACACGTCTATATCTTTTTCCACGTAATGAGTTTTTTCCAAAAAGAGCTTTATATGGATCAACTTTAACCATTTTTAATAAAGTTCTATTTTAGGCCCAAATCCATCCATGTACCAAATTTTACTAAAATTCATCAAAAATTGTGACCTCTAGCTTGCGCATAAGTGGTCAGGCAGATATGCAGACGGACAAAGGGGCTTAAATGGAATTAGCAAGAGATCCTGAGTCCATCCGTACTCAAAATCACTTCTTTTAGGTGTTACAAATCTTCTACGCAAACTGATAATACCCTGCTGCCCAAGTAGTATCGGAAATTGAGAATTTTCCTCAATTCTCTAATAATTTTGTATTTATTGGCACTTTAGATTTAAAATTGATGACGCTTTGCACATTTAAGAATATTTTATTTTCAGCCAACTTGTTTGACTATTTCGCTAGTCTTCTTCTATTTATCTATCTATATCTATCTATATCTATCTCTTTTTCTCTCTACTTTTTTTTTATCTAATATGCCGTAGTATGCCGCCTTTCTTTTGTTTCTTTGGAGTTTTTTGTTTTTTTTCTTTTATTACACTTGATGATGGTTCACTCATTAAATAATATTCACTTACCATATAAACGTATAATGCCATCTGTTTCACCTCGGGGATTTTTTGCAACGCATTTATAAATGCCATCATCGCCATTGCTAACATTCAATATCGTTAATTTCATATGCGTCTTATATAACGGCACGCCAATACTGGACTCAACTCTATGCCGCAGAAAGAGATGAAAGCAAAGAATAAAGATAATAAAAGCAACAAATATTGATTTAGTTTATTAATTATTCAGTTAGTACAGATCGATGAAAAGAGGTCAATTTGGATAATTTGAATTTATTCAATTCAAAGGAAATTTTTTCTTGTCTCTATTTTTCTATTTTGCTTTTGGTTTTTCTTTTCTTTTCTTTGATGTAAAAGAAATGTATGAAAAAAATTAAAGAAAAATGAAAAAAAAAGTGAGAGAAGAGAGAGAAAACAGAAGAAAAAAAAATGCATTTACTTGTATTTGTTTGAATCGTGTATAATTGGTCCCTCGCCGCGTGTCCAATAATTAAGCGATGTCGGATGTGCTTCCGTTAAACATTCGATTGTTACATTGAAACCTTCTGGTGCGCCAACCAATTGATGTGGTATGGTTAACATTGGTGGAACTAAAAAAAAAAATTGGAGAGAATAAGAAGAGCAATTAAAGCACTTAAAGGTAAAAATTATTGGAATTGAATTCGCATTGTTCATAAAAAAAAATTATGAAATTATTATTATGCAAGAAGGAAGAAAGAAAACCAAAAAGAAAAAAAAACCTATGAAATATTTTACACAAAGTTTTGCTTTTAGTTTCTCTTTCCTTTCTCACTAGCGCCCTCTCTAGCTCACTTCTCTTTGCTTTATTTAAATGCATTCCATTAATACAAAACGAAGAAGAAGAAGAAGTAAGAGATGAAAGTAAAATATGTCGAATGTGCCCAATATTCAAATTCGAATAATGCCATCTGCACACACACACACACACACACACATGCAAACTTTTCAAAAAAAAGAATCTTTTTCTTAGAATTTTTTTTTTGTCTTTTGCTGCAACTTTAATTTATAACGTAAGAAAAAGTACTTTTCCCACTTTATGAATTGTTGAATTGTCGTATGCGAACAGTAAAGCAGGCAAGAGAAGACAAGACATTGTATTCAGAAGAAGAAGAGAAAGTTTTGTTTTTTCTTTGTTTATTGTTTTCCTTTCTTTTCCGTTATTTGCCTTTTTTTACTAATTTACAATTTTTGCTCGTTTGCCTCACTTTTCATTTGGTTTTGTTTTTTTTTTTTTTGTTTTTGGTTTTTAGTTCGTGTATTTAACTAACTAACTATTTTGGTGTATTTCGTTTTTTTTCTTTTTTGTATATTTGTTTTATTTTCTGGAAGATTTTTTTCATTAAAATATGCGCAACGTCTTGATTTTGTACTGCTTTGTATTTTGTGCCTTTTTTTTTTTACATTCTTTATATTTTGATTCATTTTCTGAATATTCCACGATTGCAAACACATATGAATCGTTCATACAACATGCTATCTCATTCTCTCTCATTGTCTCTCGTTTTGTCTCGTTTTGCTTTCGAATAAGTGTAAGAAAATATCAAAAGAAATGTAACACACAGACAGACAGACGGACAGACAGACATATAGACATTTAGCGAGTCGGGCAGTTTTCCATATGCCACGCTATGTTATGCCAGACCTATGTCATACATTTCACATAACTACTTTCTACTTTCTACGCACATATAAGAAAAAATAGAAAACGCAGAGGAAGAGGAAACCGAAGTAGTCGTGGTCGTGGTCGCGGTTGCAGGAGAAAGAAAAAGCATAGAATCTCTTATGAATAGTTTTATTGCTGCTTACAGTTTTGTATGCATAAAAACTTTTTTTTCATTCTTAGTTCTATTCATTCCTTTTTTTTTTTTTATTATTTTTTGTCTCGTTTGTCTTTACTCCTTGAGAAAACATAAAAGCATTGAATTACAGAATTTTTTAACAACGAAATAAGCAAAAAAATAAACAACATAACATAAGAAGAAGAAAAAGGAAAACTAATAATAATAATAATTAAACGCCCGCCACTGCTTTTTGTTCTTGTACATTAAAAAATGGCCATAAGAAAAAAAATTATGAAACAAAGTCAAGCAAAGCTGATTCTTAATAACCATCTTTAAGTTTTTCTAAGATGTTTGAAATATTCTAAATAAAAAAAAAAGTTCAAAAAGTCAATTTGAAAAAGTAAAAAAATACTAGAAATTTTAATAAACAGAAGTAATTTTAAAAACACAAAATTTAAATTTGATTTTCACATCAAAATGATACAAATTCTCCACTTAAGTAATTTTTATGTGAAAATATCACTTAGGGCAAAAGTGTGTATAAGAACGACAGCACATGTAATACTTTATTTGGTTTCGTTGTGGCTTAGTATAATAAAAAATACGATGCTTTCTCTGTCTGTGTCTCCATTTACCTTGAGCTCATTGTATCACCTTCTCTGAGCTCATTCACCTCTATGGAAGTGGTATGGAAGTGGTATTATGATGGCCATTTAAGTTATTATAATTATTATTACAAAAATTATTATAATTAATATTTTTTATTGTTGTTGTTGCTGTTATTTTTTGCAATTATAAATGTTACTTTTAAAATTGTGGTTATTGAAAATTGTCTTCATACATTTATTTATTTAGATTTTGTTTCTGCGCCGTTTTTTTGCTATTTTCTCCTGTTTCTCATCTTTGGTAATTTTTTTTTATATTATTTTTTGTTGTTGCTGTTGTTTGTAGTGCCATTAGCGTTATTACTTACTAACGTATTAAATAGATGCATAGAATAATTGGAATGGTATATAAGAGACAAACAGTCCAAAAGAAGAAAATTTCATGCTTAATTGGGCAACACCTTTAATATCCTTAAAATGAAATTACTCAAAGTAACGACATTGCCATTGTCAAACTAGCGCACACTTAATAATAACAACAATAATCATAATAACACTAAACCCCAAATTATAAATAATTAACAGTTAATTAATTAACGTTATTTATTACTCGGTCACTATATTCAACTCTCCAACTATCACATCACTTACTCATTTATTGCATGAGAAGTGGAAGCATAAGTGACAAATAGCAATAATAACAATAATAATGAGTAAAAACTGGGTTAACGGTAAAAATTGTAAAATAACGCTAACTGTAACAGTAAATGTAATAGAGCATAGTAAATGTAATAGTTAATATATGAGCAACCGTAAATATAACGGTAATGTCAACAGTACAACCATTTAAGTAATTTACACTCTTGAAAAATGAGAAATCCAAATAACAAGAAAAACAAAAATGGTGAAAGAAAACTAAATAAATAAATTTGAAGAAAAGTTGAAGAGCACAGATTTTGAAGTACTTGTAATAAATTAAAATTAATATGGAATTTTTAAATCATTTCACTCTTCTTTACATCTTCACCTTTTACTGTTATTATTTACTCTCTTTTCTACTCTCTTTTCATTTCTACTTTTACTTCTTCTACTTGATTGAGTTTTTTACAAGTACTTGAATTTTCATGGTGCTCCTTGTTCCTTGTTCCATGCTCATTACTTTCTCTTTATTTGGTTGTTGCTATTGTTGCTGTTTATTATGTATGTAATTTAAGTATTATTAACATCGTTACTTATCACTACAAAAGTGTCATTGTCATTTGGCTTTAACAAAATAAATAGACAACAACAACAATACAACATCAACATCAACATCAACATCAACATCAACAATCAGAATAATAATAAAGCGTAGCAATAACAACAACGAGATACCCATCATTTGGTTTACTTTCAAAAATTGCAATCATAGCATCAGTAACAGTAAAATAACCAGCAATTCATAGTATTTTTCACACGAATATTAGATAAATACGCAAACTCACATATCCAAATATGTACTTATCTAAATATGTGTGCGTTGTGCAAACATATAAGTTAAATATATATATATATATAATACATTGGGTACATAAATGTAAGTGAAAATGGAAGTTTTTCTCTTTTTTTTTTTTATATGTAAAGAGCTTCATTTTCTCAAGTGTCAACACTCAGATGTCTTTTCAATGTGTTTTTTTCTTATTTTACTTTTCGGTTGATTGTTAGTGCTATTGTTGTTACAAATATTGTTCCTTTTTTGCTTTTGCGTCTTCTTTTTTGATGTTTTTTTTTCTTCTCAATTTTAAACTGACAAGTGTCTCATTCACCTGTCACTTTGCGGGTGAAATCATACTTTTTAGTTTTATATCCATCATTTAGAGGTTTAAGGATGCACTCAGTTTGTCAAAACTTTTTTTTTGAAGCACTCCAAAAGCAAACATTGGAGATTTTGTAATTAAATATTTTTGCTTTGTAGCAAAATTTTAAAATGTTCTAGGTTTATATGTATGTCTGTCCATAGACACTCGTATTCAAAATTTTACAATAAAATATTTTACTTTTACTCGCTATGAAAAGTTTTTATTTTTATTATTAGACAGATTCTATATAGAAGGACCATGCCCATTGTGTCTGAATGATAAGTATCCAAGTTTCTAAATAGATCGATTCAATTCGATTCAGAATCATTATGTGAATGAATGAAGACTCTACCAATTTACTATCCATCTAAAGTTTATTTAAATATTTTTAAGAAATTTCGATTTGATTTGAATTCAAAAAAAGAAGCCTATTCAAAATAATTAGAATGGGATCAAATTTTTCGTTTTGAAAAAAAGCCATCATACAGAAAAAAAATTTAACTTTCTTAAATATTTTTCCAAAATGAATGCTTACAATGTAAATTTTCGGCACGTAACTGATTTTTTAATTTTTTTTATTTTTCTTTGAAAATGAATGCGAAATGGATTTTCTTGACTTTTTACTGGCATTAAACGATAAAACGTAAGGACTTTGAGGCTCTGAGAATGAGGACCATAGATTAGATTTACTGCCGCCTGAAGCACACTGCTCTGGCATTTTTATTTACACTATATCGCCGCTGTAATCAGTTCATCCGTCTGTCTGTCTTATTATGATCGTTATGTTGCATTTGTGTATGTAAGGCTTGAATGGATGAACGTCTTTATCTGTATGTATGTGTAATAGCTAAATCTTGAAGAAAATGAAAAGAAAATGATGATGCATTTCAGTTTTTATTATCTTTAGTTTGAAGTATTGGTCTCTTGATCTCTTTGGTCTCTTCTTTAATCAATTTTTACTTTTGCCTCTTTACTTATAAAGCAGAAGTGAAACGTTGAATGTAACAAAAAGATAATGATGAGAGAGAGAGAGAAAGCAAAGATAGACAGAGATAGAGTTATATAGTGAATGAGTGAAAGAGTGAGAAATAGAGAAGAGAGATTAGTTAGTTAGTTAGTGTTTGTTGATTAGTTAACTGTAAATGCTTTCAAGACCATTCGTGCTAATAAGACGTGTAAATATATTAATTTTTTTTGTATTTTTATTTACTCTCATCATCAACCGTTTTTTTTTATATGGTTTTTTTTACAAAAAACGAAGTAATTTTTCTTTTATTTTGCCATTTTTTTTTAACTTATCCTTTCACATTTTGTGTCACAATTATTTTTGATTGTTTCAACTTTCTTTAGTTACTCAGACGTGCAATAATTTTCAAATAAATAATTTTTGCTTGACATCAAATGCATTTAATCTTAAAACATTTTTTTTTATTATGTATTTTCTAACTTTGTTTTTTTTTTATTGGAAAGACCTTCCAAGTAACTATTAATAAAAAATTTTAAATTCTCTGAATAAAATCTTTAATATATAATAAAAAAAAAGTGTTAATTCTGAGTGTTGTTACTTTTTGAATAACCCAATAATTTAGTTTAATTTTGAAATAATTACACTGAAGTAAATTTAAACCTTTAACTTTCACTCAATCACATTTTCTGTACTCATGAAAATTTAAAAAAAAAATTATTAAATTCTCGCCAAATTCATGACATCAACGGTGTATTGTACCTAATCGGCCTGGTCGATTTCTATTATATTTGAATAAATAAAGTTTTCTAATATTTTGAATGCTTAGGCAAACTTTTAGTGTTGTACTAGGGCAATTTAAAAAGTATTAGGCAAAGTAATTTCTGATTTAAGTTATATATTTTTGTTCATAAGAATTAGCTAAGAATGCACTTTTGCTTTGTTCTAATAGAGCTTTAATCTGATGTCAAATGCAGTTTTTGTTACCTCAAAAAAAAAAATCGCAATTTGTCAATAATTCTGAATGTTATTTGCTGATAATGATCGTTTTACATTTTTTGAAGATAATCAAGTTTATTGAAATAATTGTCGTCACTACGCTATTGGCTGGTAGAGCATCCCCGTTTAGAAATGGTTTGTTTTGACAAGCTTTTCTAAAAAAATTCCATTTTTCTTTTAAGCACTTCATTAGGCTCGATTTCGATAGTACGCTTGATTAAATTTATTTTCATATGCGTTAATATTGATTTTTGATTCCTCTTTTAGACGAGAGCTTCAAAAATGACCTACGTACTTAAATCTGATATTTTGTAGACTTATAAAACGTTATACGGATGCATAAATGGAAAATTGCCTTTTCTGTGAAAGACTCTCGGCATCCAATTTCCGTAATTTTGAGTAAAAAGAGTATCTGTAGAGAAAATTTAGATCGACATAGAAAACGAGAATTTATCAAATAATTTGCAACAGTTAATATATCACGATAACTTGATGTAGGGTATACAATTATATTGTGGCACAAAAGTAAGGAGAAAAGTAAAGTTATAGAACTCATAAATACTTTCCCTTTTTCAAAATTAGATTAACTAGACGATTCTTTGGCAGAAATATAATTAAACTGGGCTAAATTGGCTTAAATGAAGATTTCTTTTCTGCTTTTGTTTGTTCTTCATTCATTTTCTAAGACAAAAATTCTTGAAAATTCTTTTGCCCAAATAAATTCAATATTTTTGCTATAATTTGATTTATTTTATAGAATTTTATATTAAAATGAAACGACAGAATTGAATGGAATGTGGAATGCAAAAAATGCAAAAAAATGCTATAAATTACTTTACAATTTACTAGTTATTTCTACTATTTTTTGTTTTGTTGCCGCTCTTATTGTTGTTGTTATTGTTGTTGTCACATTTAATCTAAATTCATTTATACACCCAAGTTTTTACAGTTTTTTAGTCTCTTCATTTTAATTCTCTCTCAAATAGTCATAAATTTTGGTATAAAATTCTCACACATTTTGCTACAGGTAAATATTTCTCTCAATATCTCCTTCTCTCTCATTCTGATAGTTAAACTCTTACGTACTGTTTTTTTTTGTTGGCTTTTTTTATGCCTACATCAGAAATCTTTTTGATATCTGACCAATCTAAATAACAAAGCAAGGCAAAAAACAAAAAAAAAGGAACAAATCAAATCAAACAAATAGAAAATGTAAAAGAAAAATAAACTGTAAAATCATAACTTAACGTAACATAACGTAACGTAATATGAAGAATTGTCATACAAATAAAACAAAACTAAAGAAAATCAAATAAAGCAAAATTTTGCCAAAGAATTGAAATTGAATTTTGATTTCAACAAGAATGTGAATGCATGGTGTAATGGACTAACGAGTTGGATGAATTAATGGATGACTGGATTTCTATCTAACAATACAACAATAGTAGCAACAACAACAACAATAATAATAATATAATAATAACAATGTATTAGAATTGAATTTAGTCAAATTTTAAGTGTTCATTTCTTATTCTCCGTTATAAGATTAAATCTATAAAAATGTGTGGTTAACGATAATAAAAAGAAGCATCAATGTTACATGTCATGTAATTAGCGAGTTGGAGTAATCAGTTCCAAGTTAAAATGCTTTATCTTGTTCAAATCAAAATTATAAGGCCACATGAAAGTTACGCGTTGCTCAGACGGAATAAAGTTGGCTGGCTCCATTGTTGGACTGCTGGATTTGATCACAATTGTGGAATCGTATCAAAGTTATGTGCCCATGTCCAAGGCGAAGTGATCGACTCAAAAAGCAGTTTGAACCAAACGATTCAAAATTGTACTATTGGATTTAATAAAAAAAATTTTCAACCCTATGACAATTTAAAAGAGGTTTATAGGCCTGGACATTAATTCACCTAAAACAACAAAGCAATTTTCGAAAAGCTCCACATGTCAAACAATTTTACTGTTTCGCATACAAACTTCATGCGTTTTCCAAGTTTTACTTAAACATTTTTTCATTATAAATGTCCAGTTAAAAACTTTAAAAACAGTTTGAGCTCAACTAGAAACAATCACTGATCCAAAGAACTTGATTTAGATTAAGACTGGACATAAAACCCCAAAGAATTTTCAAATTACATAAATGAAACTGAGTGAGCCATCAATTTCTTTTCTTCATTTTTTTTTTTTTAAATGATAAATTTAAAAATTTAGAATGAAAAGTATATAAATGTGTAAGTAAAATGAAAGCTTGGAAATAATCAAAAACTAGACGGAATTAAATGGCACTCACACATCATGTCATTTAGCTGTAGTTTTAGTGCTAGCTAATTGTTGTAGTAGCAATAGAAATAGAAATAGAAATAGCGGTCATTGTTTTATGCAACAACATTTCTTCGTAACATGTGTCGTCAGTTAGTGCTGGGCACTAAGCAACAAATCAGTACAGAGACGACCAAATGATCAAAATGGACTCAAAAAAGTACAAATAGAAAGAGACGAAAACATTTCAAGAAAGAAAGAAAAATAACAGCAAAACAAATTGTGTACCATAGAAAAAATGATAGATAAATGAAATAGATAGATATAGAGATAGAGATGGCAATAAAAGAGAGAATAGATAAATTTATATTCGTTTTAAGTAGCTAATGCACGTAGAAAAATGTAAACAAAATAAAAAAAAATCATAAAAAAATAAAAGAAAAATTAAACAAAAGCAAAAACAAAAGGCAAAACGACATAGAAAATAAAAAGGAGAATTAAATGGAAATGAAACGAAATGTAACAAAAATTAATACAAAAAAATAAAAAAAACAACAATAACAGCATGGCACATATGTCGAGCACAGAAATTGCATTTGAATGTATGCGTATCAAAATAAATAAACAAATAAATAAAAAGGCAAGACGACAACAAAACAAAAAAACCGAATCATATGGAAATGAAAATGTAGAAGCAAACGTTTGTCTGTTGACAAACAAAGGAATCGTACAAATGTAAAACTAATAAAAATTTGAAGCAACAGTAACAGTAACAATAACAATAACAGTAACAGTAACAACACAAACAAAAGGGGAACAATCTTTTATGGAGATTTTAGTACAACAACAACAACAACAGCAACTACAACAACAACAACAACAACAACAACAACAACAACAACAACAACTATAACAACAATGATAATAATAACAACAAAAAATATCAAACAAGGAAAAAGAAAAGGAAAAACAGAAAAACACAACAGCAACAACAAACAAACAAAGAGAGAAAAGAAAGGAATGAACAACGTGGTCAGTGAAAGAGGCACGTCAATTGCATTCAATTCTGAATACAGAAATTTATGCATGCATATCTCAAAATATTTACAACAATAATAACAACAACAAATAAATAATATTTTTTTTCATGTGTGATCGCTTGTTAATGCATAATTCACTTCTGCTTTTGCTTCGGCTTCTGCTTCTTCTTCTTTTTCTTCTTCTTCTTTTTCGTTTTCGTTTCGTTAGCGACAGCTGTTACCAGCACTAACCAAATTCTAACTAAATTGTTGACATAAAATCGGAGCACAATTCGCATGTTGAATATTTAAAATGGCCCTTTTTCGTTTAAAATCGAAATCTTTAAATGAACTTTAAATAAATGAAAAATTATTCATAACTTTGGCAAACTTTAATTCTATTAACTCAATTTAATGAATATTTAAGGGTCCACTTTTAATTGAATGAAGATAAATTAAGCCAAAAATTTTATACCATTTCCAAAGAAGTTAACATGAAAGAAGGCTTAAAGTTTTAAAATGAGTTTTAAAATGAAAAAACGAGAGAAATTTTTTAAGTTGCTAAACTAAAATTAATTTATCAAAATGCCAAAAAGTACCATAAAAATCAACTACCTGGAAGTTTGTAATTAATAAAAAAGAGGGCGTTACTATCACACGATTTATACCAAGAAACTTTGATTGTCTTTTAGAAATGCGTTAAAAGTTATTGAAGTGCAAAATATTTGTATAATTTTTAAAGTGAATCTTTACAGTCGTTGGAAAGTAAATACGCAATAAATTCGAGGCCAAATTTGATTTGAATAAGAAAATCATGATCAGAGCCTAAGAACCCTTCATATAGGCCCTCAAAATCTACATTAAAAGTAAACAAGATTTTTTGAGTGTTTTTTTTTTTTTTGTTGAATTTCAAATGAAATTATCTAGTGAAAGCTGCTTCATTTGAAGTAGTTAAGTAGAAATTTTTTTTTGAGAAAAATCACTTGTACCATTTTCATAATAAAAAGCCAATTTTGTGTGTATGAGTACATGCAATATGTGAAAAGTATAATCGAATATTAAGCAAAGTCAACACAATGAATTCAACAACTTTATACTCAACAATTTTCACTCAAATACAACAAATGAAATAAATATAAACACAAAGATACACAAATAACTCAAATAACAAATTTCATAAATTAGAAGGATAATAAAGTGAAATGTTTGCAGAAATTTTACAATTTTATATATGTAAATTTAAATCATAATTAAAAAGAAGAAGATTATAAAATGGCAAATTTTTAAGAAGCGCAACAATGTTGCCAACTAAGCAAATCTAAGTTGCAATATTTGTAGGCGGCCATTAGATATTTTTTTGGTGGTATTCATCATTAAAATCCTGTTTATTTCCAACTCTTCATAGCTCTCTCTCTCTCTCTCTCTTTCTTTGATGGTTTTGATAAGACTCAATTTTTCCATAAATTTTTTTTCTTTGCATTTCTTTAATGGACCAAGAAGCCTTAAGAAGAAATAATTTTGGAGCTATTTTTTATTTACACGTCTTAAAATCATCCATTGTAACCTGAGTAACCCAAAAGGAATTAGAAAGAGAAGATAGATGCATCTTTTACCATTTTCCAATATGTTTTAGCTTCATATGTCCTTCTCTTTGTCTATCTGTCTGTCCGTTTGTCTGTCTGTAGCCATTTTGTAGCCAAAGCAAAATTTTTGCTTTGATCGAAAGGATCATTTGTTTGATTTTTAGTTTTTCTACCAAGCTTAAACATCTTGGCGTCCATAATCATCCATAATTTGTTTTATATTCTCCTTTAAAATTATGACAAATTTATTGATGGATGAGTTGGCAAAAGTAATGGCCACACTTCAAAAATTATTTTCTCTGCTTTTATTTTGTATTTATTTTGAATTTTTTTTTTCTAAATTGCATTTCTTTCACTGCCCAGAATTGTTTAGAATTTTCTACTTAAAAAGGACTTTTATTTTGCATTTATCGTTGTCAATTATTTTTTTCAGCATATACATTTCAAGTGGCGGCATTACTTATAAGTTGACCCAAACATCAAAAGCAAACAAAAAGCAAAAAAAAAAAAAACAATAAAGGAAAAAGTAAGAAAGCAAATTTACATAGAAAATGAAAAATGGAAAATGGAAAAATAGAAAATAGATGATGATTTTATTTTGTTTTGTATTTTTATCCATTTATCTATTGACCGGTGATTTTCATTTGACCAACAACTGGAGACCAAAAATCGTTTTCTCTTCCTCTTCTTCATAATGTTGTTTGTACGTTTATTGGAAAATATTTATATTTGCATATGTGTGTTATTTTCCTCGCTCTGATTTCTCATTTTATTTGTTTGTCCACTTATTTATGTCTGCTTAAAAGATTTCAAGAAGTTCAAATATTTTTGATTTTATTATTCTTAATTTCTTAGAAAAACTCTTCTAGAAATGTTTAATGTTTAATGTTTGCCCACTTTTTTTTTCTTCTTCGCTATTGTCCTGTTTTAAGTATTTTTGCATGTGTATGCATATGTGCTGGGTGTGTGTGTGTGTGTGTACATGTACAAATGAAAATCTGAAAGCTTATAAGTACCGGAGCTGTTGTAACAAGTGTTTTTGGTGGATTTGCTGGTTACTTAATTTTTATTTTCCACTTGACACTTTTTTTGTCTTTCAAATTTGCCTTTTTTTTTTTTTCGTTTACTAATTCCTCTTATTGTTGTTGTTTATATTTTAACTTTTCTGGTAAAAATTTTGCATAAAAGTATTCCATGTGAAATCATGCTTAAGATAGCACTCGACTTCAATTGCTTTAAATGGAATTTTTTTTTAATATCTAATGCAAGCACCAGAGCAGAGATCAGACATTTAAAAAAATAAGCGCCCTCAATTTAAATAGAAAATAGAAAATTTCATTGACAAATCATGTGTGAATTAGGCAACACCTTTAACTGGCCTAAATCACAATAAAGAGCCATCCTTATGGAAGGCGGTCAAAGAATAATTTATTCTGAAGATGCTCACTTCAAAAGTTTACTTTATAATTTTATATCGATTTTTACAAATCTAAATTTTGCCCACCAAGAATAACTCATTTCAGTTTTAGTCAATAGAATTTGCCACAACTTCAAAAATTAATAGTAAAATAATTTAGGGAAGACTTGGATCTAAATTTATCTAAAAATTTAAGAAGTGCACTTTCATTTGTGTTATTGTTCTTGTTGCTTTATTGCAATTAACCGAAATTAAAAAAGTAACTTCATTCAGACAGAATATGAAAAAGAGCAAAAGAGAGAAAGAGAGAGCGACAGAGATAGATAAAGATAAAGATAAATCCATTTGAATTTGAATGCATAAAGTTTGGCGGTAATTCAATTAAAAAGAGATTTTTATTGTGACACGAAATGCAATGCGTACAAGCAGAAGCAAATCAAACAAACTAACAAGCACAAGTTATCAAGTAGTAGAATCAGTAGAAATGTGCCAACAATAAAAAACCTAAAATTACATTCACTCAAAAACTTGTTACCAGAAGTTAATAACTAAACAAAATTTCTATTTTCCTTGATTTCTCTGTTTTTTTTTTGTTTTTTTTTTGTTTTTTTTTTGTTTTTTTTTTGTTTTTGCTTTTCTTGATTTCAGTTATACTTTTTGATTACTTACAATCCACACTGACTTTAATACGTTTAGACACTGTGGGCGGTACACCGTTCGATGCTATACATAAATAAGCACCCATATCCAAACGAGATATACGCGATAATTCCAAAGTGTCACCTTCCCATTCATTTACTATATAAATAAAAATTATTAAATTATAAATTTTTACAATGCTTATGATTTATCACTTTATAAGGAGATTTAATCTAATAATTGCGCTTTGCGCCCTAAGTCGGGTATAAAAAAAATTTTTTCCAAAAATATTCTCTTATTAAACGAATAAAACATTAAGTCAAATTAATTTTGCTTGCCGGATCTAACTGCTTAATGTCTGACTAAGCAAATTGGCCATATTAAGCAATATTAGAGATTTATCTAAATGCTAAGCAAATTAGGGAATGCCTAACTTTACCAATAATTTAGATCAGAAAGAGCGCTCTCCAATTAGTAATTTTATATTGAAAAAATTTTCAACTTATTTGAGATTTTTAAATAAAATTCTATATCAAGGATAAGTTTGGGCATAACAAGCTTTTGGGAAAAATTTTTAAAATTTTTTTACAGGCTTTCGAAATTGTAGGAAAATAGATATTTTTCATATTTTTACGCCCCTTTTCTTTTATCAGTAATGAAGGTTCATAACATTTCATTTTGTTTTATTATAATGATTTTCAATTATTATCTTATTGATTTCATGCTTACCAATACGATTTTTACTAATGGTAATACGAGAGTTATCATCCCTTTTCCATTTAATAATCGGTTTTGGACTACCCGTAGCGCGACATCTTAATGATATTTTTGAGCCTTCGCGTACGATAACATCACTGGAACTTAATGAATCATCAATATTTGGAGGCACTAAATAAAAATGAAAAGAAAAATTGCATTAAGTCATCAGATGAGGCAACCATTTTTCATCTTTAAATCTCTGAGGAAATCTCTGACTTTCTAATTGAAAATATTTTTCTGTGGTTTTACTAAAAAATCTCAAAATGATTATTCATTTTCATTATGAACATTCTTTATTAACAAAATAACTTTTCTAGCTAATTTTAAGGCTGATATTACCAATTGAGAACTCACATCTCTAAAATGAAAGTATCTGATTTCTAATTAATTGAAATATCTATCGAAAGCCATTGAATATTTGATTTTTTTTTATTAATTTTTTAATTATTGAAAATCATAGAATCGGGCTTTTCATACATTTTCTGATTTGGTTTTCTTATTTTTATTAATAGGCTTTAAATGTAACGTTCAAAATTGTGGCCAAATAGAAATTGTAAATATTGTTGACTCGCTATTTGCTTTGAGATTATAATTTATTATCGTCAACATTTCCATTCAAATGCTAAAGAATATTTATATAAATTGTTATTTCAAATTCAAAATCACCAATTTTCAATTTTTTATAAAAAAAAATTTTAAAAAGTAAGAAAAAAAAGTATTGATAAATATCAAACTGATCTTTTTAAATAGTTATTATTTTATTTAAATTAGGGTTGCATTTTTCGCCACCCAAGTTCAATTAAAAATTTTTATTTTACAATTTTTAATGGAAATGTGCAACAATAAAATGTAAAATACACAGTTCATTATCCATTTTCATGTACATTTCTATAACATTTCTATTTGACAGTACGTTGATAATCTCTCTCCTGTCAAATGTAACATTTTTAATTGTAATTTAAAGCATTATTCCATTTGAATGCTAAACGAAAGCTTATGATTATTGTTATTATTGTAATAATAATTCAAAATTTTAAACGATATTTATATAAAATATTTTTCATATGTTGCATAAAATATGAAAAATAAATTTTCATAGAGCTCCAGATTTGTCGCTTGTAAAATTCTATCTCGATAATTTGCAAGGTCTTACTTTTTGGGGAATGAAGAAGAAGAAAACTTTTAAAGTTGCTTTTTATTTGATTTAAATTTTAGAAGATTTTTTTTTTTATTTTTTATATGGGAAAAGGTCTACAAACATTAGCTGATGGATCAAGTCTGCCATTCTCTAACAGATTTTATGCTAAACGAAAGATTAGACACTTGGAAAACTATTCAAAGTTATAATTTAATTTTATGAAGTGTGGTCATGAAAATTATCTGCTCTAAACACAATCGTATTGAAATCAAATTATATGAAATTTACCAAAAAAAAAAAAAAAAAAAAAAGTAAAAAAAAATGAAAGAAATAAAAAATTAAAAATTCCCCAGAATTAAAATTTGTAAAATTAAATTGATTTAATTAATTCATCAGCCATCCATAAACTTTATCTTAGATCTTTTACATCAAGTATTTTGTAGGGTATAAAAAGAAAAAATTATTATTTTTATTAAAAAAAATTTTTTTTTCTTTTTTTTTTTTTTCGTACTTACCAACAACATTTAAATAACCGAATTGCGTTTTAGCAGTAACTGTATTAATTTGACACATGTAACGTCCTTTATCCTCTTCTTGAACATTGTTTATATGTAAATACCAAGTGCGATGACGATCATGCTTATCATGTGTCACACTTATACGTGGATTTCGTGTTATTACATGATTGTGTACTGTTAATATGGCAGATTGTTCAAAATGCATCCAGGCCACCTTTTTTTTCACACAAATTTGCCCAAATTCATGGTATAAAAATTTAATGAAATGTAAAAGTAATAAAAACAATAAAAACAATAAAAGCAATTACTTACATAACAATATTTATATTAAAAAAAAAATATTGAAGTAGCATCAATTTTCGTTTTCTCACTTTTTCCCCTTTTTCATTTACTGTTTACTGTTCTTTTAATCTCTTCAACAAAACGAATTGATAGTAATAATCGTTATGATTGATTAATTGAATGAATGAAAAGGATAATAATGAGGGAAATAAATATGAGATATGAAAAAAAAGTCTTAATGAAAATATTATCATTAGTTTTAACTGTGAAACTTATTTTGTATTATGGAGAAATTTTTTTTCTACCAAAAATGCAAAGAGCAAATAAATTGAAAAAAAAATGGCTTGTTCATATAGTTTATTGATGATGTGCATGAAAATCGGTAAAATATATTTAACAATTTATTTGACAAGTTAAAAATTTATATGAGTGTTATTTCTTCACTTATTCAAATTTCAAAGTTATTTGATCTATTAATTGTTGAAATTTATGAAATAATATAAAATTGGATTTTTATGAGAATAACATCACTACAAAAGGATTTTTAAAGGATTTTTATATAAAATATTAGCAAAAGGCTTAAGAAATTCAAATTATATTTTCTTTCGCTAGATCTATGGCTCAGTTTAGCTGGAGTGTAGACTGAGCCATATTTCAGGCCTATGGGCTATTAAAACGGGCCAAATATTTAGGTTACCCTCATCTCGAGCCTAAGAATTTATTTATTTATATTCATTAATATCTTGTGTAGCACAAGATACTTGATATAATTTAATGAGTTAATAGATGGCTCGAACAAATGAAAATAGTCATTGTAGTCGTATTGTTACACAATACGCGGAAAAGGTTATAGAGTTGGTAGTTGGCACGACATTGTGGCAGCTTCATAGGTACATAGTGCCTAGAAAAGTTTGCGGGGATATGAAAAGAAATGCCTTGTGGCAATTTTACGGACAATAATTCACGACGTTTAGGCAGAGTGGTTAAATTGAGTAGCTTTAGGCGATTTTCATACGGAGGCAAGGGTTGGTTAACGTCCCATTCTAAACCAATGTTATCAATATAGCAATTATAAGTCGGATTCTACACAACAGTAGAATACTTGAGTATTTGTTTTACAAGGGATGTGAAATTGGGTCTTTGAATTATTTAGCCCACCTCTGTACGAAGCCCAGTATTAATTTCGCTTTATTCACTGAAGACTTAATAAACAAATGAAATCTAAGTTTTGAATCAAATGTAACCCCTAAATCTTTATAAGTGACTAGATTTTCCAATTCATGATCGTTTACGTAGTAACATGCAGGGAAGCTTAGTATTTCGATAAAAAATTCCATTTAAATTAGCAAATTCTTTTAAATCTATTAACAAAAGAGGACTTTCCAGAAGCCATTACTCTTATAAATAGTCGAATTTTACCTCCCAAACGAATAGTGAAAGTTTTTGAATAAGGTCCAACAATTCACCAAATCGAGAGTTCTATATAAATATTGTCCGTATCAAGGACAATTTTCCTAACTATTGAAGCAATTGAATTCATCGTAGAATTTGGCCATTTTTATAAATAAAAATTATTTAGGAGGCTTGGATAATACATTTAAATCGATTTAGATCATTTTTAAAGTAAATTCATTCGAAAATGACAATAGAATTGAATTCGCACATGCAAAGGCTTAATCTGTTTTAAAAATTTCCTCTTGAAGTCATAAAACTACATAAATTTCTCACAGTTTTTTTTTTTTTGTATTGTAAAATATTATTTGCAAATTAACGATTATAAAGTCAAAGGACAGATGAGATATCAATTTATTTAAGCATAACATTTACAAAAAAAAAATCAATTTAGATAAACTATTTTATTCGAACTATTTACGTAAATACTTCAGTCAATTTTTTGAGGAGAAAAAAAAAGAAAAGGAAAATATGGAATGTTGGGTTGTTCAATAAGTGCTTTCTACTTGGTCTTCTAAATTATTTCGTTAGCGTAAGATAAAAGTTATAACTTCCAAGTTTACAGTATAAAAAATATTTAAGTCAGAAAATAATATTTGGAGGGTAGCAAACTTAACCAACAACCCTACAATGTAAAACTTTATATTTTTAAGAAAAACCAAAAAGAAAAATAAAAAAGAAAAAAGTAAGTAGAAATTTCTTAAATTGATATTGCAATTTGAAGTGAGAGAAAAACATCAAAAAGCATATCAATCGAATAAGTGGTGCTCATTATATTGAAAAAAAAAAAAAAGAACAAAAAGAACAAGAAAAAGCATTATAAATAATTTTTAAGAAAATTCAACAAAAACTTTAAATAAAAAATAAAAAATTGATCTACAAAGTTGGCAAATTTTTATATATGCTTAACAAAACTTCCCATTCAATGGCACTTTCCAAAAAAAAAAAAAAAATTGGAAAATAAAATAAAATAAATTTCTGTTGAACTTCAAGTACTTTTTCCATAAACCAAAAAAAAAAAAACATGTAATGTAATGAAGAAAAAAAGCGTAGTAAATAATAATTGCAAATAAACAAAAAACAAAAAAAAAAAACAGACTCCGCCTGAAAGTTCTGCAAGACTTTGAGAAAAAATCATCTTTGCTGATATTTTAATGTAATACAAACAAATAAGAAATTTTTCATGCCCAATATTTAGTTAAATATGCTAAACAACTTTTGGGCCTGTTCGATTTTTAGCTTTATAAGAATTTTAAAGAATTTTGTAAACTCTTAAAACGTCTTTGGGATTGTTGAAAAAGTTGCGGCAGAATAAATTTGAAAAAAAAAAAATTGCTCAAATTTTGGTATCCAACAAGAATAATCGTAGAATTGTCACCATGAATAATTCACCAACTAAAGTTTGAATTGTCGTTCAAAAAGAAAAAAAAAAGCAAATATTTACAATTTTCATGATATTTTTGTTTTGAAAATAGAAAAATATCTTTTATATAAATGATGAATATTTTGAGAAATTATTGGGCAATGTCATTAAATCTTTATGAAATTTTCTCTATAAATTTTCTTATTATATAAATATTGAATATGTTTACTTATCTACAAAATAATTTAATAATTTTTCTCATAATTATAAAATAACTTTTATGGCATTTTGTGAAAAAGTTAAATAAATTATTTTTATTAAATCATAAACTGTATAAAATTTTCAATTTAACTATCAGAAGAATGTTTACAACAAATAGTCATACAGACAGACGTACAGACATGCCTAAATTGATACAGAATTTGATGCTGATCGAGAATAAATATACTTTATAGGATCTTCGATGCTTTCATCTAGGCGTTACAAACATAAAGACAAAGAGACTATACCCCCTACGAACCCCAAAGTGTTGAGTAAAAAAATGAGAATTTGGTATTGCTTGGTAAGCTGCAGGCATTGGAAACTACTGACTGCAGACCTTCAAGTAAATAAAATCTTTAATTCTTTTCAAGTTTGAGTTCCCACATTATTTATTAAAGTTTATTGTACAGAACTCCTGCAAACTAAAGCAAAATATTTTAACAATGGTAGAATCTTTCAAGCAAAACTATGATTTCATTCTTCTTTGAAGAGATTTTTATAGATTAATGCAAGCCTCAACTATCAATAGAGAATTCTATTGTAATCGATAACTTTCAAAAATGTAACTAATTTTTTCACTTTTTTTTTTGATATATTAATATTTTGGTTTATGCCATTTCTGGTTTACTTCTTTGTGGCCGCCTTTTCTAATATGAAAATACTTTTCCTTTTCAAAAAGAATGATATTTTTTTGCTGGAATGAGCGTAAATTACCATTTTGATACGTCAAATCTCTATGTTAAATTTGAACTGCATTAACAAATTTTCTTCAGATCGCATGCCTGAAACTTATTATATTTTACCTTTTTAAGTTTGTAAACCATTTTTAAGCGAGATGTTTAAAGAATTCTAGCTTCAAAATTGAAATGAACTGAACTGAACTGAACTGAACTGAATGATAATGTTTTCAATTTCTTTAAAATATTTAAAAAGAAACTTTAAGTGTTTCAATTCAAAGAGTAATTTTTCCATTTGAAGAATTTTCTATAAAATATGGCCATAAAATATTAAAGTAATAGTCCCAAAAGTAACGGTACATTTAAATTTTTTATGAAAGAATTATTATCTCTGCAGATAGAAAATAACGCTTTTCTTACATGAAAAAAAAAAGAAAGTAAAAAAAGAAAAAAAAACGATCTAAAATAAGCAACATTGCCGTGGCTTGCCACATTAAGATAATAACCAATAAAATGATGATACAAAAGGGCGCTAAAATATAGAAATGCGGGTGCGAATGCTTAAGACCTTGATAAACCAATTTCAAGAGAAATAAATGATGAAGAAAAAAAAGAACAGAAAAATATGTAAAAAAGGAAGCAAATGTAAGAATTTTTTTTAGTTTAATTGAAGTTAATTCTTAAGGAATCTGCATCATTTTACTTAAAAAAATTTCAAAATTTAAAATGCAAATCAAGAAAGTAAAAAAATTGTAATTGTAAAATTGATCGATTTTGATCAAACTTAATTTTATTAGATGCCAAGTCAATTTTCCTTAAAAATTACATACAGATTTTCCTTATAAAAAGTTTTTTTTTTTTGTGAAAAGGGCTACGTTTCGATTCTAACCATTTGCAACAGGATTCTTCTTTGAGTTAAAGCATATCGATGTATCAAAATATTTCAAAAGTTTATAACTTTAATTTGATAATAAATTTACATGGACAGAACACGGGCAGACATCAAGCGTATGGACAGATATGCCTAAAATTAAAAGGTAAACAATTCTGAAGCTGTTACAAACATCAGCATAAACTTATTATTGCCCGTGTCACAAGTAATGTAGAATGTAAAATATATTTAGTATTAGATGTATTTTTAAGTGTTGAATAACTCAAGAGATTTACGTTTGAATGAGTTCATCATTCTTTCATTTTCATTTCTTTGGTTTTTTAGTGCGTTGAACGAATTGTGCAATATTATTTATAAATATAACTAACTTAACTAACTAACTAACTAACATTACAAATGAATATAATGAAACGATTTTCTTTTTGCTTATTGTTTTGCCTTTCTTTTTTTTTTTTTTTTTAAATAAACCATTCCAATGTAGTCTCTAGAGTCAAAGGAACAATAACAATAATAACAATAATAAAAATAATACTCTAAGGCTAACAAAATTATAATGAGTAGTAAAAATGTCCAAATGAAATCTACCACTAAACCAGACTAGACCATGCCAGACGAGACAATCAAATAACTCATTTACTTGGGACAGGCCATTTGTGCTTTGAGAAACATGAATGAATAAAAACTATTGAATAGAAAGAAACTCAATGAAATGACAAACATTTAAGCTAAGAATATGAAAATGAAAAATACATTTAGAAAATTTTTAACAACAGTCGCCTGATACGTATAACTTTGTACACGTCCGTGCATGCTCAAATGTATGAAATATTTTTAACGTCAAAGAACGAAATTTTACACACAACCATACAAGTAAATACAAAAAAAAAATGGGAGGAGATTCAAAGGAGAATAGTAAATATAAATTGAGAGACGAAAAGTAAACAGAAGAAAAATGAAATAGTATAAATGAAAGAAGATGTAATAGTACAACAAAACATTGAATACCGCAATAACAACAACAATAATAATAATAATAATAATAATAGCAGAAACAATAACAGTTATATAAACTAATCGACATAATATACGGTCAATTTTGGTGAACATATGGCGGCGTGTTGTTTTCATTTGTTTGTATCAACCAGGAATCGATAAAATTTTTCATAATCAATGTGCAAGATTAAAAAAAAAAGCAAAAAGATGTTAGAAAACACCAAAGAAACTATTTAAGTAGTCTTATGGACACTCAAAAATAGATCACCAAATCTCTACTGAATATAAAAGTATAACGGAAAAAAGCAAATAGAAATAGAAGAAGCAAAAAAAAAAAAACAAAAAACAAAAAAGAAAGAAACAACAAAATTTGAAAATATTTACACTAACTCAACTTTTTGTATTATTCTCTCTGTTTACGCTATATGTCTTTAACTTCATACATAAAGAAGGCGAGAGCAATACAAAAGAAAAAAATTGCTCGTGTTTTTTTTTTACTTTGTTCTTTCTCTTAAAGCAATCGATGTAGCAAAGGCATCTCGATTTATGTGCATTTGACCGCTGGCGAGATTCTCATACAATTTCATTCTTACTCTAATTTTCTTTGCACACACATTTCTCTCTTGTAGGCAGTAAAGAAAAATGAAAATGAAAAGAAAAGCATAGAAGAAATGCTAATAAAAATAATAAATAATGAGATAGAGTGGCTTCAACTTTAAAAAAACGAAACCGCAAAATAAAGAACCGTTCATTTTTTATTTATTTTTTTTAATGGAAGAAAATTTAAAGAAACTCTAAACTTTGCATTGTAACTTTAAGGCTTTTTTGCCATTCTCTCGGTTTCCCTCTCGGCTCATTGCCGCCATTGCCGACAGCAATGTTAAACACTTTATTTGAAATTAAAAAAGAAAAAGTAAGAGAGGAATATTAAATGAGAAAAATTTTTCCTTTTTTTCTTTTGTATTAAATCAACATTTTTTATTTGTTGTGGATAAAAGTAAATTAAGAAGGCGTAAGCTAAAGTTGCCACGTAGACAAATTATGTTTTATTATAAAAAACTAGGGCTTTTATTATATCAAACAAAATAAAAACTAATATAAAATAAAAAAAAGGAAATTTTAAAACTCTTAGACAAAATTATTAACCATAAATGAAACTCAATTGTACTCGTTTTATTTCGATGATTTAAAAACGGGGCAAAGTTTATTGATTCCTACATTTAATAAATTGTGAACTTAATTAATAAATATTATAAACCAAAGACTCTCATGGTTTTTATATAAGCCTTTTATCAACTTAAAATATCGTAACCCTTAATCGTTGCCATTTACATTGGATTCCCTCTGCATTTACAAAATTATTAGATTAGATTCCGCTGGGATTTAATTAAAATTTCTATTTGTAAAATTATTGGTATAGCTTATATTAACCCAGAAACCCATATCAGATCTTACTTTATATTCGTCGGATTACTGGCCTAAAGTATGGTAGCCTAGACTTCACTGTGTCTTGAGATTCACAAAATTATAAGCTTAGAATCTTAAAAATCAAATTGTGTTGTGATTTAGGTAAAGTTCGTTATGTATTTTTAATATTAACGGTCCCTAAATTCAGTCCGCTTTGTAAATTTACATTCCCAAGATGATTGAGCTGAAATATCGAAAATAAATTTACTTTTAATTTGCATAGATTTTAATTTATATCCATCAAATTTTGGATACCATTTCAAAACTCTACTTGTAATACAACGTTACTGATATTCAGAGTTGCATTTTATTAGATACGAAATCGCTTAAAGAATAATTTTGTGTAAATATACTTGCTATTTTTGTCAATTCTCTAGAACGATTACTTAATACAAAATTATCATAATTATCGAGATATTTTGTATAAATGAACAAATTTCCAATGAATTGGGAATTATTTTCCATAATTGATATTATATTATGAATGATGATGGGTAACATAAATTTAAAAACTTTTGCATTTTAGCAAATATTTTAAATACCGTCATTCATCATTTAAACTAAGTACTATTAATATAATTTTTTTGTGTTATCTTTTATAAAAAAAAAAAACATAAATTTGGAATTGATATAACTTCATTAAAATTCATATAAAATTCATATAAATTTCTTTCTGTTTTTTTTTTTTTTTTTTTTTTCTTGCAACAGAATATCAAATGATTATTGTTTTTTTTCCTTTAAAAAAATATATGTAAATTACAGTTACTATATTAATAATATTCTTATAACATACATTTGGGCATTCCATAACAAGTACAATCAATTTATGCCACGCATACAACTCAATTGATCTTGATCCATTGTGTTAATTTTATAAGCAAAACTTGTCTATATATGTTTACATATAAATTTTATATATATAAATATACATATGTAAATATGTCTATATATATATATATATATATATATATATATATATATATATATATTTGTAGTGCATGTAACTTCTCACGACAGGAGTACAAAACAGACAAATTGAATTGATATGTAACGCAACGGAAGTTAAAATAAAACCAATAGATATTAGTTTAACATATCATATGACATTTATACATATGCACATATGAATTTGAACGTGTGCATATGAATGTAAATATTATTATAAAAAAAATGAGCAAGAAAACACAACAAATAAGAAAATGATGTTTATGTTGATTTTTTATATTACCCTACAAAACTTACGTATAAAAATAATAAATTACGACACAAATTGGCCGAATTTTCGTTTAAATATAACGAATCATAGTTAATTACCGAAATAAACTTAAGCATAATTTTCCTTTAGATGTTTGTCCATGTAAATTTTTTTTTTTTATAAAAAATAAGAAGAGCGCCTAAAAATTTGCTAGCATTATAATAAAAAATAATTTTTATATACATGATTTTTATAAACAATTTCTATTTAATGATTTTTTATATTAAAAATCGTTAAATGATAAAAAGTTTACAATTTTTTCATAAAAATCATATTTGTCATAATTTACAAAAATATGCCAAATTTGCTTTCGATTAAGCCATTTATTTCTTATATTTCCAAGCTATCAACAAATTTTTCCAAAAAAATTCAAACTTTTAAATCATTTCCTCCATTTTTGCATTACATTAAGCAAAATTTTATAAGGTACTCAAAAGGTCGACCATAATCATCTAAAATGTTATATTATGCTCTTTTTAGGTACATTAAGCCATATTCTGATATGTAAGATGAATATTAATCATAACAGCAACAGACGAAGAACAAAAAAAAAAAAATAAAGAATGGAAAAGAGAATTATACAGACTATACGATACGAAATATACTTATTTAAAGGCAATGCAAAGAAATTTTATATAGACTCTGGGGAAATAATTGTTAACAAGGTGCATGGTACTTAATATTTACAAAATATTTTATATGAGCACTTCCGTACGTAAATTTATATAAATATGAAAGAATTCTTATTCCAAGATAACTTTTTGGCTTTTTATTCTATTGTCTTCATATTTTTTTTCTTTTCTTCTGCTTTATATTTATTTATATTTTTCCGCCTTTTTGTTCATTATTATTATTATTACGGCCACAAACGACTACTAAGTTCTTATTTTACCAGAACAGGCATATTCTTTATGTCAAAATATAAGGCAGTGCCAATGCCAATTTTTTAAAATAAATTCAAAAATGCATCTTTTGTCAAGCCGATTTGTGGAAAGTGGCCGTACACACGTTTTTTATGTTAAGTACAATTTAGAGCCAACTTTTCTTAAAATTTACATAAAATTGTACAGTATTCCTTAGAATACTGTTGATATTTGAGAAGTAGTTGTAAAAATGATCCCATTTTAAAAATTTTTTAATAAGATTTATCTTTAAGCTAAAATATATCCATGTTCAAATTTTTGTTAGATATCTATAAAATGCTATCTGTAGCTAGCATATAAATGGACAGACAGAAGATCAAACGGATAAATAGACTTAAATCGTTTCAGGAAAAGATTCTGAGACGATCAATCCAAAAAAAAAAAAGATTTGGATGTTACAAACATCTATGCAAACTTAGAATATCCCGTATTACAAGTCACAAAAGGTATAAGAAGGAAACCCAAATACAAAAAAAAAAAGAATTATGAAATAAGGAAAAGTATAGAACTAAGAGATATTGAAAATGAATAAAAAATGTATAAAAAAAATCTCTAAGCGAATTTTATGGCGAATAATTTTTATTTCTATTCATGTTAATGCTACAAAAATGGTACAACACATTAAATGTATAATACAAAGCATTATTGTAATAATAATAATAAAAAAAAATAATAATAACAATAATAAGAAGAAACGGTTTATGTTGACTTTTTAATACCTTAATTTTTTTTTAAGCTACTTGAAATTGTCAAAATTTAAAAGTGTCAAAATTATCAAATGTAAAATTTTTGAAGGCATCAATTTGTACTACGAAATATTATTTTTATTTAAATTATTTAAATCATAAGCAATAAAATTTCCTTAAGATTTAAATCTTGGATTTTTTGAAAATGCTAGTCTTGCAAAACAAGACTTTTGCATGGAGAAAAGTCTCTTCTAAAAATTTATCTAAACTAGCAAAATTATACAAAGAAAAATTTTCCATTTTTCAAATGATTAATTGAAAAAATATGCCTCATGCAAGAAATTATAATTATTTTGTGTTATTGAAGAATTATAAAAATTTTTATGGCATTGCTAAGGCATGCCCATGCCCAAAGTTCAGATATTCATAAATATATAATAAATAAAAATCCATTGTAATAATTTTTATAATAAGAGATAATTTCGATATTTATCTACATTGAAGATAATTAAGATAATTGACTAATCTAGAATCTAGGCCTAAACTAAAAACCGTAATTGATAAAATTTTAATGAGAATGGCATTTCGAACAATCAGAATTACGTGCATCATTTATGTGCAATGTCCATTTAAACAGTTCCATGCTGCCAACATTTCATTTGGCTAAATCAATTATCCATAAATTTTTTCATGCTAATTCTCAATAGCCAGATCTCTCTTTGTTAAGGCCTTAAATCGGGAAAATCTAATCAAATTTTACAAATGTAATATCTAACAAAAGTACAATAGATATATTTTAAAAATTTATTATTCCAAATTTTAAGGGTGATATTCTAAAAAGTTGTACGAAAAATTTTTCTTTGTTTTTTTTTTTTTTTGTACTTTTAACTTTTATTTGATTTTTTTCTTATGCCATCAAAAAGTTGTATATCACAGTTATTTATTCAAAATAGGTTTTACATCTTTCAAATAATATTAGACGTATAAATAAATTTTGTAAAAGTAAATGTAATGTCATCTTAGAAAAAGTAAAGGTTGATTAGACCAAAAAAAAATGTGGCAAAGATAAAACTACACAAAAATATCAAAATAAAAATAAAAAATAAAAATAAATTGAAACTAAATATAAATAAAAAAAGGAAAAAGCAAAAAAAAAAAAAAATTAAACTAAAAATGCTGCAGAGTGAAATAAAGTTGAAGACTTTCTGGTTTTTATTGTTGTTCATTATTATTGTTGTATGTTGTACGGTGATAATATAAAAATATGACTGCTTTTTGATCATACTGTCATTGCTAGATAACAAGCACGCATATCTCATATATACACAAATATAAATACATTTACTAGAATACGTGTCGTTTAAATAATGCTGCATTAAACTTTTATCTCCTGTTTGAAGTTAAGTCTCCAATAAAGCGAATAGTTTTTAACGTGTTATATGAGGCAACAATAATTTATAAGGCAAATGATGGAAGCGCTTACAATCCCCCCCCCCCCCCCCCCAAAAAAAAGAAATAAAAATAAAATAAAATGAAATGAAAATAAAATTGTTAGAAATAAGAAAATCACATCTATCGGAGAAGTTATATCAAAAACCTCAACTCTGAAGTTTTGCATTGTGGCCAAGTGGGAGCAAAGGATTTTGCAAAATTTAGATAGACCACATAATATTATTCCATATGGAATATTACGATTTTTTATTTATAAAGAATAGAAAATCAAGTAAAAGTAAGGCAAAGTCTGGGAAGCCGACAAACTCAGGCAGCCAAATTCAAAGTTTATATATTTTCAATAATTTTTTTAAAACTTGTAAATATTTCCAGAGGAATATTAAGGCCAAACAGACAGGCCAAAAAGGTATTGTTAGATCTAATGATTTCTTCAGGATTTTGTATGCTTTTTTCAAACGTTTAAAGAGTTGACCACTTTAAGTTGTTCAAACTTCTTTCAAACATTTTTTATAGTTTAAAAAATGGGGAATGGAAACGTTACACGATAATCATTTGCACTTTGAAAAATTCGATGCTCAATCTTATAAAAAGTAGCCTTATTAAACCACATTAAAATGGAATATCTGAAATCAAGAAAAAAAAAACCAAGAAAAACTGCGGTTCTATCGGTTTTATTGGTTTTAGACCCTTAATAAAAAGTGCTTTCCTAGCATCAGTGGTTTGACCATGCCAGCCTAATTTACCTAATATTTCATATTTAGATTATTGGAATAATGGGAGTGGCCAAAAAAGCCTTATAAAATAATGCGTGTTTAGAGAAATTCGTGTTATATGAAATTTGTGTTATAAATAGACCTCCCTGCCTGATATTTTATACAGTCCAACAAGATATTACTAGACGTATATCTATCTATATATTACGTATGTTAAGCACGTAGAATGTTTTCTAGAGAATGGAAAATGAAGAAACTGAAATACAAATAAAACAAAAAGGCAAAATAAATAAGTAAAAGAAAAGAAGCAAACAAATACAAAGTCAAAAATGAAATGAAATGAAATGAAATGAAATCAAATCAACAAGGGAAATTTTTGTGAAGCGTACATCTAAAGTTTCCAAACGATTCCATAGGCGAAGACATTTCTATAAAAAAGGAAAGCACATGAAAAAGAAACACCAAATCCGTGAAATTTAGATTTTCTTTTTTCTTTTTTATTTATATATTTTTTTTTTTGTGCTCAGAGTTTAAGTACAATTTTGAACAAGTTAATTTTTCTAACCAAAAATTTAGTGCATATCTTCATGTTCATCTTCATTTCATCATTAATAATATTCTCCTTCATATAAATTTGCTGCCATTACATGAATAAAAATTATGAAAAAATTGAAGAGAAATGAAAGCTTTTTAATTTATAAATTGTATAATTCGTATTTCGCATTTAATTAGCAAAAAAAAAAAAAAACATTTGTCGTAGTCATCTTTAATTAAACTTCTTCTTTAACTTTTATTTAACGCATCTTTAAAAAGTGCAATCAGTATTAAAAGTGTGATATTCAAAAATTCTTCAATTATTCATTTTTTAATATTTATAAATTAAAACTTTATGTTTTACTTTTTTTTTTGTAACATTTCTTTTATTTTACATTCATAAAGTCTAAATTAACTTTATATTAAAATTTTTTAATACTTTTAGATGTGTAAAATTCTTAAAAATTGATAAAAATTTTTAAAGTGGCTGACAGAAATTGGACTTGATGTTGTTGAGCAAGTTTGTTGTAGAATTGTCAAGTTAAGCTTGTTTGGATGAGTCAGCATAAATCGGTAGGACTTAACTAAGTCCTTATTACTTGAAATGGAACACTAATTCGATTTACATGTGACCTAAATTTTGCTTTTATTATTCATTTTTCAACAACCCAAAAGAAAAAGAAAATATTTTTATAATTTCAAAATTATTGATTTTTGTTATGAGATGTTTAGAGATGTGAAAAAATATTTTAATTAAATCTAAAGATTTTGCAAAGCGACAATTTTAAGCTTTTAAAACTTTTTACATTGAATTGTCAAGTTAAAGAGAACATGAAAACATTTTCTAAGAGTTTCAGACAGATCAAAAAGACTATTCAACTAAAATGAATTTTAGATGATTAGCTTTTCGAAATTCAGTTTATTGCTATGCACATTTCTAATAATTTCTTTTAGCTTAAACTTTTCTACTTTTCTTAAAAAAATTGTTTTTTTTTTTTTTCAACAAATGCTTGCTCATCCTCAGCTTGCTCAGACATATATCATGATTTTTATAAATATGATATTTCATATTGTTGTATAGACAAATGGCACACCTGACAGGATACAAATTAAGACAGATAGATTTTTATCTTTTATAGTTTGTTATGGTAAAATAAACATTTTAAAATAACAATAAAAAAAAATACAATAAAATAAAATAAAGTAAAAAGAAAATACAAAAACAAAAAGGTCGAAACAAAAAAAAATCAAAAATCAAATCAATTGAGAGAAAGTAAGGTAAAGATTTTTTATATATATAAAAATTTTTATATAAAAATATAATTTTATAACTTTATATAACCAAGTAATTTATTTTATATATAAATGACTATTTATCTATAAATTTTATTAAAGTGAAAATACCTTCTAGCTTCTATGTTGAAGTTCAAAAAAAAAAAAAGTTGATGATAAAGTCAAAAATAAAGGAAAAATTAAAGAACAAAAAAAAAAATGTAGCTCAAAATGGAAAAAATGTCTCTCCAATTAAAAGTGTATTATAAAGAAATTTGTTTTCATCTAGAACATTTTTATACATAAAAATGATAATACACTTTTGTTGCTTTCTTCTTTACATTTTCCTTCTATTTTTTTGCCACTTTGAAAGGTTAAAAATGTAGCGAAATAAATAGGTGTACTCAGGCTTTCCACAATCACCAATCATTTCATTCTTTAGTTGGCATTAAAAAGAAAATATTGTTAACTAAAAATTCAAAAAATTTTTAAAATATGATTGAGGTTAAATTTTGAATACCAATCAAACATATGAGTAATGGACGTTGCATAAATTTTGAATAGACAATGCAGGATTATACATTCTATTTTTATAAGCAACTACTGCGAAAAAAAAAATAAATTGCTTTAAAGTATTTGAAATGTTTTAAGTTTTATAATTCTAAATATTAATGGATGATTTATTTTATTTTTGAATAGTGCATTCTATAGTTCCATAAGTGGTCCATAAGTGGTCCATAACTGGTCCATAATTGTAAGAAAATTGAATTTACTAACTTTTTACAATCTTCTTACAATCTCAAGTAATAATTAATAAATTAGAAATTTATTTTTAGATCAAAACAGCAGTTGTCCATTTTGAGTGTAAAATTTTTTTATTTTATGGTACCCTTGATCCAATTTGTTCTATTTTCTATAATAATTTAAATATGATAAATGATAAACAGTTAGATAAATGGCCAGTTACATTTAAAATTTTTTGATTTATAAAATCTTTTGACAAAATATATGAAAATGCCAACTTTTGAATTTTAACCATAACAAGGTACATTTACAAATCTGTTATTTACATAAATTTTATCATCAATTTAAGAAATAAAATTCTGTATATTTATAGATACATGCAGACATATCACAATTTACTCTATTACATATTTGCTTTAAGACTTCATGGTGGATCATAATGACATATTGCCATTCATATAGCCATTTATCAAATTCTTTGCACGTTTATCTATTTCATAGTAAAAACATTTACATCTACATACAAATTTATAGTTACATTACAAACTGCTATTCGATATAAACTTTTAACTTTATACAGAAATTCTAATATTTTTATAATACACAAATTTTTATATATTTATATATTTTTAACAAAAAAAAAAAAAAAAAAAAAAAAAAAAAAAAAGAAAAAAAAGTTATATATAAAAAGAAAATTATTGATGAGAAAGTGTAAGGTTTGTTTCGAAACTTCTGAGATACTACTTAAAATTTTAAAATTATCTTCATCAAATGTAAAACATTTAAGATAAGTTACATATAAACTTTTTTTATTTTCTTTATTTTTTCCATCTTCTTTTACTTCTTCTTCGAATAATGCAGAGCATATTTGTGTAAAAATTATGAGATACATTTGTCTTTAGATTAATTTCAATTACGCAATAAAAGACACATTTCATTTAAAACTTCAAGTAAAATGCATAAAAATGGTAAAATAAATTTTTAATATTTTGAACTTAATTTAATTTTAGTTTTAGTAAGCAAAAGTCTTATAATATTTTGAAGGAAAAAAAATTGCTCAGAGCAGACCACGAAATAATCTCTAAATCAAATTGATATTAATGAAATTAAACCACTTAAGAAATTAATGAAATAATTTTAGAATTAAGAAAGTCAGAAAATTCAATTTTCCGTAGACTTTACAAAAGAAATTCTTATGACGCAGAAGGTTCGAAAAGTATTCTAATGTGGAACAAATTTGTCATGAAATGCCAATTAAGTTTTCTTTGAAATTTTTTTTTTTTTTTGTATTATATTGTCACATTTTCACAATAGAATGTTATATGGGAGAGGGCTTCAAATATTTGTCAATCTTAAATAATTTCAATAAGCTTGTCTTTTAGCTAAAAATGATCCAGGGGCAGGCAACGCATAAAAAGTTGAACAGAAAGGTTTAATTGCAATCGCAAATTGATTTCGAGCCGATAATATAAGAAACCATGAACCTCAATAGGGTTTAGGATTTCTATTAGTCTAAAGGTACTTAAACCTGTTGCACTTAACAATTTTAAATACCAAGACTATTTCCATAAGACTTCAAGAACCATTTCGTTGGATGAATCAGTGTGTGTCGTTCAAATTGTGATTTTATATTTTAGTAATCTGCAAAATTATGATGAAAATGAGATTCAACTCAGTAGAATTCCAACTTATTTGGGGCTTTTAAAACTTTTATTACCGCAAAAGCCGCTTCAAATTTACGAGCAATGTAAAATGTAAAAAAAAATCATAAACTAAAAAATAAATTATTTTAATTTTATTCACTTACAATTCTCACATTGGATCAAAAAAAATTAATCCATGCAACTAATCGAATATTTTATGTCCAATAGACGCTTATTATTTGTAGGAAAAAATGAAAGGACAAAACAAATTAAGATATTTATTATGTAATCATACCATTTAAGCTCATTATGTTAACATTTCCAAAGTTGCAATTGGTTACGTAAAAGTAGCGTAATCATCATTACTGGCAAAATTACTCTTTTCCTTCTTTCCAGCTTCTTTTGCGTTTTGTCACATGTGATATTCTTCAACGAAAATTATTGATGCATTACAGTTATACTTAATTCTAAAAGTCGACTTTCGATATCTAGCTTTTCATTTTTTATAAAATTTCATAGATGAGCTTGTGGTGACCACTCCCATTTTTCATGCTTTCTTTTTATCACAATTATATAATGAAAATCGAAAATTACAATTAAAGGTAAATTTTAATGAAAATGAGAATAATGTGCCATTTTTGGTCTAACTGGGTCTACTTTGTAAAAAGCTCCAATCAGACTTTTCAGTTATAACAAAAATTGATGATTTATTCTTTGTCCACTGAGAATTACTTTTTCCTGCTATATTTTAACATATTAGGCATACTCATGTAGGGCATTAGGTAACATATCGGCTGACTATAAAATTTCTGTTTTTTTATTTTATACTTTTGCTTTAGGTATTTAAAAAGAATTTCTTCTTAAAACAGTTTACTTATTTACAATCTCATTTAAAGTTCATTCATAGTAAATTGAAGCCTTCTGCTTCTACAAGTTTTCTGCTCTTTATTTTTTTTTTTTTTTCTATATGAAAAAGTCCTTTTCCTTTTTTTGTAACAAAGACATTTTGCAAGTTTTATTCTTATGAAGCATAAATATATACAACTATATTTTATAAAAAAAAAGGCTGCTAACCTTAAATCTTAGTTTAGATGTAAACTGAGTAAGGCATAGTAAAACTTAGATCACTTTATAAGTATTTGAGTAAATTTTCAGTCAATAAAAAATCATGTAAGCCAATCTATTTAAAAGTTCAATAAGTTATAATAACCATTTAATTTTAAATATATTGAAAGGATTTTAAATAACTAAATCTCTTAAGAAAAATTATTTATTTAATTCTTAAGAATTAAAGAAAAAATTGTTAGTAGCAATAAGTTTAAGGTAAATCAAAATATTGAATAATATTGAAATTTATGAGCCATAAAATATTTAACAATAACATTTTATATTATTGATGTCATTGATAAAAATATCAATAATAAATTAAGCTTTTATTATAATTTATGTTACATTTTATATTAGAATACATTTCAATTTAGTTAGAGACATTACAGTGAATCCTTTGAATATCATTCATTTTCTAAAAAACTTAATAATTGTTAAAAAAATTATGCCAATTCAAAATGAGAACTAACAAGTCCTTAAAGTCAATAAGAGATTAAGTGTCAGTAAAAAATTTTAATATTTTGTTCCAAATTATATTAAACACGCCCTAATTATATTAAACACTCTATTTTAAGTTGAAATTTTATTTAATCATCTTTTTTACTCAACATAACTTAAAGATATTTTTATTACACAAGAAATAATAAGAAGCTTCTTCTAAACATGTCTGAAAATCGCTAATACTCATTTTTTCTATTTGCTATATTTTTTTTTTAAAACCGGCAATCTTGGCTAATTTAATTAATTAACTTAAGACGCTACATAATTTTAGTTGTTGTTATAAATGATAAAACCATTGCATACTGTTAGGCATATTGAATAACAATTAATTGCATTTATTTTTGCAAACTCATAAAAAATTGTTCTGTTTAATTATAATCAGGAAAGGAAATTGCTTTCTTATAAATGCGATATCAATAAACAATAAATCCATATCAATTTGCTTTAATTCTTTGGCGTAATTAATTACATTTGTACTATTCTTTATTAATAATTTGTTATAAAAGTCACAAACCAAATTAAGCTGTGTAAAGTTAATTTTTTTGTTGTCTTTAAAAGTATTCAACTTATTCTTATAATTATTATACATTCGACAACTTTATCTATCTCATATTTTTTCACGTTTTTTATATACTTTTCTGTATACTTCTTGAAGCTTTAACGCCTTCATTCTTCAATATTAAATGATTAAATCCTCGATAATGTGCATATGTATATATATATTTATATGTACATTTTTATACAATTGTGATCACTGATGACTGTGTGCCTATCTTTACAATTCATGAAAATTTTATCAAATTGGTTTTCCTTCTTCCGTTTCCAACTGATACAGAAACCAATAATAATATACAATAGCACATAAAATACATTTAAGAATTATTATATGAATGAATGTATTATTTATTAAATACGAGGATGGTTTAAGAATTTTTAGCTTGTATAAAACGTTAAATTACATTTTATTCTATTCATTTTGGATTAATTAATAGAAATTGATTTAATTATTTGAGTAAATGCGTTGCCTACTATTAGGGATTTATAACCAAATCTTATAAAGTTCACATAAGTCCATTTAATAACACCGAATTATAATTTATCTTTAACATCTCTGAAAGTGTAAAAAAGACAGTAGCACCATGGCATAATAAATTGAACTAAAAAATTGGGTCTGTCTAAATAGTGAATTCTTCGAAAAAAAAAATAAATAAAATATGTTATTCTATAAGATGTTATTCTACAAGATTCTTAGTGTAACTGAAATTCTTAAATTTGTAGAGATTACCTTTGATGTGAATAAAAATCTTCGCTTACTTTAAGTATTCAAGCGATGTGAAAACTTCTTAAAAGCCATAAAAGATACCAATGTTTCCTTAAAGAAACAAAAAGAGTATTCGCCCTTTTGAAAATTAAATTTTACCTTTTTGTTAACTTGGCTAAACTTTCTACAAAATTGATTTTTTGACAATTTGCACAATAATAATAGAATATTTTTAAAATAAAGTGGATTTTGAAGGAATTGTTCAAAGTGATAAAGTATGGAAGTTAGAAACCAGTCTGGTGTCGTCCGTCCATCCAAGATCACAAACAACCTCTGGAGAAAATGGTTTTTCTAATAACTCGATGGATGAAAATTTTGCCTGCTTTAATTTTAAAACCGCCCTCATAAATAAGCGAATTCTTATACACACATATATATATATTTATATATTTACACATAAGCACACATATATAGACAATTGTTTGCACTTTAAGAGAGCTCACAATTGATGATGTTCATCATTGAGGCGTAAAATTAATTTCTTGCAACAGGACGAATAATACCGATACACATAATATTTTATTGGAATTGATATCACATAAAGTATAAAATTATTTTTGCATTAAACTATTTGTTACATATAAATAGCAGAACGTCAATATGAAATGAATGAAATGAAAAACCAAAAATAAAAAAAGAAAAAAAAACCTAACACAAAAGCAAAAACGTAGAAGAGTAGATTAATTTTTAATTGTAAGTAAACGATATCAACGAATAAATACAACTCTGAAATATTCTTTATCAAAATAACTAATAAGAAAGATATGCGAACGTATATCGAATGATATACGATAACTAACGAAAGACATTGCATTCTAATTGAGAGACTCGTTTAAGTTCGTACTACAATCGTTGAACGAACAGTAAAATATTACCCTTAAAATGTACAAGTAAGTTTTCTTATTCTAATTTTGTGTAGCATAAAAGTAATAAGTAAAAAAAATTCATTATAAATGAATCAGGCTAAAATTGGAGGCCTTATTATTTTGGTGTAGACACTAAAGGTTGACTTAGCCTGATTTTAGAGTGCTAATAAAACATCATGACTATAATTAGCTTAAGAAATTTTTCATGATATGATTTTTCATCATTTTTTCTTTAAATTAAGTTTTTTTGATTTCGATTTTATGAAAATGAAAATTGCATCATTCCGCAATTTTAAATTCCCCGTCGTTTTTAACTTAACAAGGTTAAAATCGAAAGTAACTCTTGAATACTCTGCCTTACTTACTGTGCTTAATTCATGAAAAAAGTCAATAACATAAATTTTAATTAAAGGCTGTAGAAATTTTGATGATTTGAAAAATTTAAGAAAAGATTAATACAAATTGAACCAAATAATTATTGTTCTCCAACATACACTGAAAAAAAAGTGAATTCAATAAAAGAATTTTTTAATGTTTTTTATGTACCGAGTTACTTTCAAATATGCCGTTATAAGAAGAAATTGCCAAAAAAAGTTATCCATCTTAAGCATTTTAATATGACGCATCTTGCAATTAAAACTTAAACGCAAAGCAAATTTTCATAGAGAATAAATGAACAGATATGCTTAAATCGATTCAGAAACTAATTCTAAATTGAGCTCTATAAGAAAAAAAAAGCATGAGCCTATTTCAATCAGTTCCAGATGTCGCATGCATAGTATAGCGCTTAATTTTATAAGAAAAAAAATTGTGAAAAAATTGAATAAATTACCTTGTATGATCCTAAATTTTTGACAGAACAACCCAATTTGACATTACGTCCTGCAGGTACAGTGACATTTTCAATATATTCTGTAAATTCCGGTTCTTCACCAATCGCTATATAATAAGTAAATAAAGTAAGAGAGAAGAAAATAGGAGAGAAGAATGAAGTAACAACAAATACATTAATCACTATTACAATTTTCTATTATGATGGATAACCAAAAAATAATAAATAAATGCAGAGAATTCAAATTTATAATAAAATACTGCAATCATTTATAAAATAAAGAGACAGACTAAAGTCAAACTATTCACATAAAATTTTTACTTTTTAAATGGCAATCATTTCTTTTTCATTTTACCTTTGTCCTTTTTGTCAATATAGCTGTACGTGTATGTGTGTATGTGTGAGTGTTTGTATGTGTGTGTGTACAACATATGTTCTATATTTGATTTAGATTGTATGTGGGAACAATATTTGTCAATGATTTTTATGATCCTTTTCCAACCATTCTAACCATTTGTCTCCATTCATTCATGTCCCCATTAATATAATTTTTCTTTTTTTACTCATATTTCCTTTTGAAATTTTGATTTGTGTTTCATATCAGTCAGACCAAGAAAACTAAATATATGAAGAAGGCAAAACAAATATTATTAAAGGAATGATTATATCATTTTTATTATAAAGTCATTGTAAGAATCCTTTTTAAAAAGGCAATGAATTTCATGTATAAAAAAAATGTAAAAATCCATTTAAAAAAATATGTAGACAAAGATATTTTATGAATTTTAAATATTACTGCAGTATATTAATTATCAACATAGAAAACGAATTGTATTTTGAATATAATTTAGATTTTAAAGTAATTTATCAGAAAATAACTTTCAAACTTGTAACAGTAACAAGTCAATTTTTATTTAATAGAAAAGTGAAGAGTGTAGTGTTAGCCCAATTGCATGATACACTAAAGTACAATTTTGTCATAGGTATGGTGTCTATGCCTTTTTGGACGAACGTTTCATATTAGTTATGAATTCAGAAGCCATTTGGTATCTTATGTACAGAAATTTCATTATGGTTAAACTTTCCTAAAACTCATGGCTCTAGTTTATAGCATTGGTCTAGCCAGCCCTCATAATTTATTTGGAAAAAGAAATCGGTTTGATAAGCCACGTCAAACCGCGTCAATCACAACAAAACCAACTTCAATACCACCGATGAACGTTAAGACCAGTAAGCCCAAACTGCACTTTTGGCTTTTTCACATAAAATTCTTATATTAAAAGCAATGTCTAGTCTAGTCTAGTCTAGTCTACATGAATCCACTTCCGAGAAGCTGATACTTCTAGGGATTAATAACCCTCTGTAAAAAAGAGTGAGTGATATTTTACCTTGAGCACCAAATTACACTTTTGCCTTTTTCCCATAAAATTCTTATATTAAAAGCAAAGTCTAATCTAGTCCACATGAATCCAATTCCGGGAAGCAGATACTTCTAGGAATTAATAAACCTCTGTAAAAAAGAATGAGTGATATTTTACCTTGAGCAACTTTTTAGATATCATTGGAAGACAGTTATGATTACAGATCATAAATATCCATTTTGGTAGATAAAAATGTCTACTAAAAATAGAGTTCATAAAAGTCCCATTTGAAATACGATGGATCCTAATGAGACAAGTGTTATTGCATAAATCGAAAAAAATATTTATAAAGCACAACATTCAGATGCATTAAAAATATATTGAATGACAGAAAATTTTGAATTGAAAATTTTGTGAAATTCTGAAATTTTGAAAATTTTGAAAATGTTAAGTCAATTTTAAATTAAATTTTGTCATGGTTTAAAAAAGAATTTTTTTTTTTTAAATAATTTGCTACAACTGAATTTTATATTAATTTAAGGAACACAAAAACTGAATTTACTGCAAATACATTTACAACAACAACAACAACAACAACAACAACAACAACAACAACAACAACAACAACAACAAATGATATATTCGTAATAACCACAACAATAAAGTTAACACATATTATATATCAATGTCAGCACTCAACGGTCATCAGTCATCAGTCATTATCATCATCATCATCATCATCATCCGAAATAATGACCATCGTTGTTTGCATCATCAATTATTCATTAAAATGCAACAAAACTTAAAATGAATTTAAAAAAGAAACAAACCAAAACAAACCAAAAAAAAAAGAAAAAGAAAACCGAAACAAAAATCAAAGCAACAAATAAATAAATAACAAAAATTTATAGTTTCATCAATACAACAATTAAATTATCTATCAGCGAAATACTCTGCAATTGAATTAAATATAGAACTTTGCAAAATATACCAAACTGAAAAAAGGCATTTTTGAAAATACATTTCTAAAGATCATTTATAGAATTGCTAACAATAAATTGTTAGTTCAATTATTAAATAGAAATTCAAATTTACATCACAAATTTGTAAATTTACTTTTGAAAGCGGAATAAATGAAAAGTCACACCACCATATGTTGCTGAAATGACTTTAAAAAAAAAAAACAAATTATTAAATTTCAAAAAAATGAGTCGTTACAAAACTGTAAAATTATAGAATGTCTTTAGTAAAAATAATGCAACCAATGGAATATTTTTGTTTAAATATTGTAGAATAAATTTTAATTAATATTAGATTACATTTCTTGACTGAGAGGAACATTTTTACAATGTGCCATCTAAAAATATTAATATTATAATTTAAATGCATCATAATCTTACTTCATTCCCAATCATTTGGAATTTACTGATACAACATTTACAGTTAAGTATTAATAGATGCTTAATATTGCATCAAGAATACAAACTTAAGACTTTAGATAAATTTTTTGATAGCATAAACAGAGTTCGCCATTTTTCATTTTAACAAAATGTTGATACTTGCAAATCTAGCAACCCGAAATCCGATTACAACAAAACAACACTTCGCACCTCACAGGTGCAAAGTGGACATTTTAGGTTCTATTTTATATGAAGGCAATTTTTTTTGGTATTCGAATACATTAAGCGAAAGTCTATTACCTTGAAATGCCGCAAAGCCCGGACGAAAAATTTATGTAAAACTCTCTTGATGACAAAACATAGATAAATCGATTATCCTCTAAAAATCATTTGCCTAAGTTTATGATCAATAGACAAATGACATTTTAGTGTCATAGAATTTTATAAGTATTCGAAAAATGGCTAAAAATTTTTAATAATAACTGCGATTACAAAAGCGATTAAAAAAATTTTTTAACAAATTTCAAATTATAACAAAATTTCCCTTAAAATTCGTTCGCTAAAATATCGTAAAATTAAAGTTAAATGAAATGAATGAAAAGTGTCCAAATACCATTATTATTAAAAAAATCAAAATTTTAGAAAACATTGAAAGTGGTTCTTAAGAGGAATTTTTCCTCATCAATTCAATTTGAAATATTTTTTTTTATTGAAAAGTTTTTCTTCTTTTCCTTTTTTAGATTTTTTATTCCTACAAAGATCTTTCTTTAGGCAAAATATTTTGGTAAAACAAAAAATTGCAAAAAGTAGGCACGTATCGATCGATACAATGTAAAGTGGTTGTACATGAATTAAAATTAGATAAAACACTTGCTGGGAAAATCTAGCCAACGGGAAAGAAAATTAAAACACTAATTTTCGAAAAAATTTAAGATGACAAAAGTTATCTGGAACTGAATTTTCTGTCTAAATATATTAAGGCAAAGGACTTCTTTTTTTTTTAGGCTAAAAATAACTAAAACTCTAAATTTTTCTTTACACATAAACCTTTTTTCAGAGCAATCAGAGAAGCGATACGATTCTTTCTTTTTATTATTGGACCAAAACCTTGTAAATTGTACAAAAAAAAAATATTAAGACGGACTATAATCTTCAGACAAGTTAAAATAAAAATTTCCATAGATAAATAAAATTTATTGAAAAATTTATTCTAAATTTGTGAGTACAATGAAATGAAAACTTATCTCAATTCCATTTAAGAGTGTCATAGAAAATGAATTCATTTGAATAAAATACTTACTGTTATATATTGAAGATGAGCCAAATGATCCGCGCATATTATTGGTACCAGCTATGATGATGCCATTACTACTAACAATTGTACCTTTACTGGTCGCCATAATTGTGCTCCTTGTCATAGTTGGATTATTTGCATTAGCGTTGTTGCTGCTAAAACTAATACCGCTATTACTATAAGTACCAGTTGTTGCAATACCGGGGCCACTGTTGTAAATATGTTGCGGTATTACTACTTTTGATATAGAATCTTCTATAGCTGCTGTTAGAACCAACAGGGCCCCAATAAAACACCAAAAGCTCATCAACTTAACACTTTTTCTAGATTTTCAATGTAGCCGACGATTTTACACATCAACCACCATAAATCATTTATATTATTATTGTTAATATTATTGAAGCGGCAGTTGATATTACTGTTGATGTTTCTATTGCTGTTACTATTGTTAGTCTTAATATTGTTATTGCTGCCGTTACCATTATTATTACTGAACTCATCATTCACTAAAATCATTTCTTAATATATTGCTAATTTATTTATATTTTATTGCAGTGTATTCTATTGAATGATGCATTTTTCATAGAAAATTTTTTATTATCAAAAAAAAAAAAAATTAATAAGAAAACAAAAATTGACATTATTATAGATAAATTTCATTTTGAAAGGGGAAAGAAAAATTGTTGCGCTGGGTACGTGTCCTTTGACCGACTACGTTCCTTTGCCATAGCAAACTGCCTGCAAGAATTTCTAATGCTTCTGCCAAATATGAGTTTGTTAGAATTTGAGAGAATGTTAATAAAACATGGACAGACAGACAAACATATATAAATCGATTCAGAATTTGTTACTGATTAAAAATGTACACTTTCGATGTTACAAACATAATGACAAAGTTAATATACCATCATTCTCCGAATGGAGAATTAATGGCTAATAAAAATATGAACAATTATCTCGCCAAACAAACTTATCCAGCAAACTTATAGTACTTCTATTTAGCCTACGGAATGAGTTGAAAATTAGATTCAAATTTTATTTGATTTCATTGTCATTTAAAAATACTCTCTTTGAGAATTAGTCTTTTATCAAAACTATGCCTTTTCAGATTTTAATTTTTTCTTATATGAAAATGAAAAATGGGTCATGAAAGGAAAACTGAATAATTTTATTCTAAGAATTGATCATTTAATAGTTGTAATATTTTTTTATAAGCACAAGCTAAACATAAAAAAGTCCTTTCACACTGCAGGAATTTTCCTTCCACATTAATAACTTTGGGCCATTTATAAACATTTAATAATTGGATATTTGAAAGTTTCTTCAGTCCAAGTGGAAAATTAATAGTTAACAATAGGCCTAACTTTAGATGAACAAAAAAAAAAAAAAAATAAAACAGAAAATAAATTTATAAATTTAAAACATTTTTACACAATTTATGGAAGAAAATATTCAAATGATGCATTAAACTAATTCGAATAGAACTAAAAAGAAACATTGGCCTTTCACATTCATTTAGCTTAAAAAGATGCCAAGAAAGTTGCAAAGAACTCATGAAGAAAGTGCTAAATTTTAAGAACTCGTTTTTAGATGCCTAATAAATATTTTGCAATGTAAATGTTTCAATGATTTTGCCTTCCAATGTACAACTTCTAATATGAGGACTCTTAAATGAAATATTTGACATTTTATGAATCTTAAAATAAAAAGGATCATTAAAGATTTTTTAAAAATAAATTTTAATGAATTATTATTACTTTTATAAGGACCAATTCGATCTTGTTTTTTTTTTTTCTTGAAGGGCCCAACCTGTTGCATTGTCTTATTCTTATTATTTGATGTAATTTATTCAAGTTACATCAAATTTCTATCACACCAAATCAAATATCAATGTCATAAAGGCTTATTGTAAATTTCATTCGGAATTGGTTGATTTAATAAAAAATAAAAAAATAAAAAAATAAAAAAATAAAAAACCGTACTAAATAAATAAATAAATCTGATTTGTGGTATAAAGTGAAAGAAGCAGACAGATATTTTTGCTCTTGCCTTGATTGCATTGTTTAGAAATTCTTTAAACTAATCTGATTCTTTTTTTTTTTTGTTTTTGTTTTTGTGTGCATAAAGTAGTTTTATTATCACAAACAATAACAATAAAAATAATAATAATATTAACCACATTGATGTACACATACGCATACAATACAAAGAAAAAGCAAACAAACAAATAAAAAAAAAAAAGTCTCATGAAAGACAATAAAAGTACAAACTTGTGCTGTTACACAATTCTCTCAACAATTCAAACAAATGATTGTCAGGCAGTAGTTTCTTAGGAATGTCTATAACGTCAACAGAGTGTGTTTGCATCACACAAAAACACAAAATAGCCACACATTTATACATTTACACATTTAATAAAAGCATAAACTATTTTACTAATCCACCTACAATTTCATAGAATTTAATATGAAGTTTCTTGAAAGTTAAAGTTTAAAACATATTTCCGTAATATGCGTTTGGTTACAACAATCATAAAAATAATAATGGTAGGCAAGTTAAAATATCTAAGTGATATAAATTTAGTGATAACACATTGGTCCATACATTTTCGATTTTGAAATAGGCTTTTTCCTATATTCAATGTAGTTGCTATAATTCGATTCCAATAATTTCGTTTAATATTCGTTTTTGATAATTTTAGCTTGTTCAAGAAAATCTATAAACAAAACACGTTGTTCATATCAAAATTGGTCTGCCTTGATTTTGTCATTGGATTTTTAAGCGATTTTGAGGGGATTTAGATGATATTATTGATTTAGAAAATGTACTGGATTCATACTTTATCTATTTCCTTATTAAGACTCAGAAAATTTTCAAAAACATTGGATAACTCTTTGAATTGATTATACGCAATTCAATTTTTTATCCTTACAATTGATCTTTCTTAGGCAAATATGGCAACTACTTTAGAAGTAATTTTTATGAAATATTTCAAACCCTGCAACTTTCAGAGCCTATTTATCTCATGAGATTTTAGTTTACTATATTTAAAAAAAATTGTTTGTGGCAGTTTCCTTTTTTCCAAGTTTTGAATAATCGAAATCTTCAATATGGAAATTAAAACGAGGCCTTAATCGCTATAAAAATTTTCAAGAAAATTGAAATGTTTGTTCTCCAGTTTTATATATATATATGTGCTTCAAAACGAAAACTTATTGACCTATGTGTTATAAATATATTATGTTTATATGCTTGCTATTTTCAATTCATAAGTGCCTTATCTTAAATATTCTTCCATTTTTTCATTGGACCTGCTGTGATGGGAGTTGAGGATGTAATACGCAGATTCGAGACAATTTGCTTTTATGGTATCGACACATGTCATTGATAGATATTTTGAAGCCCTCTGTACTGCCATCCATGCAACCATTTTAAATGGCTCTCCAATTTGTCCACTTTATTTATAAAGCACAATTTTAAAATCACTTGTATGAAATTTGATTTATATGGACCCAAGAATAACTTTTCACAAAAAGGCAAGTTCCATATGCATCCATAACAATCGCCAGCATAATAACCGATTAAAAAAAAAAAATTGCTAAATGGAAAAACTTGCTTTTTAACTTAATTATCTCATTTAATTTTAATTTAATTATCTCATTTCTTGTTTGGGGAGTTCATGAAATTTTTTAGCATTGGACATTTCTGATTGTCGGTGTCAATCGTTTAAATCGTTTTATGCGTTCTTCTGAAAGAATTCTATTTTTTTTTGCGTGAATGTTCTATGAGTCTTTGGAATCATTTTAATGGAATTAATTTTCTTTCCATATTTTATTGTTGTCACTGTTCTTGTTCCTTATGGCTGTACCTTTTTTCCTTTCTTGGTTTGTTTTTCCTTAATATAAAACAACATATGGGTCTATGTCAAGTTTTTACAGACTATGAAAGATGATACTTTTTTTATTTTTTCTTTTATTATTTTTTGTAATATTTTTACTTAGAAGTTGATTACTTTACAAATAAATCATGGCATCATGCACAATAGCAGCAATAATCACATACATATTTTTCACATATTACCTAGAATTCTTCTACATTTTATCATGATAATGAATTATTTGTTTATAACAGAATGGAAATTTTTTTTTCTAAATATTTGAAAAATTTTTAGATACAATTAAAGATTTTGCATAACGCCACTTGTTAATATGAACATTAAAAGAAGTTTAAGGTAAAACCAAGTCTCAAAATTATTACCGCATCAAAAATCACAGATTTGATACTTATAACGATATAAATTTTTTTATTAAACTACAGATCACACTTTTTCAATGCATTTAATTTGGTGAGCTGGCGTTTTTATTTATTCATGGATAAGTCCTCCTAAAAATGGTTAGAATTTTACGATAAGTTCCCATATAAAACTTTTTATGGAGAAAAAGTTGTGTGAACTTTTTTTTATTATATCACATTTGTATGCTACATTTAAGTTAGATCATTTAAGTGAAGAGTTTAATTTTTTTGTAATTTCAATTGAATTTTCTGAAATTTACGGTACTTTATAGCCGCACATAATTCTACATGATCTGCCGCAGATCATGTAGATTTTTGGAGTCCATCCCTAGGGCACGTAAATTTTCAGTTTGAAGTTCTACAACAAAATTGTACCATTTTTTTAAATAACAATACAAAAGTTTGAGAAATAACTTTTATGAAGATCCAAAAATATTGTACTAATTAACTAAACATTCGAATTTTTACACAAATATATTAAACGCTTATCATGCCTATCATGCCTATCATAACTATCATAACTATCATAAGTATCACGTCTTTCACGTCTAAAATAAACACAATGCGAAATTCATTAAATTTTCTCTTCTAATAATCTTTCCACTTAAAATTATTTGCTGAAATTTTATTAAAGCCGACTAATTATAAAAAAATTTTTAAACTTTAATAATAAATTGAATAAATATCTAAGGCCTTTAAGTAATTTAGAAGGTAACAGTTTACCAAAATACTTGTTAACCTTGAAACATGATTTGTAAGAAATTTTTAATGTTTATAATTTTTAGGGCAATTATGAGATGTTTATTTGAATTTACGTGTGACATAACATCTTAAAAGTTTCTACTTTCATGATGAGAACTCATTCAAATAGGAGAACATTTTAAGATTGAAGAGATTTTTTTTTTTGCTTTTTTCTTTTTGTTATCTACTTTTTTTTATATTTGTATTAAGATAAATGAAACGAGTTAATATTGCAAATTGCTCATGTTTGTATATAATTAAGGAATACAATAAATAATTCTCCAATGTTTTCTTTTGGGTTTTTGTTTCTTCGTTTTTTTTTTTTTTTTTTTTTTGTTTTTTCGTTTTTGTTTTTTTTGTATGCATTTTCATTTTGTTTGCTCAAACATTTTTTTTTTGTTCAAACATTCACTACATGCGCACAAATTAAAGACAATTAGATTATGTTCATAACATGGAAAATTAATTGCAAAACTTTTCTCTTCTATCTTATCTACAATAAAATTATGCTAAATGTTCTATGGCAAAGCAGACGGCTAAATTTATATGAAGTTCAAATGAAATAAAATGAAAAATGAAATAAATAAATAATAATAATTATTCTCTTTTTTTAGTGTCATTACAAAATGCATATGACTATTCCTCTCCGTTATAACAATAACAATAACAATAACAATAACAATAAAAATAACCAAACTAAAAACAATAACAATAACAATAAACTAAGCTAAAAACAAGCGGCAAACAAACAAAGAAAAACGCATTCTTTCATATATAAAAGCTTTACATACATGTGTGTATGTGTGTGTGTGTGTGTGTGTGTGTGTGTGTGTAGTAATTACTGAAAGTATCATTTAGGGAATGTTTTACACTGTCAAACACAAAAATAATCATAAAATTATTAAAATTTCATTTGTATATAAATCTGTGTGTAAATATTTATGTGTTTATAAATAACTGTATTTATCTCTCTCCCTCTCTCTCTTTTTCTCTCTCTGTGTGCGTGTATGTGTAAGAGTGTCTATATACTTATATATGGAACTATGTAAACATAAAATATAATAAATTTAAATGATTATCGTAAAATATTCTGTGCAACAAGAAAGAAAATAGTGAAAGTAAACAATAAAAAGTGATGAGAGAAAGAAAGAAAATAAGAAAGAGAGGCACAACAACAAGAAATAAAGGAAATTGTATTAATAGAAATTGTGAAACGATTGGTATGGGCATCTAATAATAAGCCGATTGAATGGAAATTAAATGAAATGGAAATATTTATAATAAAAGTTGCATTATTTGTTTTAATTTATTTTTATTTGAATTTTTCTTGTTTGATGAATTCTTTGAAATGGAAAAGTAAAATTAATTGCAAATTTTAAATAATAATAGTTAGAATAATAATATTATTATTGGTTTTCATAATCATATTATGGTAAATATAGCAATGTCAAATTATCGTAAAGTCATTTGAGTTTATGAAGGTTTATGTGACAGATGCTTGCCTTCAATTTAATATTTTTAATATTAAAATGCGTACGCTAATGTATAAGTCTGTGTGCCCATTCTACAAACAAACAATTTAGATAATCTCAAATATAAATTTAGAAAAAAATTCATTTATCCAAAATTAATTGTCGACGGCTTATTAAACGCTCAGATATGGACTGCCTCAAATTTTACTAGAATTTCGTAAATTGTAACTCTTTCTACAAATTTTTATTAAATAATTGCAGACTGGTACAAAATCCTATCTGTTTATCTCATTTCATATTATTTGGACTTGAAAAGATAAAAATAAATGATGCTATCAAATATTCCTTAAAATATGATTATTAAAAATGTAAAGTGCAATACAATTTACTAAGGCATAAAAATTGTATATCAATTCTACGTTATATAAAAAATATTGCCATTAGATTTATAGAATAAAGATTAATCGTAACATGACATGGAAACATCAACATTTCAGAAAATCTATTTACATCAAAATTTTTGTGGTTATATATCTTTTGTGCTCAATCTATCGATTTCAATTTTATTTAATATTTATCATTTTTTTTAGACCTATTGAAAGTGATTGAAAATCTTTCAAAATACAAAAATATTTAAGTACACTCGAGATGAAGCTTTTTCTAACATTTTCTTCCTTTTAACTCGAATATTATTCGAAAAATAATGTATCTCTTTCAACTAGAGACGTCGATTGAAATTTTATAAATAAGGGAAATTTGAGAAATTTCAATTCAGAATAGAATTTGCTTTTACAAAATCTGCTAAATAAAAACTAGTTAAATAAAAAAAGTTGGGTACCCGAGGAGTGCCTTTGAAAAGCCCTTTTCATTTCATTTATCATTGCAATGACTTTGAAAACTTCGTCAATTTTTAAATATCCGAATTAGTATGCCAGTTTTGAACACCCAGACCGATGAAGATGTTTGAATGAATTTGAAGAAGTCAAAATATTACATAGATGCATATTTATTATCTAACTTTCTAATCTGCCATTTTTAATTTGGTCTGCCATTAAGAACCACAATAATTAATAATTAAATATGTAAATTACTAATGCAAAACTTTTTTACAAAAATCTTTAAAACCACTTCAAGATATAACGATGTGGCAAATTTTTTTTTGAAATATTCGATTTAGCAAAATTTTAGATAAAGAAAAATAAATAACAAAGCGTTTTAGCTAAAGATCAAACAATCCAAAAGTGACCTAAGATTTTATTTGTAAAATTCAAAATTTTTAAGACAATCCTTTTTTGGTATTTTAAAGGAATTTTCGTTATCACATGAACTTTACGGAATGTTTTCTTTCTAACAAATTGCGTGTAATTTTAATTAGAGAGATTGATGAATTGTACTTATTAAATTACTTGATCTAAATATTCAAATATTTAAAAAGTATTCAAACATTATCAATCCGTTTTATTCAAATATTTATCTGCACACAAGATAATTTTACGTAAATTACACAATTTGTCACGATTCATTATTAAATTATGAAAACGTCTTCTACATAAATCAAGATGGATCACCTTAAATTTGAAATGACTGATATTTAGTAATAAAATCATGATGCAATATTATTAACACTTTGTAAAATAATTGATTTAAACACATTTAAATTAGAACATGCTTATAATTTTTCTTTTTTTCTACAAAGAGCATCGTTTTCGTTATTATTAATACAAAATTTTATACTTGTAAAATTCTTTAACAGTTTCAATCCGACCGAATACATTTTACATGAAAGTACAACCTTCACAGGCAAAACTTTAAGCATAACTGAAAGCATAACTAACAAGTAAAGCATAATCATAGAAAGTCTTCATTGTTTGGAATGAAGTGCATTGTGTCGTTGTAGTATGCAGTCAGCAGCATTCAATTACGAAGTTGTAATATAAACCCGAGCAATGTACTTTTGTAGTTTACACAGTGCATACATTTTGGCGATCCGATATATAAATAGATGGATAGATGTATGAATAGATGGATGAATTGATGATTGTATGAATGAAACATAAGTAACCAAAAATTGTCGTTTTCATTTCACTATAAACACGAAGTACATATTTGTTATGCTACAACATATTTACCGCATTACTTACAAACACGACAATGTCATTCGGTTTTCACATTTTAGTCTTATTCGCTTTGTTTCTCAATGGGTAATTGGAAGAGAGTAACAGACCTTTTCTTTTTTGTTATTTTACTCAATAGAAAAATTACCAGGAGATATGCTGGTTTGACTGCTTTTCTGTTTTCTCTATTATAAACTGCCCATATATTTGTGCATATGAAATGTTCGTATTATTGTATTATTGTTTTATGTGCAACCGCAGCAAAATGTGCCACAAAGGCAAGCATTAAAAATATACCATGTAAATTGTTCAATTGACACGCTAACAATATTAAAACAATAATAATACTAATATTCACAATTGACCAAGCGGCCAATCAAACCAACAATGAAATCAAAATTAAATGAGAATACAATAACAAAATGCATTTAAAACGAACAACAATAGAATAATAGTCGGAGTTCGAACAGCTGTTTAATGAACATGTTATCCATGATATTTGTGGTACATATAGCGGTATCAATAAAATTAATAGACTCAAACAAATCTCCATTATCATTGTTCTATTATTTTAAGCAGACCAAGTTCACTTTCAGCTTATTCTATTTATTAAACTGGATAATGTTATTAAATTGTGATGGACATTACATTAAATTTCGATGAGACGTGTTTTGTAATGACCAAATTTGATAGGCAATAAATTTATAACAGTTACAAATTCCCACCATTGAAAATAGAAAGTAGAAAATAGAACTGCAGATTTTTATATGAGCTCATTGATTTTTTAGCGTATTATCCCTTGCCAAAATTTATTTTAACCAAGTAATTATTGGCCTCTATTATTAATGCCTTAGCTTTCTAAAGATTTTAACTTTTCCATCGATTATACTTCATTAAATATTTCAATCAATTTGAATACAAAATGTAAACCGAAATGTTACCTTTAATATAAATTTTCCTTTGATATATTTCATTAACAATCCGTTTGCCAATTTATGGCTATAATTAATGCTGAGATATTTTTCGATATGCCTTCACTTATTGTTCTCTATAAATTTCAATATAAATAGGTAATTTTTAATGTGGCACTTAAATTTTTAAAATCTTGATAATTTCAAATCTTAAGACAACGTATGACAACATTTTTGTTTAAATGAAGTCAAAAAAAGTTTACTAGAAATAATTTCAATAATTAAAATTTAAATTGTTCAACTTTTCTCTTCAAACTTAATTAACTATGTATGCCTGTGTATGTGTAAAGGGAAGTTCTACAAATAGTGCTTCTTATTTATTCCCTAAGGCTATAAATGAATATTTGTGTAATTATTTCAATACTACAAACCCCATAGACCACATGCCCATACAACTATACCTGTACTTTTATATATAAAAACTCATACATTACACTGAGTAGTTAAGATGATCTATCCAGTGAGAAGCAATTGCGTTACAACTGCCTGCCGGATTAATGCTCTGATGCATGGCGAAAACTTTCCTTTTTCAACTCATTTCTTTTTACTTTTTTCACTCTCTATCTCTATCTCTCTCTCTCTCACTTACTCTCTATCTCTATTTCATTTTCTCCAAGGCACTTATTTCTGACTTTCTGCGTTATGTCTACCTTTGAAAATGAAAAGTTTCTTCTAACAATTCTCACCTATTTAATAGTTTCAACAGAAATTTTGTTAAATAAAATATATACACACATTTTTATACCCTACATCTCTTGTGGATCAGTGTATTATGCATTTATGAAGATGTTTGTTATATTCAGCACAAGTTGAAATAGATCCACTCTTTTTTTTTCAGACTGATCGTCTTAAAATCACTTCGTACCCATCCAACTGTTTGTCTGTCCGTCTGTCTGTTGTCTTTCCATGTAAAGTTGTTATCAAAGTATGGGGCACACTTTTGAAGCTATTTAGGCGTGGTTTAGCCCAAAGATACCCTTACAAAAATTTTGCTTATGATTAGACGGACATAATACGAGCATGGCACATACGAAGACATATTTTACATAATATTAACAATTCTGGATATTTTCTTATAAAATCATAGTACACATGTTTCTAAGCCGAAGTTTGTAAAAATTTAAAACATCCATTAAATTAGAGAAGGTCCAACAAATAATTCAAAATACCAGCAATTTTGATGACATGTCAAAATGTTTGAAGAATTGTATATTTTTTTTTTTGCTTCGATCTCTTACATTTTTAATACCATGCATACTTCAATTTAAAGATGTCTCTTTTGGAAAATCATTAAAATTTTTCCCAAATAGTTTTCCGAATAATTTTCAAATGATTCAATGGTTATAATTTAAATAGATAAAATTTATGTTGAATATTTCAAATTCAAGAAATGTAAAGTTGATGTAATTGTTTCATTTTTTACATGCATAAGTAAAAATATGATGTAGAGTGTAAATGTAAATATTTATAACTTTTAGACGCAATAAGAAAGTAAAATAAGCAAAAGATAACAGTTTAAAGAGTATTTATTATATTTTACAACTTATGAAGTCAAAGTCATCACGATACCCTACACCACTTGTTGTTCAAATTTCTAAAATTAAATTTTGAAAATCTTAATAAATGAAGACTTGACTTTCAATTATAAATTCTGAATTAATATTTTTTTCCTTTAAAGAGCAAAGAGCAAATCCAATCCAAGGATCCATTATCCTTAAGTGAATTTTTATTTTTGATTTAATTTATTTTTCAATTCCCAAACAAATCATCTAAGCAATTCAGAATATTCACAAGATAATAATAAAATTGAAATGCCTTAAACATTTTCAATATTTCATGTAATGAAAATTTATGTCGAATTGAATTGAAGGCCTTTTCAAAATTATTATGATTTCATAAGGATGCTGAGCTTAGTTAGTTAACAAAAGCATTTTTTTTTGTTTGTTTTATTTTAAGGCACACAAAAAGGCCAAAAAAAAAAAAGGTAAAAAAGAAAAAAGAAAATCTGGGCAAGCATTTATTGCATTTCCATTCAAATTTTTTTTTGTTTTTTATTTAAGACAATTTTTAAAGTTACAACCAACTTAATTGAAAATAAAATCTAATTGAGAAAACAGAAATGGCATTTTCTTTTAATTAAAGAAATTCTAATGAAATATATAAAATTAATTTGCTTAATTTTTTTTTTCTCCTTTTTTATTTCTACATACAAATAAACATAAACATTTTATTTTACTTTACATTGAAATAAATAGAATCGAATGTTACGATTGTCGCTTTTGTGTACTTCTTGTCAATTACTTGCATTTTTTTTTTTTTTTTTTTTTTTTTGGTAGCAATGTCATTCAATGAAAAAAATATATTTAAAAGAAAGGAAGAAACTTTGAGAAAGTAAAAAAATTTTAACACGCAACTTTTTTTCAATTCTTTTTCACCTTTTTTTTTTTAATTTCATGCTTATCAACATTCTATGACATTACTTTATTTCAAACTTGAAAATAGCACTTAGAAGTATCCTAATCAGATTTAGAATGGAAACTAACACCAACTCACATTTTAATATTGGCAGCCATTTCAACATGGTCTTTCCTTAGACATTTTAACTAAATGTGAAATGTAAACGTTACCAAAAAAAAAAAAAAAAAAAAAAAAATGGGAGAAAAAACAATTCTCTTCCTCAATTGTCATTAAGAGGAATTTTTTATTTAGATTGTAGATTATAGATTGTAGATTGTTTATCTATGGAAATCAAGCATTAATTACAATGTCAAGTAATTTTATTTATTCCTTTTTCTTTTCTCTATTGTTTCAGGCTAACCATTTTATATGGGCCCTAGAAAGGTAAATTTTAAAATTCATCATTAACTCATTGAATTCTTAGAATTATAAATAAATCATCATACATTTTAGTAAAATTGTTTATACTTTTAAAGTGTTGACTTTTGATGGATGAATCTCACAAATTTAGATACAAAATTGCTCTGCTTATTATTCAAATATTACACTTTTATTAAATGCTTCATTTTTTCATAGAAAACAATGAAATACCTTTGAAAAAATATCTAAAAGTTTTTTCGTATTTAGCAACAACCAACAATTATAAGTAAGTTTGGAAAACCTTTAAAATTCATATTAATTTCAAAATCCCTACATGAAACATGTTTTTAAGTAAAAGCAATACAATGAATTTTATGAACCCTTATGATAATTTTGCATTCATAAATGATGGAGTAACATTTTAGTAAAAAAAATTTATAAATTCAAAAACTTAAATTCTTAACAATGAATTTTGCTAATTTAATGAATTCATTTATATATGAATGTTTAATGTAATTAACATTCAGTAATTTGACTTTAACATAATTATCATATTAATCCAATTTACTTTTAGATAGATAATATGCAATCAAAATAATAAAAATCACGTACATTTTTACATAAAGATTTCTTCAATAGAAACTAAAACTAGAAAATTATTTAACTATTATGTTTAGTTGTAGCAAAATATGTAAACAAAATGTAAATTTGATACATGATGACATTTATTTTACATATGGTTTGTAATCATACTTACGTCATTGTAGAAAATTTATGGAAAATACGTGTTAAAGGCTTTAATTATTATGACAGACAATGGTCATTTGTTCAAGTAATTTGTATGGTCGTAATATGCAAAACATACTTAGCCATCATTTATTTATTAACCTTTACATGATTGTGATTTGTATAATTGCAAAGAAAAATATAATGAATACGCAAAGAAATATTTCAAAAAAAAGTTATTAAACAATCTCACCGCTTTCAATGTATCAAACATCTTCATCTGAGAAGATGATTGATCAAACTGTTTGTTTATTAGATTAAAGATTTTTATTTACTTATTTTATTCTTAAAGCTAATTTTTATAATTTATAAATAACATTAAAGCTTTTTCATTTTTTTTCTTTTGGTTTCCTTTTTTCAACGAAGAACTTCTGAGTGCAACAAAATAAAGTAGGGAAATTTTTGTTCAAACATTTAACATGTAAAAGGCTGCATCAAACATAATCATGTTAAATAACATATTTTACTGTTATGCTTCCAATAACATTTAACATGGAAAAGGCTGCATCAAACATAATCATGTTAAATAACATATTTTACTGTTATGCTTCCAATAACATGTCTGTTACACTGGTTTATCTCATATAATAAGTTTTTTTTTGTTTTTTGGAGGAAAACCTTTTCATAAATTCTCCTTTCACATTTTGATATATAGGCTTTTATGCCACGCCTGCTTTTTCTTATTATACTTTATTCAATTCTCTTTATTACCGGCTAAATTTAACATTCAATTGAAAGACTCTTCTCTGTTAAATCTATTTCACTTAAATCTATAAACTTTTCATCACAATCTAAGTTAAATTTTTCAAAAACAATAAAAAATTTTACGTGTTATTTAAATTATTCAAAATCAATTGTTTTCAAATAGTAAAATTCAAATATTTTTTTTGCTCTTTTTTGTTTTAATTTTTTGCAGAATTTTTTTATGTTCAAATTTTGTTCTCTAAACAAATAAATAAAATTTTAAAATGCTCTTGAAAATTTTTATTGAAAAGTATTTACTACAAACAAGCAAATTACATTTGCCATACATATGGAAGAGTGATCCATTACTATACATACACACACACATACACACACACACACACTTTTTATACACAAGCGTATGCGGATATTTAAATGTACATGGATGATGGTTTTGCCTTTGCCTGACGTATGATACGAATACGTAAATTAATTGGCTTTACGTCCATTTGTATATACGAACGTGATATACATTTTGCTAGGTTTTTAACAAACTAATAAATGAAATCATTGGAAATCATTGAAAAACAAAGTCAAAATCATTAAACAAACGCCATTCGATTTTAGAATATTTCTCTGCGTTACATGAAGACAATAAAAAAAAAATACAAAAAAAGGCAGCTAAATTACATTTTACATTTACATTTACATTTACATCTTAATAAATTTTTTAATTTGTTGTAAAAAATTTGTCAAAAATTTACTGCCGTTGCTGCTTATTCTCTACAACTAAGTGATTAACTTATTAGACTCTTCATGGCCCTCAACGGACTAACGGAAGTCTTAGATGGACATTTAGTAGAAAAATAGTTCAAATATTTCAAAATCTTCTAAGTAGAAACTTTTTTAGTTGCATTAAATCATGAAAAGCTTAAAAAAAGGCTTTTTATCCGTAATCAGGCCTATGCCGAAGTGCATTCATGGAACTGGCAAAGTGTTTGAGTAATATTTTTTTTTTCAAATGTTACAAAGCGAGAATATTCTAAGTCAAAATAATCGTAGAAAAATTTTACAGAGAGCAAATTAAGAATATTTGTTTCTAAATCGGGAAAATTCTCTAAAATAAATTTAATCGAATCTAAACTAATTATCTAATGCCATTAACATTTAGAGTTTCACATAAACCAAAATTTAACACATTTAAATTTAGGAAAATAAATATTTGCAGAAAGTACATTCAAAAAAAAAACCCACTGAGAGTAAATCAAAATTTAGTACAATTGAAAATTTTTTTTAAAAACATTCATCATTTCAATTTACTCCAGACTGCTTGATATTTAATAAAAAAAAAAAAAAAAAAAAAAAATCAAAATGAACTGAAATGTAATGAAACCATTTTTTATTTAGACAATTTTCAAGAAAATTTTAGCAAAAGTTGATGTAAAAATGTACGATACGCTTTGAAATTAAATATTAATCATCTATTTCAGTTTTTATAAATGTAAAACTGAGGCAAATGATTATTTTAATTATTAAAATAATTAAAAATAAAGTACAAATTTTTTTTTCACATTTTCTTTCACTTTTAATATCATTTTGATCAAATCAAACCATTTAAAAAATGAAATTATTTGGTTATTCATCAAATTAGTAGAAAAAAATAATGAAATTTCAATTGTTTAGTCTATGCCCAAACAAAGGATGCTATAAAGTCCTGGCAGCAATGCTTATGAAATTTAATATTTTTCTATAAGAAAAAAAAAAGTGTCATACTCTAACGGCTCAAAACGTTTGTTTTTTACAATAATTTTTTCAAAATAATTATTTATCTCGCATTATGGAAGAGATGCCTTTCAAAAAATTTTATAAAAAAATCGCTATAAAATTTTATCCTTGTGCCGGTAATATCGGATCCCCATAAAAATATCAACCCTTAACATTTTCTATTAACATTAAAATGTTAGACATTTGCAACCATAATAAGACTGTGCAAGGCCACTATCTTAGATATAAGTAAACAAAGCTTTTAAAGCAAAGCTTTCAAAGCTTTTTATAATAATCATGCATTATTGCGTTTTATAAAAGTGAAATAAATAAATGTAAAGAATTATAAGGGAATTGCCAAATTTATTATTTACAAATCATTTGAAAATTTTACATCAACAAATTTTTACATAATTTTAATTAAAAAATCTTACATAAAACAAATAACAATTGCATGATGAGTTTGAGTAAACTTTTTAATACCGTACATTACACGGCTTTGCCTAAAGTGATTAAAAATTCAAATAAATGAATTACATGTCAACTAAAATTTGTAACTAAAAATTGTAATTTTTAAATTTATTGAAAAGACCGTTATTTGGAAGAGGGTTCAAGAAATAGACCCATCTTTATCAAATTTGGCAAAATTTAAGAGAAAGTCAATTTTTAATAAAATAAATTTGAAATTAAAATTTTTCTCCATTTAATAAATTTTTTTCGAAAAAGCTTGATAGGAATATGGGTCGTAAAAATGGATTAATCTGATTCAAATTTGATGCACATGTTTTGCATGTTAAAATATAATTAAAATTGCATCTTTTTATCCAAAAAAGCATTATGTGGTAGAATCATCCGATTCTAACCATTTTCCTTTAAGACTCAAAATGGCAAATTTTCTTAAAATGTCTCAAAAATTTCGATTTGTAGCTTAACAGGCGGACAGTCCTATAGAAAGACAGACAGATAGACAAATAGGCATGTTTAAAATGACTGAGCAAATGATTCTGAGTTGATTGGTACAACAAAGAGTGGGTCTATCTCAACGACTTCTGGATGTTAAAAACTTGTAATGCCGT